>CM042153.1:66024305-66029007 GCA_023376005.1 Doryteuthis pealeii | reverse complement strand
CTGTCGTTTTGCTATCTGTCTATTTATTCATATCGTATCTATACTATCTATCTATCACTTTCGTACTGCCTGTCTGTCTGTCTGTCTATCTCTAATCCCTGTCGTTTCCATCTGTCTATTCATATATATATAATATATATATATATAATATATATTATGATATATTTATATATATATTATCTCTCTGTCTGTTCTGTCTGTCTATTATCTTATACCTGTTCGTTTCCGATCTGTTTATTCAATATCTTTCTAGTCTTCATCTGTCTCATCTATACTATCTATACTATAATTCCTGTTCGTATTCCATCTTCTATTCCTATCTTTCTATCTTCTATCCATCACTATTCTATCTTTCTACTACTTTCGTTTCCATCCTCTAATTCATAATCTATCTATCTATCTACCTGTTCGTTTCCATCTGTCTATTCATATCTGTATATCTATCTATCTATTTATCTATCTATCTGTTCGTTTCCATCTGTCTATTCATATCTATCTATCTATCTATCTATCTATGAGTGCCATTTCATTTCATTTCTATCTATCTCCACCTATTCAGTTGATTGTGAATCTATTCATATCTATCTATCAATCTATCCACCCATCTATCTATGTAGGTATCTTTATTTCTTTCTTTCTTTGGTTCTTTCTAAATTTCTTCATTTTCATATATCTATCTATGTTGGTATCTTTATTTCTGCACATCTATCTCTCTATCTCTCTCTCTCTCTCTCTCTCTCTCTCTCTATATATATATATATATATATATATATATATATTTATACATATATATATATATATTTATATTTATACATATACATACATATATACATATACATAAACATACATATATATATATATAAATATGCACCCACATATATATACATAGACATATATATACACACAGACACACAGACACACACACACACACACATATATATAATATATATATATATATATATATATATAGCGCTAGACCAAGGAGATTGTTTTTAGCATCTGAGGTGGAGCGCCACACCTACCATCAGCTCCTTACTTTACCGCACAGATCCCTGTGCTACTCATACGCTGAGTTGGCGGGGACCGGTATTGAACTAGGAACCTTGTGGTTTCTAGCCGAACGCTCTACCGACTGAACTAACCCGGCTTCTCTCTCTCTCTCTCTCTCTCTCTCTCTCTCTATATATATATATATATATATATATATATATATATATATATATATATATATATATATATAATATATATATATATAGATAGATAGATAGATAGATAGATAGATATCTTCATTTCTTTCTTTCGTTCCTTCTATGTCTCTTCATTTTTATCTATCTATCGTTTTATCTATCCATGTAGGTCTCTTCATTTCTTTCTTTCTGTCTTTCTATCTATCTATCTATCCAACTATCTATATCCATCTTTTCATCTATCTACATCCCTTAATGAATATCTATCTACATCTCTTCATATCTATCTATCTATCTTTAAGGAACTAGTGGGTGGGGTGGGTAAAGATGCAGGGGGTTGTTAAAAATGACGTGGAGCGTGAAGTATAAAATCTCAAATTACCTCATCTCTCACTCTCTCTCCCTCTCTCACTCTCTCTCTCTCCTCCTCTCTCTCTCACCCTCTCTCCTCACCCCCGTCATTTTATCTTGCATGTGAACATACAATATCAGTTTTTTTTATGTACTCCAGCTCCATCTCCATCACCACCATCCTCGTTTTGCTCTCTCTCTCCTCTCTTCCCCCCCCCCCCCGCACACTCTCAAGTTTTCATTTCTCCATTTTATTTGATTTAACCTTTACCCCCGCCGTCGTCGTCCTTCGTTTTACCTGCCCCCCCCTTCTAACCCTCACAGATGTTTACCCTCCCCCACCCCCACACAGACAGAAAAAGTAAATCAGTCTTGCGAGAGATATTATTGACACTAACTCTTTTTTATTTCTCTATTCCCCCCTCCCCCACCTATTTTTTCTCACTTTCACAACCAAAACATTTATCAGTGTCATCGTTTTGTTAACAGAATCATCAGCATCATCATCATCCTCATCATCATCATCATCACCATCATCTTTGTTAGCTTGTTATTGTTGTTGTTGATTATAGTTGTTGTTGTTGTTGTTGTTGTTTACTCTCTTTATTACTTACGTTTCTTCTTCCCTTTTTTTTCCCTTCTTCGTTCGTTCGAATCTTTTTCTTTTTTACTCTTAGGTTCTTTTCCTATTATCAGTATTCATTTATCTATTTATTTATTTACTTATTATCATTATTATTATTATTATTATTATTATTATTATTATTATTATTATTATTATTATTTTTCAACGTTCATTTTATATAATTTCTTTCTTTATTTTTTCATTCTTTTTTTTTTCAGATTCATTTTTGTAACTTCTTTCTCTCTTTACTTTCTTTCTTTCATTTCTTTCTTTCATTTCTTTCTTTCGTATCAGATTCATTTGATAGTCTTTTTTTTTTATTCTTTCTTTCCTTTTTTTCTTTCTTATCAGATTCATTCGTGTGTCTTCTTTTTTTTTTTCTTCTTTCTCTTTATCAGATTCATTTGAGCGTCTTCTTTTTTCTTTCTTTTTTTTCCTTCTTTTCTTTCTTTTACATCAGAATTCATTTCCGTCTTTCTTTCTTTCTTTCTTTCTTTTCTTTCTTTCTTTCTTTCTTTCTTTTCTTTCTTACCCTCTTTCTTTCTTTTTACATCAGATTCATTTCCGTCTTCTTTCTTTCTTTCTTACCTTCTTTCTTTCTTTTTACATCAAGATTCATTTCGTCTTCTTTCTTTCTTTTAACCTTCTTTCTTTCTTTTTACATCAGATTCATTCCGCTCTTTCTTTCTTCTTTCTACCTTCTTTCTTTCTTTTTACATCAGATTCATTTCCGTCTTCTTTCTTTCTTCTTTCTTTCTTTCTACCCCTTTCTATCTTTTTACATCAGATTCAACTTCGTTTCTTTCTTTCTCTTCTTTCTTTCTTACCTTCTTTCTTCTCTTTTACATCAGATTCATTTCCGTCTTCTTTCTTTTCTTTTCTTTATAAGATACATTTGTGTGCTTTCTTTTTTTTTCTCCCTTTTTTCAGATTCATTTATGTATCTTCTTTTCTTTCTTCTTTCTTTTTTTCTTCTGTTTACATAAATTAATTCGTTTTTTTTTTTTTTTTTTGGGGGGGTGAGAGGATGTTTTTGTTTCTTTTTTTTTTGTTTGTTTGTTTCTTTTTTTTTTTTTTTTTTTTATTTTTATTCGCCATTTATTGTTTTAAAATATTTGTACCTCTTTCTTTTTTCGTTTTTTTGTTTCTTTTCTTTCATCAAACCTTATTGTTTTCCATACTGACGCCTTTTTCGCCTTCGCGTAGCAGATTTAACTTCATTCTATCCTTGTATTTTTCTTTAATTTGAACTAATTTCTCCTTCTTTTTCGCGCCATTCTATCTCGGCCCACTTGAAGATTAATTTATTTACACCTTGCTTATTTTCTTCTCTCCTTGTTGCCATTTTTTTTCTTCTCCAAAATCATAGACCATT
The DNA here is from genome assembly GCA_023376005.1 of Doryteuthis pealeii. NCBI lineage: Eukaryota > Metazoa > Mollusca > Cephalopoda > Myopsida > Loliginidae > Doryteuthis > Doryteuthis pealeii. The sequence continues at coordinate 66,025,469 of CM042153.1, read as the reverse complement.
CCTATTATGTGAATTTGGTTCCAATCAGAATTTCACTTGAAGAAAAATCTAATGAATTTATCGCTTCTTTCTTGATACAGAATTCTAAGGAGGGAATTGAAAAATCTCTATCAAAGTGCGATAAATTAACTAAACTATTTTGGTTCATTAATTTTTATTCTATAAATTAAAAAAAAAATAAATTTAGTTTAAATAGTTTAGCAATTCTATTTTCAACAATGTAGTAAATGCTTTGGCGTTTTTCCGGTGTTTCTACGTGGATTGTGAAGCATTTTATGAGAACGTTTTTTATGAAGACATTTTCAGTTTAAAATCTTCATTTTCAGACTCTTTCATCTTCCTTTTCTATCGTGATAATTTTATCGCTAGAATGAAAAATCAAACGCAGAACTAAACAATTCAGAATTCTTCTTTCTTTTCTTTCTTTTTTTTTGTCAGTTTCATTTACAAATCGTCTGCTTCCTTCCATTTTTCCGTAATTATATTTTTTCAAATGACTGACTTGCAAAAGATTACGTTTTTCCAAATTTGTTCCACTTGAAAGAGAATTCATTTAAATATTATTTTTTTCTTCATTTTAAATCAGATAAGTGGAGAGAAACGCTGTTGTTATCCAAAGGCAAAAAAAGCAGATCTATTCAAAAATACTAAAGACGAGGGTTATTAACAACAACAAAATGAAAATATTATGCTGTGTTGAAAAAACGAAATACTGCATTATTTACACGCGCCATCAAATCCATACAAATCGTCAAGTGCCTTTCAATGGGCTCCCGTTGCGCATTAGTTAGAAATACTACTTTGATTGTACCGTTATAACTGTCACATGATGCGCTCAATGTATAACGGTTATCCTCATAAAAATGGAATCGGTGACTCGAGTTCAAATCCTGTTTGCATTTCACGTAGCGCGAATACCCCTCCGGAAAGGTGACCATTCAATTATTCTTCCTCCAAATATAGTTAAATTGTAGGACTGACTGACTGGGCTTTTAAAACCTGGGTATCGCAACCCGTCTAGAGAACTGCTCGTTGGCTGGTTGGTTGTATTTTAAGGCATGTAAAACGTTGTTGGGTTATTTTATGCCGACGGACGTTTTCTTTTATTCATAGTATTTTTTTTTTTTTCAAAATCAATTTTTTAAAACACTTTTTAAAACTCTC
>CM042153.1:66009305-66011805 GCA_023376005.1 Doryteuthis pealeii | reverse complement strand
ATTAATTAATTAATAATGAATTAGGCGGGAATACCTATTAAATGTATAGCTAAACAAATCGAGAAAAATCAATCTCTGTATGTACATTTCGGCCTATTAGGCCTCATCAGCAGATATATATATATATATATATATATATATGTATGTATATCCTAGTCTGTTCATCCCTATCTATCTATGTATCTATCTTGAAATACCCATCTATATCTATTTATCTATCTCCATCAACTCGACCACCAGAACTCGGGATAATTTAAAAAGTCCAGGAGTATTTAATATCCTTAAAAGACATCTATGATACATATAGTCATTCTTAAAACACCGGTTCACACCGGATCACCGAAGTTAAGCCAGGGATGAGCGTTTCCAGGACTTATATAGGCGATCACTTTAGAACATCAACCATTGCAAACAACCTGAACCTTCTGTAGTAGAAAAGCAAGGATTGCTCTGTGAAAGCCAGAAAGAAGGCGAGCCCCAGCAAGCATCGCTGTTTGTGTGCAATCAGTGTACCAGAGACTGCCATTCAAAAATTGGCCTGCTCAGCCATTCGTGCAGATATAGATTTTTTAAAAATTGGATACTACGCTATCGTTGTTTAGTAGATGGAAGCATGCCAAACAACACCATGGAAACTATTACCAAAAATATGAATACGTAGCAAATGCCAATGTATGACTTTACGGAGACAACTGTAATACTAAAATGAATGAAAGAAATAAAGAAAATATATAGAGATGAGGGAGGACTCATTCTATAAAATAAAAATTCAAGAAAAAAAAAGAAAGAAGAAAAAAGTTTTTAAAAGAAAGAAAGAAAAGATAAATAGAACTGGTAAAACGTCCATTTTTGCAGATGCAAGTAATTGGCAAATAATATTTACGTAGATGTTAAAAGTCTCTAATGGATAGGAAGAAACGTTTCAGTAATGAGGTTAAAGCGGGAAATGAAAGGCGGGAAAAATAGAGCGGGAACGGGGCGGAATTAAAAGGCTTTGTCAAGAGGGAAATTAGAGAGAGAGAGAGAGAGAGAGAGAGAGAGAGAGAGAGAGAGGAAGGGGGAGGGGGAGAGAAATAGAAAGAGAGAGAGAGAAGGTTTAGTTTGGGATCACATTCATTATATGTAAATAATGACAGAGACACGGGAGAGAGAGAGAGAGAGAGAGAGAGAGAGAGAGGAAGAGAGAGAGGGGGGAGAAAGAAAAGAGAGAAGGTTTAGTTTGGGATCACATTCATTGAATGTAAATAATGACAGAGACACTGGAGAGATAGAGATAGATAGATAGATAGATAGAGAGAGAGAGAGAGAGAGAGAGAGAGAGAGAGAGAGAGAGAGAGAGAGAGAGAGAGGGACATGGTTCAGTTTGGGGTTGATTTTAACACATGTCAATCTGTCTAAGGTTATTTTATGCCTACAGGTTAGGGAATCGCGTTCATTTTACTTTCATATTTACACACACACACACACACACACACACACAGAGAGAGAGAGAGAGAGAGAGAGAGAGAGAGAGAGAGAGAGAGAGAGAGAGAGAGAGAGGTGGAGGCAGAGAGAGAGACAGTGAGATGGAGAGAGAGAGAGAGAGAGAGGATTCAGTTTGGGGTTGACTGATTTTAACAGCATGTTAATCTGCCTAAGATTATTCTATGCGTCGAGGTTAGGGAATATTAACATTTTTGTAGGTGTTTCTGAAGAGTAAAAAATATATTTATTTTAGCATATCGTCTTAACAAATACAAATAATTTTCAAACAGCAAACTAGTCTCACAGATCCATTAATACTGAATAGTGAGTTCTATCTTCGCTGGATGCCTATATACTTGCAGCCCTTGTGTCATATCCTCCCCGTGGCGAACTAGTCGGGTAGTTAACTACTTGTAGCTTGGTGCTATACTAAGCCAAGGTCTGTAAATGACAACACTTACGAGTTCAATATCAACGTTAAGAACTTATTCTACAGTCATTTTAACAAATCTAGACAGCCAATCCGGTGGAAATCTATGATTCAATAAGTATTTAAAAAAGTGAACGAACTGTTTGGTCAATTCTATAAAATTGAAGCAGTTAGTATATATATCCAACCCGATCGCTAAAAAGTAGAATGTGACAAAAGGTCGTAAGTATGGGGCACCCGGCAAGGATCGAACTCGCTATTCAGTCATAATGAGATCTATAAGACAAGCTTGCTAACCATTACATGGACGCTCATATAGAAGCAATTAGTATTTATAACAAATACAGTGTCCATAAAGTCTGTGTGCAATTCAAACTTATAAATTCTGTAAAGTGCACACTGACTTTATGGAGGCTCAGTTTTTAATAAACCGACCGAACTTTCTGGCCAACTTTACAAAATAGAAGCAGTTAGTATTTATAAAAAAAATACCGAGTGTCCGCAAAGTTTGTGTGCCCTTTAAAGTTATAAATATTTTTTAAAGTGCACAATGACTTTATGGACACCCTGTAAACCGACTGAACTTTCTGGCCAACTTTACAAAAT
>CM042153.1:65981805-66001805 GCA_023376005.1 Doryteuthis pealeii | reverse complement strand
GTTTCTATTTGTAACCAAAACTATGTCACTGCTTACAATAGCAAGTTTTTTGTTGTTGTTGTTGGCATCCGTCCATCTACTAAAGACGATGGCGTAGTTTCCACTTTTATCTGCAACTGCACAAGTGGCTGAACACACCAATTTCTGAATGGCAATCTCTGGTTCAGTGATTGCAAACAAACGGTGATGCTTTCTGGAGATGCTGTTGTCTCTCCTTCCTTATGGTTCTCTTTTCTGTGGTGACTTCTTTCCTCTCTTTTTCACTTGGGATTTAAATTTGGTTCATCAAATCCATTTCACTCAACTCGAGAGAAAATTACAAATCTTATCATGTGTATCAATGAATCAATAGACATGATTTTTCATTATCTTCATATGCATTAATAAATACTGACCCTCAGTCAACGTCTTCTGTGATGAAACAACCCGTTTTACCATAAGAACAATTTGAAATGTTGCATGATCTATGTGGCAGTATAGATTATTGACATGCACCTGTAGAATAGGGCTTTCAAATCAGCACGTAGGGGGGGGGTAGGTTTCCGTTGGGAAAACACCAGACGCTGGTAAAAGCGGGAATCTCGCACGTCACGTGATTGACTAGTTAGGTTTTCAGTTACAGCCGAGATGTGACGCAGCACAGACGTGTGACTGCGGGCTGGGATCACTCCGCGAGATGTATTAGAAAAAGGGCTAAAATAAAACCTTTGATCAAAGCCATAAGTCTTGTTGATTAGTTATTACATGACTTAAAATATGCCCTTAAAAGAAGCCCTGGGTTAAAGGTTAAAAGAAACAACAAGTTAGTAGAGACGACATGTCCAGCAAAACAAGTAAAGAAGACTAGGCGATCACATCATGGCCGAAGTAAAAAGAGAAGAAGAGAACCAGTAAATAACACCATCTGTCTGTCTGTCGGTCTGTCTGTCTGTCTGTCTCTCTCTCTCTCTGATGTCTCTACTCTCTCTCTCTCTCTATCACCGAATACTCTATCACTCTTGTGTATATACCCAACGAGGGTATATGGGTACATAACAGACGAATAGGGACAGAACAGATATATAGGTGCTAGAGTTTGATATGATCAGCCGATTAATCGAGTAGGGCCTCTCCGACCGCCTGTCTAGCCAAGTAATGGATATTTGTCTCATACCCTACTTGTATGGACTGGGCACAAGGCCTCGTTTTAACGTGGGCCCACCCACAAGCCGAAGCTCATGGGTGGGAAAGAACAAAAATTGCGTTGGTCCCCTCGGCATTCCCGTCAAGGGGGCGCCTCAGGCGCTGGGCAATAAACTCAGCCCTGCCCATAAAGGGCAGGTAATGCCTGGAGGGATGGCCCTCTGGGATCGACGCTAATAATTGTACTGTAACTGGAACAGGTACTACACCTTGATCCCCGCCTAGCCCAGGAACACTGGTCTAGCCAAGTAATGTCCAAAATAGAGTGTTGTATATCACAGAACCACTTAGCACACGGTTCACAGACCGCTCAACCACCACAATCCTGTCCTCAAGCATTACTGCTCACCAAGTACGGACAACAGGTAGCTCCCATTGGAGAGAAGTCTTCTTATACCTCTGCAGTCGGTATATTAGAATACACCGAAAGGGTGAAATTACTTTGGGGCAAAAGTAAACATTTTCACCGATATTCATACAAATATAAAGATAAAAAAAAAAACAATAGTATTGACTGTACTAACAAGCACCTGTTTCGACTTTATGCTGTTTGTAAAATGTAATCCAAATGAAATTATCTTAAAGAATAATTTTATATACTCTCATACAAATATATAATGCATGGGTTTTGTAATTACTTGCTTACGTTTTCAATTTAAGTTCGATCTTATTTATAGCGAGGTGAATGCGTGCTTTTCTGTGGAATAAACTTAATGCTATGCGAAATTTCGTTTTTTAGAATTAGACATATTTTTTATGCTCTCTCGAAAAAAATGCAATGGTATTAGACTCAGGAAAAAAACACAATGAATGGATTAAATATTCCTCTTCTCTCTCTCTCTCTCTCTCTCTCTATCTATCTATCTATCTATCTATCTATCATATATATATATATATATATATATATATATATATATATATATATCAGTGTATTCATTTCTATCTATCTATCTATCTATCTACGTATGTCTCTCTCTTTCTCTCTCCCTCTCTTTATCTATCTGCGTCTCTTCATATATATCATTCATATCAATTTCGAGTGAGCATTTTATTAATAGATATAAAACATAAAAAAGGAAAGAGATTGAAGTGGACGAACAGAGAGTTAAAATAAAAGGAATGAATAGAAAAGAATACGTTATGAAAGTAAAACAAAGGATGAAGGATGTGAAGAGAAAGAAAGAAAGGAAACGGAGAAGAGAAAGATATTCATGAGAAAAAAAAGAAAGAAAAGCTTAATAGAAATAAATGAAGACGATAACAAAGATAAATGTAAAAATAATGTAGAAAAAGAAAGGAAAATCTACGGGATAGAAAGAAAATTAATAAATAATATAAGAGGGAAATAACGAAAGGCTATGGAATAAAATAAAAGAAAGAAAAAATGAATAAAATAAAATAAGAGAAAACTAAATAAAACTTAATAATGATTAAGAAAGAAAATTAGAAAAGCAAAGAAATGAAAATTCATAGAAAAGAAAGAAAATAGATAATAAATATGAGAGAGAAATGAAAAAAGACTATGGAATAGAATGAAAGAAAAAAGTAAGAAAACGAAAAAAAAATGAGAAAATAAGAAGAAAAGAAATAAAACTATAAATGTAGAAAAAAAGAAACGAAAATCTATAGAAAAGGAAAAATAAATAAATAAAAACTGTAAGAAAGAAATAAATAAATACTTTAAAAAGAAAGAAAGAAAGAAAGAAAGAATAAAACAGAAAATCTGATACAAAAAAGAAGGAAAAGGAAAGAAAAAAAAAAGAAAAAAAATAGAAAGAAAAATGAAACCAAAAAGAAGAAAGAAAATAGATAAGACCTTGAATGTGGTAAAAAATATAGAAAAGAGAATTTGGAAATATTAAATACTTCGAGTAAAAAAAAGAAAAAAGAAAAAAAAAGAGAGAAAAAAGATCAAAACATGAACAGAGATGAATGAAGAGGTTGAAGGTCAAACAGCTATTGATCGATTCTGATTTAAATTCTCATCTCAAAGAGAAACGTTTTTTTCCCAATCATTTCAAATAATTTTTCAACCGAACAAAGAGAAGAAATGTTGACAAAAAAAAAAAAAAAAACAAAAAAAAAACAATAAAAAAACAAACAAACATACAAACAAAAAAATAAACAAAAAACCATTGCCTGGTGCACAATGGGCATTGCAATCCAAAACAGACGAACATCTTATTCAGTCGGATGTTTCATTGAGTATTCTCTTAACCCGAACGTTGCTTGGGCACCCTGCTGGATTTTTGTTTTTCATGACACCTCAGACGGTAAAAGAGGTTACTTAGCAGATTGTTGGTTGGTTTATTAATTTTAACGGCATATCAACCCGTCCAGGGTTATATCATGCCTAGCGGTTGGGGTGTTATACATATTGTATATTCATATATATACTTCCAGTAATTGGCTCCAACAACGTGCTAGCATTATTGGGAATTATATTGTATGGCATTGATTTGTTTCATGTCTATATTCTATGGTATAATTTTATTTCTCTTAAAAAGGAGAAAATATCCCAATGCTAACATTTTTCAAATAGATCCTTCATATTGTTTGCTTTAAAATAATGTTTTCTGATGTGAGCAAAAAATCTGCATTCCATCAATAAGTGTTTGACTGTTAGAGGTGTTTGACATGTTTCACATTGTGGTTGTTGTTCTTGTTTGAGTATATAAGAGTGTGTTAGTTTTGTATGACCAATGCATAATCGGGACATAATGACTTGTTCCTTTCTAGACTTCCTTAAAGTTGGAGCAAATCAGCTCTCCATCGGATCACATAACTGATGGAACTGTGTTATAGTTATTTACTAAGCCTAGCTTAGATATGGCACAAGGCTAGAAGTAAGGGGTGCCTAATGAGAATTGAACTCACTAACAATGGTCTGCAAATCTCGTGTGAGGTGCCCGTAAAACTGTATTATACGATACCAACACTAAGGCAGGTTCTTTGATTTTACTGGATTCTTTTCTGCATCAACAATAGCATTTTGGACTGATTGATTGGCTGGTTTGAATGTCAATTCTTCTAGGGTTATTTTATTCATAGAGGTTAGAGAATCTCGTTCATGGTAGGATAACTTTTTTGTGTGTGGTTGTTTGTGTATTGAATACGAATAATTTTTAATCAGGGGGTTCCTTTATATGACTCTCGGGGTATTTTTGAAGGGGGGTCGTGGGTATGACGCTAAACTGCATCTGACATCGAGGATCCAGTTCTGGAGATCTGGAGTGCCCCTTCATTGATATTATTCCCAGGTCCACTCTGACCCAGAGTTTTAGTAGATGTTAGGGTCCCATGTATTGGTCATACAGAGATTTTCGAAAATTATAAGTATTAGATAGGAATATTTGAAATCATATAACTGTGTGCAAACATATGCTTAATATCATTCATTAGGAATTTTTACTCGAAACGATAGAATTAGTTTAATTATTAGTGTTAAAACGTCTAATTTAAGAAATAGAATGGGATATAGAAAATATAGTTACGATAACAATAAAAAATATAATTGAATCAAATTTCAGCATTTGATAAATCATAAGTTGTTAAACAAATAAACCAAAGCAAAAAAATGAAAAATAGAATAAAAAATAAAATGAAAAATAAAAAAATAAAAAATAACAGCTTACGTATTTTTCTTTCTTAGAATCTGAGATTTTCCTTAGAGTCTATTGTTATGTGTGTATGCATAAACTGTTCTTAAGAATGAAACACATAAACATTCTCTCTGGGATTTTAAGATAAAGACGGATAACTTATCCCGCCAAAAGACCAGACCTAGTATTGATTAACAAAAAAAAAAAGAGAGAGAACTTGTCAACAAATAAATTTTGCAATTCCTGCAGATCACAGTGTAAAAATGAAAGAAAACGGTAAGATAGACACATATCTGGACATTGCCAGGAAATTGAAATAGCTGTGGAATATGAGGGTCAAGTGATACCAGTTGCAGTTGGCGCACTTGAAACGGCCCCAAAAAGCTTAGAAAAAAGACTGGAGGATCTTGAAGCCAGGGGAAGAATTGAGACCAACCAAGCAACAGCATTGTTGAAATCAGCTAGAATACTTAGAAGAGTCCTGGAACTTGAGCAGACTTGTTGTCACTCAGACTCTAGTTAAAGATCACACACACACACACACACACACACACACACACCACACACACATATATATATATATATATATATATATATAAATGGAAAAGGAATTGAATCCGACAATATAATGAAAAATGAGTAAAGAAAGAAAAGTAAATGGATAAAATGAATTTAATCGATATCACATTAATCGTATCACTTACACATGTGTTTCGGTCAGTTTATGTGTGTGAAAATATTTCGCACACATACAAGAATCGACCTTCATCAGAGTGAACATTTATTTTTATGAACATATATTTTTTCATAAAAATAAATGTTCACTCTGATGAAGGTCGATTCTTGTATGTGTGCGAATATTTCACACACATAAACTGACCGAAACACATGTGTAAGTGATATCGATTAATGTGATATCGATTAAATTCATTTATCATTTACTTTCTTTTCTTTACTCATTTTTCCTATATATATATATATATATATATATATATATATATATATATATATTAAAAGGGTGATATACATCAGAATAAATGTCTTACCTCCCTTTAATCCCTGTGCAGTTATCTAGATCTGAAGTGACATGTTTTAGTGGTTGTCAAATCAATACATCCACCGTAGATATCAAACCGGGTAGTCAGACGAAAGCGGTTAAATGCACCCCGCTCCACCCAGGACTTGTAAGAGGAACCCGTTAAATATTGCATGAAGTATGCCATGTCAGTTCCCCGCCATAAATCTAATCGGCTAATCAATTCCTTTGAAATGGATTACCTATGATAAATCTCAGAAACAAAATGATCACTGATTTATAGAATTTTGAAAACCCCAAAGCCGGTTGGAATCTTACCAACGTTCTCTCTTCCGAAGACTTAACGTCTTTATACGAATAAAAGATTCCTTGTACGACACAGGACGATTAACTGAAACTATGAGGGTAATCCCAAAGATAGTTCAGTCATACACATGGCGCAACGGATATAAGGGTTGATTTAATTTAGTTCCAAGTTAGTCGCAGGTTCAATCCTGGCCAAGGGCGATGATAGCATAGAATACTTAACATATCTTAACACTTGTTCTCGGTCATGGTTAATGGAATGGGAACAGTCTACTACATGGATTGAATAAAGGGTTCGATTCGAAGTTCGGTGAAGGCTCCCAGTTACGACATGAAGGCTGTTGAATTCTAAGAGAAGGTTCCAGAGTTCGAGAAAGTTCGAAAAAAATCACCTGAATAAGACCGAAGTCCACGTCGGTCGAAACGTTGAGTGTATAACAATAAAGATGAAGACAATAGTCCGAATAATGCAAATAATACAAATTATCAAGCCTCATCTAAAAAGATTTCCGACAAATAGTAGCCAAAGGTAAGGTCTCCAAAATATTTAGAAATCACAGAAACGTTTATTATTTATTCTCAATGGTGTTTACATCATTTAAAAGTTTCAACATGTATCTCTTTGTCTATATAATCGCCATTATGTGTGCTGTGACAATTTTGCATGCCCATGTCATACCATCTCACCGCTATAACGTTGAGGAAGCGTTGAATCTCGTCGTCGTTGAAAACTCCTTACACTAGTTGCGGGCGTTTTTTGACATCCATGCACGACTCGCTATAGAGTTCCAATAGCTGACACTGAATCTCAATAGGTGTAATGCCATTTGTGTTCAAAAACTGAATAACTGCGCAAACTTCACTCTTGGCGGTAGTGTCAATCGGGAGCTCCATCGAAACGAATGCCAAGCCAAGACCGAGTGTAGTAGCGAGGCGCGTGCAGGGACAGGCGCGTGCATAACAAAGAAATCAGTGTTGAAATAGCCATACGAACAGTTTCTCTTTGTCCCCAGTTTTTTTTTTAGACCTAACTTTTGGGATTACCCTTGTAACTTGAAAATATTTTATCATATATGTGCTAGAAGGCGGTTGCTGAGGGGCTTAGTATTCTGTGTATGACGTTAAAGTACATCTAGTGGTGAAGTTCCACTTTGGAGCTTTGTGGAAGGTGGATCACCTCTTCATCGCCATTTCTCCCAGGTCCACCCTAACCCGGAGTGGTAGTACCTGTTAGGGACCCAACTATGGGTTAAATAGTTTTTAAAAAGTACAAAAATGTGTTAAAAATTGAGTTGGAAAAATGAATATCCAAGAAGTATGTTTTAATACGTCTTCGGCATAAAATAACCCAATAAGTGTTGACATGCCATAAAGACTAACCAACCAGCCGTGACACATGAGATCTTAGTGACCATCATTGAATTTTTCCGGGTATGATTGCGGTGACAGAAGGTAATCTGATTGATTGAGAATGTTTCCTTTCAGTCTTGGTAAATGTCTTTTAGAGGACTTCACATACATAGACACCTTTATCTCTTCACATCTACTAATATCGATAACGACAAGGAGCCTACAAAACCCAGGAGGTCAAGCGTACAAAATACGCTGACCTCTGGGGTCATCTTTATTCTTTAAGCCTGTGGCATCCAAGACAATTGGTGCATCTGCTGACGAGACAGACGTTCTCATTCCGGAAATCGGACGTCGTATCTCCAGTGTGACCTTTGACCTCTGCAAGATGGATTTCTTATGCCAGCGACTGTTACCGGACATTGTCCGGGGCAATGCGGCTGACATCTGCAGGGCCTAGTGGTTCCAGAAAGAAATTTGGTGGTGAAGATGGGGAAAAAAGATGCAATTTTTTGTAGTTTGCGTCTATGGCTAAGAATGGAGAGAAAAAAATATTGTAAATGACTTGGGATGTTATAAAAATCTCGCCGTAGTCAGAACAAGGAGATTATATATATATATATATATATACAAGGTTCTTAGTTCGTTACCAGCCCTCGCCAACTCAGCGTTATGAGTAGCACAGGGATCTGTGTGGTAAAGTAAGGAGCTGATGGTAGGTGTGGCGCTCCACCTCAGACGCTAAAATAATCTCCTTGGTCTAGCGCTATTGAAAAGGGGATAGACTCCCTCACTGTCTGGCTGATACCGACATTAGGCCGCCCCGATGACTTTACTTTATATATATATATATATATTATATATATATATATAATATATATATTTAATTTGCTGAGTTTTTATAGATCAATGTTTATTATAAACAGCTACCTCGGTTTCATGCTACGGGGCAATCATCAGGTCGTTGAGTTAGATCCCATGGTGTTTGTTGGAGATCTTTACTTAATGTCTTTTAGAGGACTTCACATACATAGACACCTTTATCTCTTCACATCTACTAATATCGATAACGACAAGGAGGCTGATGATTGCCCCGTAGCATGAAACCGAGGTAGCTGTTTATAATAAACATTGATATATAAAAACTCAGCAAATTAAATAAATATTAGCTCTCACAATTTGTGATTGAGCACTGTATTTTCTTTGTTTCATCACAAAAAAATTGTTTTATATATACCTATATATATATATATATATATATATATATATATATATATATATATATATATATATAGATAGATAGATACATAGATAATTAGTCAGCTTTTCTTTTTTCAAACATATTTGGTTGATCTGCGCAGACATTTTTTGTCTGCAAATTTTGTTCATAATCTAGGTGCCGAATAGATGATATAATATAGGCTGTAATTGGCTGATGTAGTTACCATAACATTTATTCCCAAGTACTTTCAGCCCCTTCACGGGCCATCATCAGGGGGAATTGTAAAAACAATACATCATTGGATTGTTCCATTTATACTGGTGTTCTGTTTCATACTTATTTATTTTATATATTAATATATTATTATCAGTAGTAGTAGTAGTATTGTACATATTATATATCTTATTATAATGGAGATTGTGTGTTTTTCTGTCTGTAACCGAAACTATATTACTACTCAAGTCACAATTCCCTTCGTTATTTACATCACATTCTTCATGATTTTATTTATATTTAAACCTCAATTATTAATAAAATTGCTTCATCTTTTTATTAGTGTTGTCCATATCTACATACATATAACATGCAATTGTATTTATATATACTAAAAATAGCGGTTTACAGTGTGAATGGGAAGGCTAATTTGCATATTGATATCAAAAATTTGATTTTATTAAATATGTGCTTAGTATTATTGATTTCTAATTGTTTGGTTTTATTTTAATGAATATAAGCAAAAATCTCTTCAATGAATCTTAAATGAAATCCATTAACAAAAAAAAAAATAACTGTCATTTTATTCTTTATTTCCTAATTTAACTAAATAGTTAAATAAGTAAAATTCAGCAATGAAAGACGGGAGTGATGGAAGAGTAAGTTTCATTTCTATTTTTCTATTATACCCCCACTCTGTTACATATCTTTTTATCTGCCTTCTTATTAGACTTTCTAATTTAATACGATATTTCATTACATTAAAACTTAAATACTTGCACCCGGAGGGTGCATATATTTGCTAGTATATATAATGGATATATGCCTTGTTTTGGATATAAATTTATTTCGACATATTGTCTCGACAGTACGGACTTTGTCGTTTTTTAAAATATTTTGAGAAGACCTCAATCTCAGTCTCACTAGTGTGATTTTCCCGGGAAAATATTTAGACAGTGTGTGAGGTCTTCAAAACAAATAAAAAACAGCAAAGACCAGACTGACGAGACTATATGTCGAAATAAATTTATATCCAAAACAAAATATATATCCATTTATTTATTTATAATACTTTGTATATGTAAAAATATATACGCAAATCTTTACATGTACGTTTGAGTTCTAAATTTTGGTTGATTCCTATCAAGGAAACACTTGTTATCGTCTACCTATACCTATGTGTATGTGGGTGTGTTCGTGCGTATGCTTGCGTACGTAAACACACACACACACACACACACACACACACACACACACATACACACATATATATATATATATGTATATGTAATCTAACTTTCTAACCATTATACCACGTGAGGTGCTCTTATATACACATATCTATGGATGCATATGTAACAGTTTCGGAGCGTATAATTTATTGTACATTTACACGCCGGGGATCCAGTGGCTTCGGCCCTGGATCTTTACGAGTTAATAGCGTCGATCCCAGGGGGCCATCCCCCCAGGCAACACCTGCCCCCTTGATTTAAAGGGACAGGGCTGGGTTTATTGCCCAGCGCCTGAGGCGCCCCCCTCGAGGGGGAATGCCGACGGGATCGACGCAATTTTTCACCTGCCACTCCATGAGTCTCGGCTTGTGGGTGGTCCCACATAAATAGGGCCATGTGCCTGACCCGTACAAGTGGGGTACGTGGAAAATATCGTGTACATTTACACGCAAGCAAACAGGTACATGTATTACACGAAAGAAAAAAAAAGAATGACTGAAAGTGACGAATGAGTTTTCGGCATCTATCTGTTTAGCTTTCAAATTATCATGGACTCGTTTGATAGACCGTCCGTCAACAGTCATAATTTTTCTTGTATTTAGTCTGCTGGGGGTTGGCCTTCTTGCTTCCCAGTCGCGTCAAAATGCCAATTAACACTAACTGGACATTTCGAAAAAAATAAAATAAAACATCCAGTGTCAGAATATGTCAATTGTATTTTTATTTAGTAATGTTGACGAGTTGAAGATCTTTTCTTTCTTTCTTTCTTCTTTTTTTTCTTTCTTTCTTTCTTTTTTTCATTCATTCTTTCTTTCTTTCTTTCTTTTGTCCTCTCTATCATTTAGTCATGTTCTTTTCTTCTTTCTTCCCAACTTTCTTTTTCTTTTCTATCTTGTTTTCGCTTTTCCTTCATCTTTTCTTTATCTTTCTACCTCTCCCGTCTTTCTTTCTTTCTTTCTTTCTTTCTTTCTTTCTTTCTTTCTTTTCGTTTTCTTTCTTTCTTTCTTTCTTCCTTTCTTTTTTCCTTTTTTTTAAATCCCCATTTATTTTGTCTTTCTGTCTTTCTTTAATAGAATAGGAGATGTGTTGTTTAATACTTATCGTCTTAGGAAATGTATTCCTAGTGCCAAGTTCAAATCCTGGACAAAGCAGTTTGTGTTTCACTTTCGTGCTAATGCCCAATGGGAAAGTCTTGTATCCCTTTCTCCACCCCCTCCCACCTATGAGTAAATGGCTAGAAGGAGAGTAGTTGGATGCATACCTTTCCAAATGGCATTAGCGCTATGTGAAATGCAATTAGCCTTGTCCAGGATTTGAACTCAGTTCGACGAGTCCAATTCCTACGACTCTGACCATTATTCCACGCACCGCCAATTTTCAGTCGGAGTATAGTGGAATCTAATGTCCATTAGGGTAGGTCACTTTTGGAACCATAACGTCTCGTATGTTGCAAAAGTTGCAAATCAACATAAAAAATTACCAAACAAAATATTTTTCTTCAAAACTTTACATTCGTTTGAGGAAATAGATGTCAATCTTTTAAAATATTATCAGTTATAGCTTAATTAATGAGATAAACAGCAGCATATTGTCAGTGGTAATTGGGGGGATATTTTCAATTTGAATTATTGTTATAATATCGTATTCGTTTCATTTTAATAAATAAAATGACAACTTTTTCTGTTTTAAATATTGAAATTGATAAATTTTCAAATCAATTTCTGAGCCAAATGTTGCGAAAACCGACGGTCTTTGATGCTATTTCCTCAAACAATGGTGCAAGTATGAGATCTAGTTTTTGGTATCAGTATTTATGATACTAGTATACAACTTTCGCTGTTTGAGAATATTTGATATTTAAAAGAAAGTGAAAAATCAACCAACCCTAATGCCCATACACAAAGATACAAAAACACCTGCCTATGAATTCACTCAAATATACATTCATAGCGCACAAATATACATGTATATAGATATTGATTATATGTATATAAGTATTCTAGATATATAATATCTAATCGATCTCAGTCTCCTCTCTCTCTCTCTCTCTCTCTCTCTCTCTCTCTCTTCTCTATATATATATATATATATATATATATATATATATATATAATCTTAATCCGTTTATGTGCAGACACATATGTCCACACAATGATATAAATACACCTGCCCATAAATTCATATACACATACATTCATAGCCACATATATGAGCACAAATATATATATATATATATATATATATATATATATATATATATATATATAGCGTGATGAATATCGATGTAGCATGTTTTTTTACAATTAGATACGAAATGGTTTCTCGCTGTAATAGTCAATTGTGCTGTCAAATAGAAGCAATAAGAAAGCATTTATCTATGAAATCTCGTACCTGCCGTTCTTTGTGATGGAAAACTTTCAAGATTTCTTTCGGTTGCATCCAAGAATTTCGAAGACTTACCTGAAAAAAGAGAAGAAAGGAAAGCCATTAAAAATTGTACAGAATGAAAGAAATCTGGATACGAATTGCGCGGAATTATTTTTCGGTAACTCCAAGATGTCGACATGAACAATACAAGAAAAAAAAAATATATATATAATAAAGAAGAGAATTATGACCATAAAATGTATTCGTTGACGCAAAAATAAAGACAAAACAAGAAGGAAACAAAAATATACAAACAAAATACTGGTACTATCAATATTATTAGTACTAGTAAATTCATGCACCCTCCGGGTGCAAGTTTTTAAGTTTTAATATAATAAAATATCATATTAAATTAGAAAGGCTAATAAAACTGAATAAGAATGCAGATAAACAGATTTGGAACAGAGGGAGTATAATCGAAAAATAGAAACTAACTCTTCCATCATTTTCCATTACTCCCGTCTTTCTTTGGTAAATTTTCCTAATTTAACTATTTAGTTGAAATAGGAAGTAAAGAATAAAATTACAGTTATTTCTTCCTGTTAATGGATTTCTTTTAAGATTTATCCCCGAGATTTTTGCTTATATTCATTAAGATAAGACCAAACAATTAGAAATCAATAATACTAAGCATATATTTATTAAAATCAATTTTTTAAGATCAATATGCAAATTAGCCTTCCCATTCACACTGTAATCCGCTGTTTTGTAGTATATATAAATACAATTGCGTGTTATTAGTATGTAGATGACCAGCGCCTATTGATGAGTCAAACAGCTACCGATAGATATCGATAACCTCGACCTAACCGAAACTTTTCATGACATTTCACAGAGCTGAGGAAACCTGTAGCAACGTACTTCCTGCTATCAAAAAGAGTACACGCTCTGCTGAGGTTCGAGCACCGGCCCAGTGTTCGATAAATAAATTACGGGGCTCCAACTACATCACACACCTAAATCACACCACTCTCACCACAAACAAACAAGACACACACTCTACTGAAGACATAACCCTAACCGCAATATCTAATAAAACAGACATAGAACCCAAATTCAATACAAAACCTACTTAGATGTAAAAATCACTCCAGCTAGCAACATTTTAACGTTAGAACACTAAAAGCGATAGGCCAAACTCCCCGAACTCACGGCGTCTGCAGCCGAAAATAATATAGACATCATATGCGTGCAAGAACACAGATTTTGACCATGGTGATGTAGAACTAAAATACCATGAATCTGGAAATGGCTGGACGTTTGTGTCAGCATCTGCATGGAAAAACTCCGTCAATGCAACTATAGGAGGTGTAGGAATGCTTCTCAGCCCTCGAGCGCTAAAATCACTTAACAGCATAGAAAAAATCCAACCTAGAATCATGAGTGCTACGTTTAATGGCAATCCCTGCATGACTATAGTCTCATGTTACAGCCCAACAAACGTCAGCGACGAAACGGACATTGAAACATTTTACAATGGGCTATCCTCCCTATGCAGACACACCCCCAAACATAACGTACTGATAATTGGGGGAGACATGAATGCACAGATAGGAAGAAACGAAAACAATAGATTCGGCCTACACAACACCCCAAACAGGAACGGTGATCTCCTAGCCGAGTTCTCCCTTGAGAACAGGCTTGTCTGCCTGAACACTAAATTCCAAAAAACGGAAGGGCAAACTATGGACATACACGTACCCAAATAGCACAAAAGCGCAACTAGACTACATCCTAATAAACAAAAAATGGACAAATAGTGCAATGAACTGTGAAGCGTATTCTTCCTTTGAAGGAGTATCCTCCGATCACAGAATAGTCACAGCAAAAATTACGACTTAGCCTACGTAGAAACAAAAAAACAAACCAGCAAATCTGAACGATACGACTGGTCGACACTTGCCAACAGCGATATTTGCAATCGCTACGCTGTTACAGTAAGAAATAAATTCGATATCCTCCAGGAGACATCCGAAAAGCTCCACACCAAACGAGGAATACGAAAACTTTGTTAGTGCTCACTTAGAAGCGGCAGCCGAGTGCATACCAACCAAATTAAAAGCCGAACACTCTGTTCCCTGGGAGACAGAAGCAGTTAGGGAAAAAGAAACTATATAAAAAAAGCAGCCCAACTCAATAAAACAAACCCAACTAACACCAATTTACACAAACCTTAGGAAAGCCCAAATAGAATTAACCAAAACATACAAAAAAAGAACAAACAGAATATATACAAGCACAAATAAATAATATTAGATCATCGGTAGAAGACAGACAGTCGCGATTAGCATGGCAAACAGTAAATGAAATTAGTGGTAGGAAAAGTACCTCTAGATCAAAACTAAAAGGCAAACAGCCAAAAAGAAAGACTCCAAAAATGGAAAGACCACTTCCAGAAACTTCTGGGGAACACACCCTAAAATCATGGTAAATAACACTCAAAGAATCATAGATAGACAACTAGACATAAAACTGGGGGATTTTACAACAGAAGAACTCCACGTAGTCTTAAATAAACTAAAAGTAGAAGGGCGGCGGGTCTTGACGAAATACCCCGGAGGTATGGAAAAATGGGGCAAGTTTCAGCGACATACTGCTTAGGCTATGCAATGCAGTATATAGACAAAATAGAATAGATAAATGGACAAAAGGATGCATCCTCCCGTTCCCCAAAAAAGGGAGACCTAGGAATAGCTAAAACTACAGAGGCATAACTCTTACGGCTATCGCAGCCAAGATCTATAATGCCCTTCTTCTTAATCGCATCCGACCCGAAATAGAGAAAATTCTTAGGAAAAACCAAAACGGATTCCGTAGAAACCGTTCCACAACCTCTCAGATCCTGACTATACGACGAATCATAGAAGGGATTCGAGCAAAGAATCTAGAGGCAACGCTACTATTCGTAGATTTTTCCAAGGCATTTGATTCCATACACAGAGGAAAAATGGAACAAAATACTACAGCATACGGGCTACCAGAAAGAAACTGTTGCTGCTATAATGATGCTCTACAAAGATACACAAAGCAATGGTACGCTCACCCGATGGCGACACAGATTTCTTCGACATCGGAACTGGAGTCCTACAAGGAGATACACTAGCACCATATATATTTATCATATGCTTAGACTATGTACTCCGAACATCATTAGATACCATAAAAGAAGAAGGCTTCACACTAAAAAGGCAAGAAGCAGGCGATATCCCGCACAGAAAATCACAGATGCGGACTACGCTGATGACCTTTGCACTCCTTGCAGTACACCACCACAGGCCGAGTCACTACTGCATAGCCTAGAGAAGGCTGCAAATAATATTGGCCTTCATGTAAACTCCGATAAAACAGAGTACATATGTTTCAAAAGGAAAGGAGAACATAACCACACTCAACGGTAAGCCCCTTAAGCCAGTAGAACAATTCACATACCTAGGTGGTAATATCCTATCCACAGAAAGCGATGTAAATACACGAATAGGAAAAGCGTGGTCGGCCCACAAACAAATTATCAGTAATATGGAATCCGATCTCACTGACAAGCTAAAGCGACAATTCTTCCAGGCGTGGTTGTATCAGTGTTGCTGTACGGATGCACCACATGGACCCTAACGAGGCGCCTTGAGAATAAGCTGGATGGGAGCTGCACAAGAATGCTGCGTGCAGTCCTGAAACAAATCGTGGAAGCAGCACCCCACGACGAAACAGCTATATGGCCACTTGCCCCCCATCTCACAAACCATTCGAGTGAGACGGACAAGACATGCCGGGCACTGCTGGAGAAGCAAGGATGAGCTCATAAGTGACGTTCTCCTGTGGAAGCCAACACACGGACATGCTAGTGTGGGCCGCCCAGCAAGGACCTACATTGACCAACTAAGCAAAGACGCAGGTTGCTGCACAGAGGACCTCCTGGGAAAATGAATGATAGGAAAGGTTGGCGAGAGATTGTCATGGATATCCGTGCTAATAGCGCGACATGATGATGATGATGAGTATGTAGATATGGTCAACAATATTAATAATGTAAAACAATTTTATTAATCATTGAGGTTTAAATAAAAATAAAATCATGGAGAATGTCATGTAAATAACAAAGGGGATTGTAACTTGTATACAAATATAGTTTCGGTTACAGACAGACAAACCCACAATCTCCATTATAATAAGATTAGCAAATATATGCACCCTCCGGGTGCAAGTATCCAAGTTTTAAAGTGATAAAATCTTATATAAAATTAGAAAGGCTAATTAAACTAAATAAAAAAAGATTTGAAACAAAGAGGAGTATAATCGAAAAATAGAACAACTGAAGATTACTCTTCCATCACTTCCGTCTTTCATTTCTAAATTTTCATAATTTAACTATTTAGTCAGAATAGGAAGTTAAGAATAAAGTTAGTTATTTCTTCTTGTTAATGGATTTCTTTTTTGATTTATTGAAGAGATTTTTGCTCATGTTTATAAAAATAAAACAAAACAATTAGAAACTAATAATACTTAGCACATATTTACTAAAATCAAATATTTATAATCAATATGCAAATTAGCATTCCCATTCACATTGTAAACAGTTATTTTGTTGTATATATAATACAACTGCATATTATTAGCATGTAGATATGGTCAACAGTCTTAATGGTGTAAAACAATTTTATTAATAATTGAGGTTTAAATCAAATCAAATCATAGAGAATATGATGTAAATAACTAAGGGAATTATGATTTGAGTAGTGATATAGTTTCGGTTACAGAGAGACAGACACACAATCTCCATTATAATAAAATGCTGGATATGACATAAAAGGCATCTAATGCTGAAGTTTCAATTTTGGAGCTCTAGGGAGTATGGAGTACCCCTTCATTGCCATTACCCCCAGGTTCACTCTGACCCGGAGTGATGGTCCCAGTTAGTATTCCATCTATGAGTTAAAAAGAAAAATAAATTTGAATTTTTTAAAAATCAGTTTAAAAAAGATTTTTGAATACCCATCAATAATGAATAAAACAATCCGTCTTCGGCATAAAATAACCCAACAAGGGTTGATATGTCGTAAAATCTAACTCACCAACAATAGAGATGAGTCATCTGGGAAAATAAAGAATCTGCTTTTAAGGTTATATTTGATCTTCTGTGAGTCATAAAGTAAGATAGGTTTCTTGGGATCAAAAAGATTATAGACTACATTCTCAGTATTTTTTTGTTCTTTATGTATAACTTGTGGTTGTAGAACGACCGACTGGACCGTTGCAGTGAAATGCTGTTAAAAAGAAATAATAGTCTATTGCAGTGCTATCTTGACTTACGAGTGCCCCGACTTACGAGTGCCCCGACTTAGGAGTTCTCTGAGTTATAAGCAGTTATTCGGTCGATTCTTTGCTTAGAATTGAGAGCTAAAATTTGAGGTACGAGTGAACTTCAGATACGCTTATGTTAATTAGTCGACAAAAAAACTTTTACGTTTCCATTTAGCAAATAATTTATATTTGACTAAGATTTTTTAAAATATTAACTCACATGATCCTAAGAAACAAAAAGAAAATGTCTTAAAGTGAAGCCTAATTTAATTGGACCCCCCAAATTCCCTCTAAACTAGTGGTCCTCAGATGGGGTGCATATAGACCCCCGGGTTCCTTATAACATTCGTTTTGGTTCAGACAAGCTAAGAATATTCAATTATGAAAACAAATAGGATTTTTAAATATGAAATAGCTAGGGGACCCACCAGAGTAAAATAGGAATCAAAGGGGGGCCATAGGTTGAAAAAGGTTGAGAACCACTGGTGTAGATCACCTCATGTAGAATGACAAAGTATGATAGATTTAGTATAAAAATAGAAATCAAGTGAGAGTCTACCATAATAAGATAAGAATCAAAAGGATCCATAGGTTTTTAAAAAAAAGGGAGAGAACCACTGGTCTAAACTCAGTTAAGTCCGTCTCTTCAAATTGGTCAGGCATTTTTTTTAAAATGGCACCTTTTTTAATTTTATTTCAAGTTGACCTCTCCTTTCTTGTAAGATTGATAATTTTATTCATTGGAAGCCTGACCAATGCCCCGAGGTTACAGAATAATATCAAATGCATAGTAAATTACATGAAGCGCCACCTGTGGTGCTTTGGTGGAATTGAAGGGAATCGAGTTTGATGGTTGCCATTTTATATAACCCAGAGGAACCGTTAAAAATTACATTATGTACTCGATGGATTACTCCCTTCTGGTAGTTTCATAGATTCATAGAAATCTCGGATGCGTATGCGTGACTTGATGTGTAACAATAAGTTAATTACCAATTCTCACGGTCCATGAAGCCGCCATATTGCTGCTCTGAAACTACTCGACCCCCCCCTGGGAAATGGGAATCATTCACGGAAGCCAATGTACGCATTTAATTCCTTCTAAAATCTTCGCGTTTTCCCGCTTCAAACGACTGTAATGGATATATTACGTCATCTCAGCCATTTTATCGAAACACCTGCGAGATTTAAGTTTTCGAAAAAAAAAAAAAAAAAAAAAAAAAACATGAGAGATGTAATGGAACTTATCCTGCTACGATGGACTATGTCATCCTCCTCATCATCATCATCATATCATCATCAGTAAGATGTGTCGGCAGTGCGAATTCCCTTGCTCGTCTCACTTAAAAGGTTTGTGAGATGGGAGGTAAGTGTCCTTACAGCTTCTGTTCTGTACGGGGTGCCTCCAGGATTTGTTAAAAGCACTGTGCTTATTAGATGATCAAAGGCAGTTTAAGCTATGGTAGATACTGGCTCGGGTGGGGGTAGGTATTTACCTCAGTCGCCACAAGTAGAATTTGAACAAGATCGCAAGTATTAAACATCCAGCGAGTATCAAAGCAGCTATTCAGTAATAATAGATCTTCAAGACTAGCTTGCTAACTATTTCACCACGCTAGGACGACCTTGTAGTTCATATGTAGCTTTTTCGTCTTTCCACTTGAGCAATATGAGTCCTTTGTTTATGTTGTACCGGCCGTTCCTACAGTGGAGAACATGCACCGGTTCTCACTATAAATAGTGAGACACCGAGTGGAAAGGAGCACTGTTCCCGTTAACGACAAGCTAGTCGTACATGTACCATTAATTGTAAATACACTTGTCTTATTTTACCCCATCTCGACTTGACTTCTTTTTACTGTTGGGACTAACATCACAACAGTTTATCAATTGATTCGGTATTAAATTACCCAAAAAGGGTTGATATGCCAGAAAAATAAATCAAGCAAAAACATTTTTTTTGTTCGTTAAAGCAAGACAAGTGAATGCGCAATATAGCCTCATTTAGGAACTTACGCTTTACGAGTTTGAACTGGGCGATAACGCTGCACAAGCAATTAAAAAAAGGTGTGCAAAAAATGGTTGCATAAATTTTGCTCGGGTTGCAAAAAAAACTTGACTCTCAGGCAAGGTCA
>CM042153.1:65884305-65976805 GCA_023376005.1 Doryteuthis pealeii | reverse complement strand
AAGTAACCCTGAAAAATCAACCGATGAAACTCGAGTAGGTTACTCATTTCCATTCTTAATATATATATATATATATATATATATATTGTTAAATAATGCAGCCATTTTCTGTCTGCGAGTTTTGTTCTTTGTTTTTTTCGTATTGCCGGATTATTTTTGTAATATCTGGCGAGAATTGGCTGATGTATTTGCCATATGTCATAGACCGAGTACTTTCTGCCCTATCGTGGGCAATCTTCAAGGTATTTTGAAACCGTACAACAATGGGCTATTCCATTTACCATTTATATAGGTTGTGTTTATTATTGTTGTTGTTATTATTATTAGTTTTATTATTATTATTGTCTTTATTATTATTTGCTATTATAATTTTATAGTAATTATAAGCATTTTATATATATATATATATAAATTAACATAGAGGTACACGGTAATAACCTACTCAGGTTTCACCATAAGGATCTTCAGGGTTAAATCCATTGGATTAATCAAAAACACACACGTGTAATCGACTGCCATTAATCAATATCTTGATTAATCCAGTGGATTTAACCCTGAAGATCCTTACGGTGAAACTCGAGTAGGTTATTACCGTGTACCTCTATGTTGATAAATTTGCTCTACTAACGTATTGAGCACTTTATATGTGTTATATCGCTGCCTTATCATTGTGAAACTTAAATCAACTAAACACTGTGACCATTTTCACCCCACAAATACCATATATATATATATATATATATATATATATATATATGTATATATATATATATATATATATTATAGGAAAGGCATGGTTTGCTTTGAACAGATTATCAGCGATATGGAAATTTTAAGTAGTTTTGTTAGGATCAGCCCAAGCGAAAGATATATAGAGTTGTTCTTGAGAAGTAGAGGACGGTTGTTTACCGTGAGATGTGCATTGTGGGAGCTAGAACTGGACATGGGACTTCAGCTATGACTCACATGGAATGGTACACGAGATTGCTGGTCTCACACTAGTTGAGATTGAAATAACTGTTTTGGGGTTGAAGCATTTCTTAATCCTGCATTAAATAAAACGTGAACCCCAATCAATCACCCAAACGGGTTTTCTAAGGAATCGAGCCCTGTCGGCTGCGGCTTTAGAATACACCGACTGGACCTCTGCAGATGTATAAGAATCCCCCAATGGGGCCACCTGTTGGCCGTGGTGGTGACCCGTGATGCTTAAGGACGGAATCACTTAGGCCCTTACTTAGGCTAGACGGGCGGTCGGAGAGGCCCCCTCTGATCAATCGGCTTGACAAGTCAATCCCTAGCACCTATATGATTGCCCCAACCCTATTGCCCTTATGACAAACCCTAACCCTTTTTATCATATGAGTGCTAGAAGGCGGTGGCTGAAGGTCTTCATGTCCTGGGAATGACGTTAAACTATATCTGATGGTGAGGTTCCAGTTCTGGAGGTCTGGGGAATGTGGAGCACCGCTTCATCACTATTGCTCCCTGGTCCAGTCTGACCTGGAGTGGTAGTACCAGTTAGGGTCCCATCTATGGTTTAAATAGTAAAAACATGTTTTGAACAAAACTGATTATCCATTAAGAATTGATTTATTTCAAAACTTTATCGGCATTAAATGATCCACTGAGGTTGATATGCCGTAAAACAAAAAAAAAAAAAAAAAAAAAAAACAACAACAACAAACCTAAGGAATCAATTCTTTTCTCTATTTTTTTGTTCTTTTTCTCTTTTATTTTATTTTATTTTTTTTTTTATTTTTTTTTGTTCTTTTCGGTAAAAGTGTTTGTAGCTCGTTATTACTGTGTTGGTCGAGCTCTGTTGTCCGAGCCAAAGTTTTTTCTTTTTCCCTAAAAAAATAATCAAACGCTGTTTGCTGAAAATCCAGCCCATGATACAATTCATCTCCCCTTTTCTTTTCTTTAAGGCGTTTTCCTCGGTGGGTAATGTGATATTTTACCCCACCCCCGTCTTTCTCGACAAGTGAATATATTTTCTATCAGATTTTTTTAAGTATGAAATATATTAAACAATATTTTCGAAACTCGGTCATATTTACTTAGATTTTTTTTTGTCTTTACACATTAAAGTAATTTATTTTTTAATACATTTTATACTAGGCACTGCATAAAGAATTTCTGAAAGTCTACATGAATATTTAGCTATTCAACTGCAATTTTGAGCAAATTCTGAGACTAGATCCCCTGATCCAGTCCCATCATTTCGTCCCTATCGGCCGACCTCTGAAACATGCCTGTACAGATCACTAGAATAGAAACTATAAAAAATGATATATCGCCTATTAAACTAACAACCATCGCAATGCGTAGCTTTCTAACGTCCTCAATCGATGGAGAAAAAAAAAGAGACGTCGAATAACCGGACGTTTCCAGTTGATAGACTCCTTGCAGCTAAATTAGAAGAACTTGCCCCCGAGCCTTTGGATATCGCAAGCCAAATACGAAGTCGCAAGAGACGTGGAACGTTCGTTCAAATCTTCGTCTGTGATGTCAAGCCATGACAATTGAGATAACCAATATTTAATCGCATGATAGCATTGTGTATGCCCATTGATATACCCACAATTATTTGTATTGTACCCAAAATGAAATATATCAGAGAACATAATGTATGTTTAAGTCATCATAATCATCATCTCATGCTAGTAGCACGGATATCCATGACAATCTCTCGCCAACAGTCCCTATCATTCATTGCTTCTGAGAGCTCCTCTGTGCTGCATCCAGTATCCACGCGATGGTAAACGGCTAAACTCGGTGAAACAATTCACGTACCTCGGTAGTAATATCTCGTCAACGGAACGCGACGTTAATGCTCGCATAGGAAAGGCGTGGTTTTCTTTGAACAGATTATCAGCGATATGGAAATCTGATCGAAAAGCGACATTTCTTCCAAGCCGTAGATGTACTACTATACGGCTTCACTACTTGGACCTTAACGAAGCGCCTGGAGAATAAGCTAGATGGGAGCTGCACAAGAATGCTGCGTGCAGTCTTAAACAAGACGTGGAAACAACAACCCATGAGAAAGCAGCCAACTGCCCTATATCATACAAACCATCTGTGTGAGGCGAATGAGATACATAGGACACTGTTGGAGAAGCAAGGATGAACTCATAAGTGACGTTCTTCAATGGAAGCCATCATATAGGCACGCCAGTGTGGGCCGTCCTGCAAAGACGTACATAGACCATATTTAAATGAACTGTAAAATTACTGGTGGAATTCGTTAGCTATTTCACTCTAATCGATTTTTTAGTGACGTGTGCAAATACCGTCGAAGATTCTGTTTGCTAGTCTGTATTTTCAACCGGAGGTTCTAAGATTTCGTATTTTTCTAAGAAGGTACAATTGTATGATAGTTATCGTTTAAGACATGTCGAGCTGAGTTCAAGTCCTAGAAAAGGCTGTTTACCTTTCATTTCTTGCTTATTCGATTAAAAAGCTAAGTATCTATCTCTTCTCCCAACCCGAGTCAGGGGTAGCGTAAGGCCGATTAGGCTGTCTAGTCGGAGTAATCGGTCTAGAAGATGGAAAAACAAACCTCTGAATTTAAAACATAACTCATATCCAGCTATCTATATATTTGTCTTTTTATCTATTTCAGTTAGTTTCTAATCTATCTATCTATCTATCTATCTATCTATCTATTTTACACATAGCCAGTCTAATTTTCTTCTATTTAGTTAGATTCTTCATCTCTGTTTTTCTTTCGTCTTCTTTCTAATTTCTAACCCATCTGTATCTTCGCTTTTTTTTATACATCAATCTTTTTTTGTTTTTGTTTCTAATTCTCTTTTAAATCAATTCATTCTTTCATTAGTTTCCTTTTGGTATCTTCCCTGCTCCCCCCCTCTCTCTCTCTCTCTCTCTCTCTCTCTCTCTCTCTCTCTCTCACTCACACAGACACATACATACGCACTCACACACAAAATATATTTCTAGGTTTACTCTCTCTCTCTCTTTCTCTCTCACACACACATACACATACATACGCACTCACACACTAAAATATATTTCTAAGGTTACTCTCTCCCTCTCTCTCTCTCTCTCTCTCTCTCTCTCTCTCTCTCTCTCTCTCTCTCTCACGCAGACACATACATACGCACTCACACAAAATATATTTCTAGGGTTACTCTCTCCCTCCCCCCCTCTCTCTCTCTCTCTCACGCAGACACATACACACGCACTCACACACTAAATATATTTCTAGGTTTACTCTCTCCCTCTCTCTCTCTCTCTCTCCTCTCTCTCTCTCTCTCTCTCTCTCTCTCTCTCCTCTCACTCACACAGACACATACATACGCACTCACACACAAAATATATTTCTTAGTTTACTCTCTCCCCCCCCCTCTCTCTCTCTCTCTCACTCACACAGACACATACATACGCACTCACACACAAAAATATATTCTAGGTTTACTCTCCCCCCTCCTCTCTCTTCTCTCTCTCAATCTCTCACTCACACAGACACATACATACGCACTCACACACAAAATATATTTCTAGGTTTACTCTCTCCCTCCCCCCTGTCTCTCTCTCTCTCTCTCTCTCTTCTCTCTCTCTCTCTCTCTCTCACTCACACAGACACATACACACGCACTCAACACACAAATATATTTCTCTCTCTATCTATCTATCTATCTTGATTAATCTTTTTGTCTGTTTTTTATGCACTCACGCGTCGTATTGGATTTTTGTCTCGTTTCCCTCACTCGTTCTTTTCTCATCTATGTAACCTTTCAGACCCTCGTTTCTCGTTTTCTATTGTTTTTTTCTCTCTTCATCTCCATCTATGCTTATTTTCATCTTTCTCTCTAAGTATCTATCCATCTATCTATCTATCTATTTATTTATCTTTTGGATAATCTTTCGAAGTGTAGTACATTTTTTCTGTTATTCAAAATGTATAGCTCGACACAAAATATCTCCACAATGAACAAATTGCCTGTGTAGCTCATTTACTCAGGTTCAGTTTAGTTAATGATCCCCACTGATTGCGATGGGCAAACATTATCTCTTTGTTGGTTTATCTTGATGATAAAAGCCATAAACAGCTTCCTGGAAAAATATATATCAATTTGTCGTTGCATTCTGGAAAAATAAATCTTTCAATCACTATAAAATGCCCAATCAGTATCGGCAATTGTAGTTTCGTTAAAATCCAAGACAATACTATCTCTGTCCCATAATGATTGCTACATTTAGTGTATGAAATGTATATACAAATGTAACAAGTATTTTGGGGACGGAGGAAATATGTTCTATATAGTATCTCTGTCCCATAATGATTGCTACATTTAGTGTATGAAATGTATATATAAATGTAACAAGTATTTTGGGGACGGAGGAAATATGTTCTATATACTATCTCTGTCCCATAATGATTGCTACATTTAGTGTATGAAATGTATATATAAATGTAACAAGTATTTTGGGGACGGAGGAAATATGTTCTATATACTATCTCTGTCCCATAATGATTGCTACATTTAGTGTATGAAATGTATATACAAATGTAACAAGTATTTTGGGGACGGAGGAAATATGTTCTATATACTATCTCTGTCCCATAATGATTGCTACATTTAGTGTATGAAATGTATATACAAATGTAACAAGTATTTTGGGGACGGAGGAAATATGTTCTATATACTATCTCTGTCCCATAATGATTGCTACATTAGTGTATGAAATGTATATACAAATGTAACAAGTATTTTGGGGACGGAGGAAATATGTTCTATATACTATCTCTGTCCCATAATGATTGCTACATTTAGTGTATGAAATGTATATACAAATGTAACAAGTATTTTGGGGACGGAGGAAATATGTTCTATATACTATCTCTGTCCCATAATGATTGCTACATTTAGTGTATGAAATGTATATACAAATGTAACAAGTATTTTGGGGACGGAGGAAATATGTTCTATATACTATCTCTGTCCCATAATGATTGCTACATTTAGTGTATGAAATGTATATACAAATGTAACAAGTATTTTGGGGACGGAGGAAATATTTCTATATACTATCTCTGTCCATAATGATTGCTACATTTAGTGTATGAAATGTATATACAAATGTAACAAGTATTTTGGAACGGAGGAAATAGTTCTATATACTATCTCTGTCCCATAATGATTGCTACATTTAGTGTATGAAATGTATATACAAATGTAACAAGTATTTTGGGGACGAAGGAAATATGTTCTATATACTATCTCTGTCCCATAATGATTGCTACATTTAGTGTATGAAATGTATATACAAATGTAACAAGTATTTTGGGGACGAAGGAAATATGTTCTATATACATTAGTACTGATACGGCTAAAACATGGAAGAAATCTCGTTTTATCTTATCAAAGAGATTCCAAGAAATTTTTAATTTTAACTCTGAAAAACAAAGAAAGATCGTAAGTGGTGGGCCCTAGTCTAAACATTTGATTATAGGTCGGTCATCTCAAATTTAATGCTTACGGTTTAGTCATGTTGCAAGTACCAGTTCCTGCTAGTTCACCGAAATTAAGCAGCGCTGAACTTGTTCAATAGATGGGTAACCATTTAAGCAACAACAGGTATTGTGAGCAATCTGATATCAAAATGACGTGATTCGGCATTAAATGGCCGAAGATATGAGTGTGTTAGGAGGGGGAGGAGGAGCTCTTAAAGTAATTTAAAGAGGAGAGACCCTTTGGTTTGAATTCAAAGTTTTCCTTCTCCCTGACCGGTTGTCAGACCAAGGTTAAACAGCCCAGTCTGTCCTACTATTTACCCATAGCTGGGGAAGAATAGTTGGATTCGTACTTTTCCCAAGGGTATTAACAATACGTGAAATAAAAATAGCCTCATCCAGGATTTGAACTCGCTTCGATAAGGGTTGATATGCGGTAAAACAAAACAATCAACCAACCAAGAATCAAACTGATCCCCCTCCCCCCAAAAAAATCTTGCTGAATGAAGATAACGAAACTAGTCACAAGTCCTGCAGTTATATAATACCCATAAAATTCTCGTTTGCTATAGCTAAGACGCGAGCACGCTTACCCAAAATAACCGAGAAAAAAAGGCCAAGTTTTATCGGCTGTATTCGTTGTTTTCCGTAGTCACTCGCTGCTGAGGGCTAATTGAATTCCTTTTCTTTGCCAATTGGTTCCATCGTTATTCTGATCGCATTGCTGTTGGGCAAGTTTGGAGGTCACGCATGAGTGACGAGCCAAGAAACGTTAGTTAATTGCCAACGGCCATCGTGAGAAGCGATTGCTTCAGTCAGATACAATCAGCATCTTCTCTATCTCACTGGCCATTTGCAATCGTTAACTCCAATTTAGACAGGTCGTTCGGAATTTTATTCAGGAAAAAAAAAACGGAGAGGGTACCTGCCGTAAAGTAACGGACAGCAAGCTGAATCAGAGCTAGTGTCGAAAGTTCAATTCTTACACTGTGTTCCTTTAATATTTGCTCTCTGCCGTAAAACGAGGATCGGCTGAAAAGTTCATAGGATCATGATGGAGTGATAGATGGCGAAGTAGAAACTTATTTTCATGACTGCATCTTGATAAATTGAAAATAAGAACTCGTGCAATCTAAATCAGATATATCCCAAGATGCTCTCACGGAATTTGATGAAATGAGGTTTATTTTTTAGCATAGACCCCTCCCTGGCGGTCCATATACTACTTCCGTTGCTGTTGCAGTACTTGGATCCTATTGGTAAAAAAGTAATCTACAACATATAGTATGTCATCATATGAACTTTTCTGCCTGATAATTTTTCGGCCCCACCCCACACCTTTGTAAGTTTATTTCTTTCTTGGCCTATCACGTGATTAAGGTGGCCGTTCCAAATGGGATATTTGTAAATTCAGGAATTTCAATGTTATGTTCTCAAGGCGTGTCAATATTGTCTCAACATAATCTTCCTTTTATTTCTTATCGTCAGATTTTAGGCTGAAATAGTTGCATCGCTGCCGGAGTGTGGTGTTAGAATTCTGGAAAAATTAATGGCTTTAAACGTTGATTTTTAACAGAAGCATTGCGTTGCTTGGTGGTAGCAAGATGTGTAGTCGGATTCCCACACATCAAGGCCCAATATCAGCATTAATATATCCTGGATACACTAACACTGAATAGAGGGAAGAAAAGACAAGATAATCTCATTTACAGATACAGAAACATTTAATATGGAGATACAAAAAGTATTGAAAATAATGCACAAATGTGTCCCAACAAATAAAATATACACCTATTTGAAATATGAAATAGTAAAGTCGTCGTATGGGTGGCCTAAAATCGGTATCATCCAGACAGCGAGGTAGTCTAATCCCCTTTTCACTAGAGCTAGACTAAGGAGATTATTTGGGTGTCTGGGGTGGAGTGCAACACCTACCATCAGCTCCTCATCTTACCACAGAGATCACTGTGCTGCTCATACGCTGAGCTGGCAAGGGCCGGTATCGAACAAGAAACCTTATGGTTCCGTGGAGGACGCTCTACCGACTGAGCTAAACCTGCTCTCAGGGGGATGGGGAGCAGTGTGTAAATGGGGTTAAAAAATGGAAAAACTTATTTGAGATTGATCGAGAGCAGAACCATCATATTGTTATATTAGAAAAATCACCTTATTTATTGAATTACCCTTGGTTGTTTTGTTTTAAAGCATATCAATCATTTTCTGGTCAACTTATTTATGCCGAATCAAGTCATTTTGATATAAGGCTGTTTACAGTACCTATTGTTGCTTAAATGGTCACCCATCTATTGAACAGAC
The DNA here is from genome assembly GCA_023376005.1 of Doryteuthis pealeii. Lineage (NCBI taxonomy): Eukaryota > Metazoa > Mollusca > Cephalopoda > Myopsida > Loliginidae > Doryteuthis > Doryteuthis pealeii. The sequence continues at coordinate 65,968,005 of CM042153.1, read as the reverse complement.
TCGTTGCTGCTTAACTTCGGGGATCTAGCACTTTCAACGTCACTTTGCGAACACATGTTGATGAAGGTGTTCTTGGGTCGGTGTAAGTACGCTGGTGACTGATGAGGCCAATGTGCAGTTCCTACTAGAGCGGCTAAAGGGAAAGTCTAAAAATGTGTTTGTGTCGATGCTGCACTACAGAGTGTAAGTGTACAAGTTTATCATTATTATCAAACTTACAAAAATATAAATTTACAGCACTTATCATTTTTGACTATTAAGAAAAAAATGCAAAATTATTGTTATTTCTGTAAAAATATATGTTTCCTGTTAAGAAGCAATATGCAATATATATATATATATATATATAATATCCCCTCTGCACGAGCAGGATGCGACACAAGGTCAATTTCTTAAGCGGAGTTCAACAGGTTTGAATTCAGAGTTTTCCTTCTAGACCTGTTGCCTAACCAAGGTTAAAGAGCCCAGTCTGCCCTACTATTCACCCATAGCTGAAGGGAGAGTAGGATTCATACCTCTCCCTAGGGCATTAGCGCTATGTAAAATGCAATTACCACACCCAGGATTTGAACTCGGGGCGATGAGTCCATTTCCCATGACTTTAACCATTACACCACGCGCTTCCACTATATACATATAATGCTATATCTACTAATAATGGAGATTCGCTTGTCTGTAACAAAAACGACATCACTGATTACGTCACACTACCTAAAACGTCATAACGTAGAATAAATACACTCAAAATTTTAACATGCAACATTAGACAGTCCTCATTGGGTTTTTTACACAAGTTTTAATAAATACATGAGTGGTATTATATATCTATATATAGTTTGATTTATTTTAATATATATTTAAAGTTATCAGAACTAAGTTTCCATTTCAATTTTTTAAATTTTTCTTACGCCTTGAATAAATTTATTTCTATTTTTTACTTCTTTAATAAATTTGATGATTTTACATTACTGATGATACAAACTCACCGATATTAAATTTTCAACTCAGGCAATATTTATTTTACTTCGCCCAGAGGGCGTGTTTTATTTTGCTAGTATATATAATGCTAAATCAAATCAGGCAATATCCATGACAGGCTTTTATGTAATTTTCAAAAGAAAAAGTCAAGTGAAAAATTGTAGGTTCAATCATATTTTTTGTTCATTTATATTCTTATATTCTTTATTCTTACTAGCAAATATATGCACCCTCCGGGTGCAAGTATTTAAGTTTAAATGTAATGAATATTCTATTAAATAGAAACGCTAATGAACTAAATAAGAAATGCAGATAAAAAAGATTTGAAATCAGAGGGAGTATAGAAGTCGAAAAATACGAACAACTGAAACTTTACACCTCCATCACTCACGTTTTCATTGTATTTTTTTCTAATGTAAAGTATTTAGTTTAAGAGGAAAGTAAATAATAAAATGACAGTATTTTTTTCTGTTCATTTGTGGATTTCATTTAAAGATTCATTGAAGCAGAATTTTGTGCTTAGGTATTCATTAAAATTAAAACCATAACACTTAGAAATCAATATATAAGCCTATTTTATTAAAATAACATTTGAATAATCAATATGCAAATTATCCTCCGTTCACACTGTAACCGTATTTTGTTTATATAAAATATAATTGCATATTGTTCGAATAAGTAATATGGTTAACAGTATTAAAATTAAACAATTTTATTAATAATTGAGGTTAAAATAAAAAATAAATCATGGAGAATGTGATGTCAATAACTAAGGAATTGTGATTTGAGTATAATATAGTTTCGGTTACAGAAAAACACACAATCTCCATTATAATAAGAAGATTTATATTCTTATATTCGACCAGGAATTCCAAGTATTAAAATACAAAAACTAAAACTAAGGATAAGTAAGTATCGTTGTTCTTAATTAGAACCCAGTCCATATAAAGTCTTTACTTTATCCTATGTCACATTATGTGAAAATCTATGCTGATCTGTCAGTGAGACTGACATTCCATAAAGCGCCTAATGGAAACGTCAGCTCTTTAAGAAAAATACTTATTTATTTTCCTTCTATACAAGCACGCCCAACCTACCATAAATATTAGTGTAACACTTGTGTTATTCTGACAAGGATCAACACCTACACTCAGCAACGCCCATCTCCTCACTAATTTTTCCTTATGAAAATTGAAGAAAGTAGACATTCAAAAGAAATAATTTTAACTTGCATAAAGTTTGAGTTGTGAACTTTATCAAATGATAGCAAAGCATTGCCTAATGATATCGATCAGACAATCAGACAATCAGACAATCATTATCAATCAATCCTTACAAAACAATGACTGTAAGGAAGTGACAAGTTGATCGTGAAGATATTTGATTTATTCTAGCCTGGCAAAGTGCCACACGCGCACTGGTTTGCAATCTGAATTTGTTGACGGAAGGCGCTCACGGGATACATTTGATTTAGATTAGTTTAACACTATGACAGGAGCTCCGATTTTCAATTCATCAAGCATGCAGGCATGAAAAGAAGTTTCTACTCCGCTATCTATCACTCCATTATGGGTCGATTTATTAGAAACAGCTTAACAACAGCTTATTTTTTTAAAAATATTCAAAATTTAATGATTTAGATTTTTGCTTGGAAATTTTCGGACGTCGGCAACAACTGACAAATGAAACGGAACGAAGTGCCTGCTTCTATTGAAATAGGTTTCTATTGAGGTTGATACAACATTATAATATTATATATATATATATATATATTATATATATAATATATATATATATATATATATATTATGAAAGTGTGGAATAAACACCAAAGACTGTTAATTCAGTTGATATTTGCGCTTATTATTGATGAAGCTTTTTCAAATTGTTTATTGAATATAAAATTTCGAAAAAGCCTTCATCCAGCAATGAGGCAAAAATATTAAAACTGAATTTAACCGTCTGTGGTGTTATATCCACACTTTCCTCTATTCTCAACCACATTTGTCGGATTTATTCAAATCCCTTATAATAGATATATATATATATAATATATATATATATATATATATATATATATATATAAGTAATAAAGTAAGTAAAGTCGTCGAGGCGGCCTAATGCGGTATTCAGCCAGACAGCGAGGGAGTCTATCCCCTTTTCACAAGCGCTAGACAAGGAGATTGTTTTAGCATCTGAGGTGGAGCGCCACACCAACTATCAGCTCCTTACTTTACCGCACACATCCCTGTGCTACTCATACGCTGAGTTGGCAGGGGCCGATATCGAACTAGGAACCTTGTGGTTTCTAGCCGAGCACTCTACCGACTGAGCTAAGCCGGCCCCACTAAACCGACCCCACTAAAAAGACGCTCACAGCACCTGGTATTCCCAAGCGGTCACTCATCCAAGTACTGACCAGGCTCTACGTTGCTTATCTTCGGTGATCGAACGAGAACCGGTATTCTCAGCATGATATGGCCGTAAGCCATATATTAAATCTCAAATCAGGCCATTTATAAAATCAGTGGTATAGTTAAATAGAAATTCGAAAAGTAAGAAGTACATAAGAAAAAAAAAGAAAGAAAATAGGAAAGAAAGAAAGGTAAAATGACGTCATGGGGGAAGAGTAAAAAAAAAAGAACAAAATACATCTTTCATAAGAATAGGTAGATTTGTTATAAATAAATTTCAAATATGCGTGTGTGTCCTGTGTTTACACACACACACACACACATATATATATATAATATATATATATTATATATATATATATAATAATGGTTGGAGTAAAATCCGACAGTATGAGGTAGGTAAAAGGATAGTGAACAAAAAATAACTCAAGACAAATCTAAGAGTTGAAATATTTCATCCTATTCATAATTTTTGCTTTGAATAAAAATCATTTGACTGAAGATGTCCTTAATAATAGGACGAAATATTTCAACTCTTAGATTTGTTTGAGTTATTATTTTGTTCACTATCCATATATATATATATATATATATATATATATATATATATATATATATCGAGTAAATCAAACTGGCCGTTTTTCAAATCAGTTTTGTTTGGTTTATTTGTTTAATGGCATATCAAAATTAATGAGTTATCTAATGCCCAAACCATCCTAACAGAAGAGGTACTAAATCCCAAGGGAATAAAGGGATTCATACCTTTCCCAAGGGTATTATTTTAAAACTGAGCGCAATAGCGAAACTGAAGTTCGAACCCTCTTACTACTTTTTCATAGTCCAGCATGTTAACCAGTACACCACGAGGACTCGCCGTTTAAAATCATTGATATGCATATAAATAGAAAGAAAGAAAGAAAGAAAAAAAAGAAAGAAAGAAATGACGTCATAAAGGAAGACATTTTTTCATAAGAATAGATTCTATGACCTGTTCTTGTTAATAATTGCAGGCAAGTCAACGCGACAATCCATGCGGTATGAGTTACAAGTATTGGTATCAGTCTGTCTTCTTTAAGAAGTGTTCGCGCATGCGTGCTACGGGCAACGCATACTTCCGTATCGATGCTTGGATCCTCGTTGGCATCTTTCTACCTTTTATGTCCACATAATAAGCCTCTGAAAACGAAGTAGGTAATAATATTTCCAGCTCGTTTCTTTGTCTAGGATCAGGTGCGCGTTTCACGTATTTCTTTTTTTCTTCTTCGTTTTGCTGGTTGAGTGCCGTGGTGGAAGAGCGGGTCGATTGCGTATATTGCTAAAAATACTAGTGAACCAAAAGGAGAGACTGGTATTGTTATCCACGTACGCCATTCACAGTAAAAAAAAAAGTGAAGCGTGGTGGTGAGGGGTGCGATGGTGAGGCTGCGGGGGAAGATGGACAAGGAAAGTAGGAGGAAGAAAATGAATCAATTAAAAAAAAATAATGAATTCGTATGATGTATATAGACGGGGAAAAAACAATGAAGAATTATAATCAGAGTAGAATGGAAGAAAATGGGGAAATGATGTGAGGAGAAAGGAACGGAGAGAGAGAGAGAGAGAGAGAGAGAGAGAGAGAGAGAAGAGAGAGAGAGAGAGAGAGGGCGGGGAACAAAGAAGAGAGATGGCGAAATAGAGAAGGGGGATAAAGAGAAAAGACATAAATGATGAGACAGAAAAAAAGAGAAGGACCAAGAGAAGTGGGAGAAAGATAGAGAAGAAGAAGAAGAAGAAGAAGAAGAAGAAAGAAGAAGAAGAAGAAGAAGAAGAAAAAGAGATAGATAGATAGATAGAGAGAGAGAGAGAGAGAGATGCGAAGGGATGCGATGGTATATGAGAGAATGTAGATGAAAAAAATCAAAAAGGAAAGAAAACAATGAAAATAGTGGAAGAGAAAGAAGGATTGGAAAATACTCGGAAAAATAAGTAAAAATAGAAAGAAGAAAGAGAAGAGGAAGAAGAAGAAAAGCAGTTTTTGGAGATAAATAGTAGTAGTAGTAGTATAGTAGTAGTAGTAGTGTTAGAAGAAGAAGAAGATTTTGCTTTTTGCAACCGTTTTAGATTTTATAAAACAGTAAGTTATAATTCTAATTATACACACACACACAGACACACACACACAGACACACACACACGCACACATATGTATATATATATATATATATATATATATATATATATAGAGGAGAGAAGAGAGAGAGAGAGAGAGAGAGAGAAAAATGAGGAAATTAATCCGACAGTATGCAGAGAAGGGTAGACAAACACGGAATATAATAGAAAATAAACATCCATTTTCTACAACATCCCGTGTTTGTCTACCTTTCTCCATATATATATATATATATATATATATATATATATATAAAAGCTTGAGGAAGCGGAATTTAAAATTCCAGCGAAATATAGTACACATTTTTGTCTGAGTTCTGTTCTTTCATTCCTTATTTTACCTCATTCTGTCGGATTCCTTCCAATCCCATTTTCCTCATATATATATATATATATATATATATATATATATATGAAACTAACGATTAAAATGCTGAGATTATGTTAGTCGTATGTTTAACAGTTTCTGGGAAACAATTAGATTTCTCTATCGCAATGAAATTGAGTACTGTTAGATTTCTCACACAAGGCAAAATATTCTGGGAATATAGAACTCAAAGGAGTCATAATTTTTGGTTCCCTATTAATAAGTTCAATGGACTGCAGTGCAGTGGAACACTCCAACAAAGTATATATATATACTTGGATGGAGTGTATATATATAATATATATATATATATATTTATATGTGTGTGTGTGTTTTTTTTTTGTTTTTTTTTGTGTGTGTGTGTGTGTTTGTTTAAGTATCTACAAGGCGTGTCAAAAGTATCGAGATTTTTGTACTTTTTGACACCTTGTATTCTAAAAAAATTAACGTTCAATTCATTGTCCATTTCTATCTTGTGAATACAGCTTAAATCTCGATATTTTATGACACAACCTCACACACACACACACACACACACACACATATATATATATATATTTATATATAAAGTAAGTATATAAGTATATATATGGAAATATTTAAATATATATATGTGTGTGTATAATTATGATTGTGTGTATGTGTGTGAATTTTTGTGATGTGATAATATAAAATCTGAATAAATATGTGGGCCAACAAGAGCGAAATCTCACGAGATTATCACCTCTACAATCCTTACACGCTTTAGTCTCGCACCTCCCCCCACATATATGTGTGTGTGTGTATGTATAGATGTATATATAATTTCTATACACACACACACACGCACACACACACGCACACATATATATATATATATACCCATATATTTCATTATTTATCAAGTGTAAAGAAATAAAACCAATTTAAGAAAGGGGAGGATGGCAAGAAGGCAAGATTCCTGCGAGACGTGGCAAAAGAAAAATGGCGATATCTGTTATTGAACAGAATCAGTGACGTCGATGTAAAGGAAGTAGAAATTATGATAACGAGGCAAATTGGAGAAAGAATAATCTAATTGCGGAATCAAGTATGGCGATGAAACGAAAGGGGGAAAATCTTTGGGTCTTGCCATAAGGAGATGATCAGACAAGCGAGTCCCTGCTACCACTCTTGGTTTTATGTACTTCTTTATTTAATGCTTCTTATATTTGTCTTGATTTAGACTCAGCTTGAGTTAATGATATGTGTATTGGCGTTTTTTTATTGAGTTAGGATCAATCGAGTCTTGCTAATTGAATATCTAAACTACGTTGGTGTTCTTAAGTTAATGAGTAAATTTCAAATTCAATGAGTCTAACCTTCATTGTTCTTACTAATTTAATGAATTTAGCCTTCATTGGTTAAACTTTCATTGGTCTTACTAATTTAATAAGTCTGTCATTGGTCTTTCTAATTTAATGAGCCAAACCTTCATTGGTCTAACTTTCATTCGTTTTACTATTTTAATGAATCTAGCCTTCATTGGTTAAACTTTCATTGGTCTTGCTAATTTAACGAATCTAGTCTTCATTGTCTAACTTTCATTTGTTTTACTAATTTAATGAGCCAAACCTTCATTGGTCTAACTTTCATTGGTCTTACTAATCTAATGGGTCTAGACTTCATTGGTCTAACTTTCATTGGTCTTACTAATTTAATAGGTCTAGACTTCATTGGTCTAATTTTCATTGGTCTTACTAATTTTCATTGGTCTAGATTTCATTAGTCTAACTCTCATTGGTTTCAATAATTTAATGGGTCTAGACTTCATTGGTCTAACTTTCATTGGTCTTGCTAATTTAATGGGTCTAGATTTCATTGGTCTAACTTGCATTGGTCTTAATAATTTAATGGGTCTAGTCTTCATTGGTCTAACTTTCATTGGTCTTACTAATGTGTTACAAAGTGTTTCATCTTCGTTTGTTTTTCTAATTTTCATTGGTTTAATTTTCATTTGTCTTGCTAATTTAATACACTTTAACTATTGTTCTTTCCAATATAATGAGTCTAACCTTCATTGGTCTAAACTTCATTTGTCTTTCCAATCTAATGCGTCCAAATTTCATTAGATTTTAATGAGTTTAACTTTAATTGGTCTTGCTAATTCAATGAGTCTAGACTTCATTGGTCTTCAAATTTAAGGAAAAAAACCGTCATTGATCTTTTTAATTTAATGGGTCTTATCTTCATCGGTTTAATATTCTTTGGACGAGGTTTATTGTTGTATTTCGTCAGGCAAACTTAATTTCATATATAAAATTATTTTATCATATTCAAGTTTCTTCAACTAACCTCTATATATCTGGTGACAAGACACCTTGGCAAATATGTTTCATTTGGGAATATATTATGCCTGGCAGACAGTGGTATATTTCAAATTAGCCGTGACTGCTTGGTATGTATATTTAGGTGTTTATGTGTAACGCCAAGCATGCCCATCCTCTTTCAAAGCAGCACTATTCAGTTTTATGTTAAATGAATTTAGGGTCTGTGTTTATATATGTTTTATCAATTTATCTTCGCGTACTTCTATTATCACTGTGTTGTGTTATTTTTTCTATTCTTGCTATGATGTAGAACCTTGCATCTCTGTTTATAGTAAAAATCATTGTCCAATACATTTTTCTAGTAAAAAATCATTTCTAATGCATTTTTATAGTAAAAATCATTTTCACAGTTTTATAGTAAAAATCATTTCCTGTTCATTTTATAGTAAAAATCATTTCCTGTTCATTTTTATAGTAAAAATCATTGTCCAATGCATTTTCTAGTAAAAATCATTTCCAGTGCATTTTCTAGTAAAATCATTGTCCAATGCATTTTTCTAGTAAAAATCATATCCAATGCATTTTTAGTAAAAATCATATCCAATGCATTTTTATGGTAAAAATCATTGGCCAATGCATTTTTCTAGTAAAAATCATTCCAGTGCATTTTTATGGTAAAAATCAATATCCAATGCATTTTTATGGTAAAAATCATTGGCCAATGCATTTTCTAGTAAAAAATCATTTCCAGTGCATTTTTCTAGTAAAAATCATTGTCCAATGCATTTTTCTAGTAAAAATCATATCCAATGATGCATTTTATGGTAAAATCATTGGCCAATGCATTTTTCTAGTAAAAATCATATCCAATGCATTTTTATGGTAAAAAATCATATTCCAATGCATTTTTATGGTAAAAATCATTGGCCAATGCATTTTTCTAGTAAAAATCATTCCAATGCATTTTTCTAGTAAAAATCATATCCAATGCATTTTTCTAGTAAAAATCATTCCAACATTTTTATGGTAAAAAATCATTGGCCAATGCATTTTTCTAGTAAAATCATATCCAATGCATTTTTCTAGTAAAAATCATATCCAATGCATTTTTCTGGTAAAAATCATTGCCCAATGCATTTTTCTAGTAAAAATCATTTCCACTACATTTTTATAGTAAACGCACTTGGGCGGAAGTGACGTTTTACAAGTATTAGTTTGCAGTAATCCCTTGCTTTGATTCTGTGTCTAAGGCACGCATGTGGCACTTGGGCGTCGAGGAGTGGGAATGCAAATAGGATGGGAAGATTATGTTACGCTATTCTATCAAATGGGGAGGGTTTTCTGCCTGTCCCGAAAATAAGCCTGAGGATTCCAGAGTGAGCTCGCTGTGCCCGTGGAATGCGTGTCGATATTCGGGACCTTTTATCCTGTCCACTGACGACAAAGAAGCAGAACATTCCATCTTCTCACTTCTATTTCAAATCAGTTTTCGTTTCGTCTAGATTGCCTTTCATGAGAGAGTCGGTGCTTAAACAACGCCCTATTTTTTTTTTTTTTTAGTTTTGTGCATTCTCCTTAAGAACTGTCAAAGATATGATGAGTTCCAGGGGAGTCAACGCTCATCCATGCCGATAGTAGCCGGATTGGGATACTTCCTACTCTCATAAATCCCCAATATAACCTGGCACTTGGATGCAAGTGCTGGGGCTTCCAGGGAGGCTTGACTTTCGCAAAGTGACTCGATACTACCTAAAACAATACCCTGCAGTAGAATTATATTCTACTGAAACAGGTTAGGGTTACCGTTTACGCGTGCTCAACCCCTCTCTCTCTATCTCCCCCTTACTATCTTTCTTTCTTATATTTTTCTGTGCAGCGTGTCCTTTTTTTCCCTTTCTTTCTTTATGATAAAAACGAAAGTATTCATTATCTAGCTGATGTTACGGCACTCTTAAGAAATAGGAATTCGGAGGATAAGCAAGACTAGATAATGGGAATTTACATTTTTGCATATCATCTTGGATGATTTTGAACCAGATGCAAGATGATAACGGTCGTACTATTAAGGAAGGCGAGTATTAATATATAGATCGGGAGTATCTTGCAAACTATCACTCAATGACGCTGCAGCTTTTCTTCTGTCCAATCATTCACTTCTCCCAGTTTAAATATCTTTGTCCTATATCTTTTTCTTTTTTATAATAAAAACGGAATGGTCCATTATTTAACTGGGGTGATGACACTCAAAAGATGTTGGCGAATAAGCAACATCAGATAAGGATATACATTTTTGCATTACATCTTGGACAATTTGGACGGTCTGATTTTTAACCAGGGGATGTTGCAAGATGATGGGCGGATGGATGATGGACGAATCCCAAAGGACATCCGGTATCCAGATATTTCGTCTGGTAAGAGACAAATTATTCGCCCCCAGCTGCGTTTTAAGGATGTCTGCAAGAATGATCTCAGGTGCTTTAGCATTACCCGTTCCAGCTGGTAAAATTTGGCTCAGGATCGCCCTCAGTGGCGACAGGCTCTCCGTATCGGACTGTTCATGTCTGAAGTCCCCCTGACGCAACAGCATGAAGCCAAGAGGTCAAGAAGTAAGTAGCGACAACAAGGCACCGGCACATGAACATCTTCAGGGACAGCTTTCGCATGCCACATCTGTGCTCGAGAATGTTTTCCGAACATAGTCTTACTTCATAGTCACAGGAAGGCGCTGTAACTTCAGGGACACAAAAACTATATAGTCTTCCGAGACTGCAATGCCGATGAGATTGCAAGATGATAACGATCGTACAATTTAGGAACACGAGTATTAATATAGAGATACTGAAGCTAAATCATTAAATAATTTAAGACTTCGGACAGAGTCCACCCTCTTATATAAATGTCTCTAAACAAGACAGACTGGAAATTACATGGTGGTGGGAGAAAAGTTAACCCCTAGTTCTTCGATAATTATAAAGAAAAAAAAAGGGTTGAGTGAAGTATATTCACGAGGGTTTTAAGTAATGGAGGGGAATGGTGAAACATTTATCGATTTTCTGTCGTGAGATTTATGTAGGCTCCCTAAAAACACACGGCATGAGAAGGAAGTTTTTTGAATGGGGGGCGGGGAGTGAATGCCAGTGAAATTTATGGAGGGACAAGCAGAGCAAGGGCAGGGGTGAGTAGGGGAAAGAAAGGAAAGGGATGAGAAATGATGGAGATGGGGAAAATGCTGCGGAATGGCGAGTGGCAAGTGAAACAATATCTAAGAGAAAATGAATGTCAAAATTTAGAGATATTAAAGAAAAAAGAGAAGAATGGAAGGCGAAAATGAAATCAGAGTAGAAGAAGAAGAAGAAGAAGAAGAAGAAGAAGAAGAAGAAGAAGAAGAAGAAGAAGAAGAAGAAGAAAGAAGAAGAAGAAGAAGAAGAAGAAGAAGAAGAAGAAGAAGAAGAAGAAGAAGAAGAAGAAGAAGAAGTGGGATGAGAAGAAGAAGAAGAGAGAGAAGAAGAAGAAGAAGAAGAAGAAGAAGAAGAAGAAATGGTAGAAGAGGAGAGGGAGGGAAGGTAAATAATAAAAGAATATGAAAAAGAATGAAAAGAATAAAAGTCAAATCAAATAATAATAATAATAATAATAATAATAATAAGAAGAAGAAGACTGGAGGATCTGGAAATCAGAAGAATCATTGAGACCATCCAGACTACTGCATTGTCGCAATCGGCTAGAATACTCAGAAGAGTCATTGGACCTGAGGAGACTTGTTGTCACTCAGACTCTATTGAAATACCATCAGCTAACGCTGATGTGAAAAACTCAAAAGCAATAAAATAAATAATAATAATAATAATAATAATAATACAAAAAGCTATGACCATACAACCAAATGCTATATTCATAAACCAGAATCTGTTCTTGAGAATGAAACATAAAATTATCCGGGACTTTGAGATTAAGACGGATCGCCTTATCCCATCTAGAAGACCAGGCCTAATATTGATTAACAAGAAAAAAGAAAACTTTAAACTGGAATATTTTGCAGTTCCAGCAGATCAAAAGGTGAAGACAAAAGAAAACGAAAAAGATACACAAACACCTGGATCTTGCTAGAGAACTGAAAAAGCTGTGAAATATCTGAGTTAAAGGATACCAATTGTAGTTGGTGCCCTTGGATCGGTTCGCAAAAGCTTAGAAAACAGATTAAACGAACTGAAAATCAAAGGAAGAATTGAGACTATCTAGACAACAGCATTGTTGAAATCGGCTAGAATACTTATAAGTAAGTATGGAAACCCGAGGTGACTTGTCACTCAGACTCTAATGAAAGACCATCAGATAAAGCTGATGTAAAAACAAAAGCCACACGGAGTGAAATATCGCAGCACAAAACAATGCCATAAGAACAAATTATATAAAAACAAAAATAGATAAGATGCAACGGAATAGAAAGTGGAGAATGTGTGGAGAAAAAGACGAAACGGTTAATCATATAATAAATGAATGCAGCAAACTAGCATAAAGAGACACGGTAGGGTGGCAAAGGTTATTCACTGGGAATTGTGCAAGAAATTCAATTTTCACTATTCAACTAAATGATATATGCACAAGCCTGAATCTGTCCGGGAGAATGTGACGCATAAAATTCTCTGAGTCTTTGAGATACATACTGATCATTTAATCCCGGCCAGGAGATCAGACCTAGTCTTAATTAATAACAAAACGAAAACTGTTCACTCTCGATTTTACAGTCCGGTCGTTTAGCGAGTGAAAGAGAAATAAAGTAAAAAGATAGACAAATACTTGAACCTTGCCAGAGAACTAAAAGAAAACTGTGGAACATGAAATTGAAGGCCATACCAATTATAATTGGTGCCCTTGGAACGATCCCCAAGTGTCTGGAGAAGAATCCGGATGAACTGGAAATCAGTGGAAGAATCGAGACCATCCAAACTACAGCATTGTTAGGATCGAATAGAATACTCAGAAGAGTTCTGGAGACCCAAGACGACTTGCTGTCACTTAGCCTCCAGTGAAAGCCGGCTACATCAGGTGTGAGAAATTCGGAGATAATAATAATAGGAAAAATAAGAAGAAAAGGGAAAAGAAGAAGAAGAAGAAGAAGAAGAAGAAGAAGAAGAAGAAGAAGAAGAAGAAGAAGAAAGATGTAAAGGATGAAGAACAAAAAGAATGATGAGTAGAAAAAATAAGAAAATAAGGAAGAAAGCTACCTGATGTCGATATATATGACTAAACAAAACTGAGTAACAGGAGAAAGAAGAAAGAAAAAAGAAGCTAATAATAATAATAATAATAATAATAATAATAATAATAATAATGTAAAAAATATAAAGATGGCGTCACAAATATACAAAAGAACAAAAACAGAAAACGTAAAAGTGAATTCAATGAAAAAAGTCTAGGCAAAGTTTATAAAAGAAAAATATCCGAAAATAAATTTGACAGGGAGAAAAAGTGCATGTTGCGACGAGAAAAGCAAACAAAAAAAAAGTAATAAAAAGACGAAAAAAAAACAAACAAACTTTCTTAAAATGTCTAAGAAAATGGCGGACGTATGAAGCAGCTTAGCGATAAAATATCGGAAATGGCGCTAAAAGGTCGCCAATGTAGCAGGTTAAAAGGAAAAGATACGTTCTCTTCATGATTGTATTTTGTTTAAGGAAAGGTCTACTTAGTGGTTGAAGTTGTTGGGTGTTCAGCATCAGCGCTGATGGTTAGTGTTCTAACCCAGGTTTTTAAAAAGGTCACGGTAATTTTCAATGTAAACTATAAAACATGGTAATAAGGTGATACTACATCATTTTCTTACTTAGATTTCTCTTCGCCTTTTGGCTTCTTGCCAATAGGTAAAATGACAGAGAGATGAAGTAGAAAAAGAGAGAGAGAATGAATATTTCATCGATTAAAGAAGGAAAGACAAATGCGAAGGACAAGAAGAGAAGAAAGAAGGAAAGAAAGAAGTAAGAAGGAAAAGAAGAAAAAGAAGAAAGAAAAGAAAGAAGAAAAGAAAGAAGGAAAGAAAGAAAGAAAAAAGACAGAAGATAAGAAGGAAGGAAGGAAGGAAGGAAAGAAAAGAAAGAAAGAAAGAAGAAAAAAAGAAAGAAAAGAAAGAAGAAAAGAAAGACGGAAGAAAGAAAGAAAAGAAAGCAGGAGAAGAAGAAAGAAAGAAGAAAAGAAAGAAGTAAAAAGAAAGAAGAAAGAAAGAAGAAAAGAAAGAAGAAAAAAAGAAAGAAAAGAAAGAAAGAAAAAAGAAAAGAAAAGTAAGAAAAGAAAGAAAGAAGGAAAGAAGAAAGAAAGAAAGAAAGAAGAAAGAATAAGGAAAGAAAGAAGAAAAGAAAGAAGAAAGAAAATCAGGAAAGAAAGAAAAGAAAGAAAGAAAAGAAAGAAAGAAGAAAGAAGGAAAGACAGAAAGAAAAAAAGAAGAAAAGAAAGAAGGAAAGAAAAGAAAGAAGAAAAGAAAGAAGTAAAGAAAGAAAGGAAAGAAGGAGGAAGGAAAGAAAAGAAAGACAAGAGAGAAGAAAAAAGAAAGAAATGAAAGAAGAAAAGAAAGAAGGAAACAAAGAAAGAAAAGAAAGAAAGTAGGAAAGAAAAGAAAGAAAAAGAAAGAAGAAAAGAAAGAAGGGAGGAAGGAAAGAAAAGAAAGAAAATGAAAGAAGAAAAGAAAGAAGGAAGGAAAGAAAGAAAAGAAAGAAAAGAGAGAAGAAAAAAAAGAAGAAAAGAAAGACGGAAAGAAAGACAGAAAAGAAAGAAGTAAAGAAAGAAGAAAAGAAAGAAGGAAAGACAGAAAGAAAAGAAAGAAGAAAAGAAAGAAAAGAAAGAAGAAATGAAAGAAGAAAAGAAAGAAGGAGAGAAAGAAAGAAAAGAAAGAAGGAAAGAAGAAAAGAAAGAAGGAAAGAAAGAAAAGAAAAAGAAAGAAGAAAAGAAAGAAAAAAATCATAAAATATTAAAGGTGAAAAATGAAGGGGGCAAAGATAAGGAAGGTAAAAAGATTTAAGACGGATTAAAGAAAAAAAGAAAAAAAAGAAAGAAAAAAATAGAAAATAAAGAAAAGAAAGCATTGAGAAGAAAAGGAAGGAAACATGCTGAATTGAAGAAGAAAACAAGGAATCTATATGTTATACTCGTGTTCCTTAAAAGTACAACAGTTATCATCTTGCAACGCTTTGGTTAAAAATGAGACTGCCAAATCATCCAAACCTGATTTACTGATGTTGTTTATCCTCCGAATTGTTATTTCTCATATGTGTCGTAACCTCAGGTGAATAATCTGCTATTCCATTTTTTAAAATAATAATGAAAGAAAAGGAAGAAAAAGGACATGTTATACAGAAAGAATATAATAAGAAAGAAAGAAAGTGAGTATGATAAAGATAGAGAGAGTGGTGGGTGCACAGGAGTGATAACGCTAATCTGTTTCAATCGAGCATAATGGAAAGATATATATATATATATATATATATATATATATATATATATATATATTTGTTGAATTTTTTGAATAAAATTGTTTTCCATAGGCAACTACCCAGGTTTCAGGCTATTTTGCCATCATCAGGTTGCTAATAATTCTTCTAGTGTTTATGCGAAGACATTTCTTGCTGTTATGTTTTTGGACCGCAAATTACATCGGTTGATTATTGTGGACGCTCTTTATGCTTTGGATGGCTATTTTGACATATATATATATATATATATATATATATATATAATATATATATATATATATATAATATATACTAGCAAATATATGCACCCTCCGGGTGCAAGTATTTAAGTTTTAATGTAATAAAATATTGTATTAAATTAGAAAGGCTAATGAAACTAAATAAGAATACAAATAAAAAGATTTGAAACAGAGGGGGTATAATAAAAGATTTGAAACAGAATGAGTATAATAAAAAAATGGAACAACTGAAACTTACTCTTCCATCACTCTCGTCTTTCATTGTTA
Organism: Doryteuthis pealeii; assembly: GCA_023376005.1. NCBI lineage: Eukaryota > Metazoa > Mollusca > Cephalopoda > Myopsida > Loliginidae > Doryteuthis > Doryteuthis pealeii. The sequence continues at coordinate 65,951,844 of CM042153.1, read as the reverse complement.
TTTTTTCTAATTTAAGTATTTAGTTAAAAGAGGAAGTAAAGAATAAAATGACAGTTATTTTATCTTGTTAATGGATTTCATTTAAGATTCATTGAAGAGATTTTTGCTTATATTCATTAAAATAAAACCAAACAGTTAGAAATCAATAATACTAAGCACATATTTATTAAATTCGATTTTTTAATATTAATATGCAAATTAGCCTTCACGTTCACACTGTAAACCGCTATTTTGTTGTATATATAAATATAATTGCATGTTGTCAATATGTAAACATAGTTAACAGTATTAATAATGTATGACAATTTTATTAATAATTGAGGTTTAGATATAAATAAAATCATGGAGAATGTGATGTCAATAACTAAGAGAATTGTGACTTGAGTAGGAATATAGTTTCGGTTACAGACAGAAAAACACACAATCTCCATTATAATAAGATAAATATATATATATATATATATATAGAGAGAGAGAGAGAGAGAGATTGTAAAAAGTTTCTGGTACCTCTATAAGAGGCGGCTATATTCCTCAAATGAGGTAACCGAGCGAGTAGGTACCACTATTAGTATTTTTGTAATTTAAACATTGTAGTTCTTTTTGACAATAACAAAATAAATAAAATTATTCTGATCAATAATTATTCTGAACACTCCATTGCAGTCTATTAGATTTCTATATGCCACAGTTGAATGAGCTGTATAGATTTATCAAATTATAATATGACTTGATTAGTTGAAATAAAAGTTAAAGGTAATAGAAACAATGACATCGTGAAATGCATTTAAACAATTGAAATAGTTTATTATGAATTATTCTAATTTATCATCGAGATATATAAGTAATTTTTTATATTATATCTACATCTAGATAATAAATGTTATGCTTAAGTAATAGGTACCAGGTACTTTTAACATCACAATATTTCAATAGGGGACGCCGTCCCCCATTTTGGCATACATGCCCGGTACCTAAAATTTGACCCCCCTGAATGGAAGAAAAATCGAACGGGTGAATGATGAAGAAGCGATCATGAATGAAAGCGAAAATTGTCAAAAATGTTATTTGTTGACAGATATGAATGGTCGTTCGAAAAACATATCGAAGAAAGTTGATGTGATCACCCTCCCCTGTGTCAACGAATCTCATATCTCATTTCCCCCCCCCACATCCATCCCCACCAAACATCAAATCGATCGCAAAGTATAACAAATGAATAAGTAAATCAATAAGAATGGCAAAAAATAAAATCGAATATTGAGTAGCGAGGTAGATCTTTTTAAGACGTAAATTGTGAGGCGGAAGAAGTCACTGTTACTTCCTGCCATTTCAATTTAGAAGAAGAAGAAGAAGAAGAAGAAGAAGAAGAAGAAACAAGTAACAAAATAGAAAGAAGAAGAAGAAGAAGAAGAGAAGAAGAAAGAAGAAGAAGAAGAAGAAGAAGAAGAGAACAAAGAAAGAAAATAAGGAGAAAGACAAGTGTTAAAGGATCACTATGAAGAATGGGAAAAAAAGCAGGAAGTATAGAAGAAGAAGAAGAAGAAGAAGAAGAAGAAGAAAGAAGAAGAAGAAGAAGAAGAACAACAAACAACAACAACAACAACAACAACAACAACTATTGTAAGGAGAGCATTACTAAGAATGTAAATTAAAAAAGAACAGAAGAAGATGAAGAAGCAAATAAGGAAGATAATAAAGCAAAACATGATGCAAAAAATGGAGAAAAAAAATAGAAAATGAGTAAAAATAAAGAACGGGAAATAAAGAAGTTCTAAAATGGAAGACAAGGAAAATGATGAATATATAGGAAAGAAGAAGATGAGACCGTATATATATATATATATATATATATATATATATATATATATATATATATATATATATATATATAACCATAGAAAAAGAGTAGGAGAAGGAAGAGATTAAATATTAAGAATAGAAAGTGAATAAAAAAAGAAAAGAAATAAAACTGCTGAGACTGGTGTTGATTATGATGCTGATTATGATCATGATCAATAAAATATAAAAGAAAAGATTATGAGGAAATGAATGGAATTAAAAGATGCTGAGAAAAATGAAGACAAAACTGAAGGTCGAGATGTAGAAGCAATAAATTGGCAAGTTCTTTTGTTGACAGACGTCAGAATTTGTAAGGGGGGAAGGTAAGTCAGAAAAAGAAAAACGTGAAGGATTCTGGGAGAAAAGACATTGAAAAGTGAAGAAAAGGGCGAAGGGGGGCGATGAATGATGACGCTAAATCCATTAAAATGACAAGACGCCATTTTGAAGAAATAAAGTAGAATAAATAAAAGTAGTAGAAGAAAAAAAAAGAAAAAAAAAGAGTTTTTTTTCTTCAGCTTCCATTTTGAAAAATACCTCCCCCCCACCCATCAACTGCATCTTTCTTTACTCAATTTCAGATGAGCACGTTTTGTTGTGTTGTTTGAAAAATCCGAGATCGATATCCGTGCCTTTTTTCAATTTTCGTTCGATTTTTTTCTTCGGCTCTTGTTTCGCTTGCCCTAGACATAGTCTACTATTTTCTCTCTGTGTCTCTCTGTCTCTTTCTCTCTCTTCTTGTTTAACGTAAATTAAAATGAATGATTTCTCTGAATTTTTGAGATTAGGCTGTATTAATTTTTTATTATTTTGATTATTCGGACTATTGTTCTCATCTCCATTGTTATATACACAACATTACCCTTTTTTATCACTAGCATAGCACATTTTTCAATTCCGAATTACACTCCTATATCCTGGCTGTATATTCTAACGGTTTGTACCAGGTTTCCAGTTCTTTTCCATTTTTAGAAAAAATCCTTATCTCATCCATGTACATAAGGTGGTTTATTTTTTCCTGTGAGTTAGTGAATTTGTAGTCCCCTGTACATTTTCTAAGTATATAATTGAATGACATCATTGCTATGAAGAATAGTAGCGGTGATAGTGAGTCTCCTTGAAAAATACCTCTTCTGATTTTTACTTCTTCACATCGAGGATACATCGGCCGAAACATTGTGTATATAACAATGAAGATGAGGGACAATCGTCCGAATAATCTTATTATAATGGAGATTGTGTGTTTTTCTGTCTGTAACCAAAACTAAATCACTACTCAAGTCACAATTCCCTTAGTAATTGACGTCACATTCACCATGAATTTATCCTTATCTTAACCTCAATTGTTAATAAAATTGTTTTACATTATTTATACTGTTAACCATATCTACATACTAATAACATGCAATTGTATTTATATATACAACAAAATAGCGGTTTACAGTGTGAACGGGAAGGCTAATTTGCATATTGATATTAAAAATGTAATTTTAATAAATATATGCTTAGTATTATTGGTTTCTAACTGTTTGGTTTTATTTTAATGAATATAAGAAAAATCTCTTCAATTAATCTTAAATGAAATCCATTAACAAGAAAAGATAAGTGTCATTTTATTCTTTACTTCCTATTTTAACTAAATACTTAAATTAGAAAAAATAACAATGAAAGACGAGAGTGATGGAAGAGTAAATTTCAGTTGTTCTGTTTTTTGATTATACCCTCCTCTGTTTCAAATCTTTTTATTTGCATTCTTATTTAGTTTCATTAGCCTTGCTAATTTAATACGATATTTCATTACATTAAAACTTAAATACTTGCACCCGGAGGGTGCATATATTTGCTAGTTCCAATAATATAAACTAATGGAAATCATGAATGAAAGATTTACGAGTAAAAAAAAAGGAAATTTTTAAAGTCTGTTTTTTGGGGGGGGGAGAAGCGTGTCCAATCTAGATAATTTGCTATTTATTTGTCCTTTTCCTGAGTACCTGTTTTTTTTATCACAAAATGAAATAGTCTAACACTTATATATACATCTCCCGTGTTTTTGTTTTGTTACTGGTATTCCATAAACCAGACAGAACCTAGCTAGTTCGTAGAAGGTAGCACACAACTAATTTGTTGTAAGGTAGCACACAACTTGTTGATAAAACAAGTAGCACGCAGCTACTTCGTAGATGGTAGCACACGGCTAGTTTGTTGTAAGATAGCACACGGGTAGTTCTTAAAGCTAGTAGCATACAATTATTTTGGAGAAGATAACACACAGCGAGTTTGTTGAAAGATAGCACACAGGTAGTTCTTAAAGCAAGAAGCACACAGCTTATTCTTGAAGCAAGAAGCACACAGCTAGTTCGTAGATCGCACACGGCTAGTCTGTTGAAAGATATCACACAGTTAGTTCTTAAAGCAAGTAGCATACAATTATTTTGGAGAAGATAGCACACAGCTAGTTTGTTGTAAGATAGCAAACCGCTAGTTTGTAGAAGATAGCAAACAGGCAATTTCAAGGTGATACACAACCATTTAGGAATACATAGCTACGTCGGGAAGGGTTAGATTATCCTGAACTATCTCTCACAAAGAGGTAAGACCCACTCAGCCAAAACTGCAGCACTCCATTTTGGCCTTACTTATGTTAGATGGGCCGTCGGAGAGGCCCCTCCGATCAATCGGAAGGTCACACCAAGCCTAGCATCAACTCTATTGCTTTTATGGCAACCCCCAACATTTTTTATCATATATATATTTACCACCTCCTCCGCACGAGCAGGATGTGACACAAGGTCAATTTCTTAAGCGGAGTTTAACAGATTTGAATTCAGAGTTTTCCTTCTCCTAGACCGGTTGCCTAACTAAGGTTAAAGAGCCCAGTCTGCTTTACTATTTACCCATAGTTGGAGGGAGAGTAGAATTCAAACCTTTCCCAAGGGTATTAGCGCTAAGTGAAATGCAATTACCACGTCCAGGATTTGAACTCGGGGTAACGAGTCCATTTCCTATGACTTTAACCATTACACCACGCGCTTTTCTTTTCATCATATATGTGCTAGAAGGCAGTGGCTGAAGGTCTTAGTGTCTTGGGTATGACGTTAAACTGCATCTAGTAGTGAAGTTCAAATTCTGGAACTCTGGGAACGTGGAGTATCCATTTATTGCCATTACTCTCCGATCCAACCTGACCTGGAGTGGTAGTACCTGTTAGGGTCCCATCTATGGGTTAAGTAAACAAATGGGTTTTAAAAGAATAAAGAAAATAAATACCCAACAAGCATGAATAGAAACAACGTCTTCAGCATCAAATAACCCAACCAGGGTTGAAATGCCATGAAATTCCACAAACCAACAAACCAAACCAACTCAATCAATCTAAAAGTAGTTTTCACTCTAACCACACATCAAATATTAAACAGAAACACCGTTAGCACTTGACTACTAAATCTTCTCCCATGAATCTAATTTAGGCGCCCGGTGTAGAGAGAGAAAGCTACAAACCGAACCTTTCATACCATTCGCTAGAGTGATGAGTTCAGCCCTTCCAAGATTCACGCATAAACATACGAAGATATGAATATGCTTTCATTAACTTACTTGAACTTTCGCTTTTCTATTTCCTAGTCAATGTAAAATCTCTCACTGCTCCTGTCAACCCTTACTCTCCTTAAATATTCAATCCTTGCTCTCCCCATTTCTTTCATTTGGCGCTTCTTTCTAAAGCCAACAGAAACCGTACATCTTGCCCTGCAGCAATGTCAGTTTCTTACAATCTCTTCCCTTCATTCAGCAACAGTTCCTTTCCTATCCGCCCCCCCCTCCCGCCGTTTTCAGCATATTTTTTTTGATCGGGATAATTTTTTTTTCATTGATTTACTTCTAGTTTTTTTTCTTCATATCAGCTTTGTTATTTTTTATAGTTTTTCTTTGTGCTTAGATATTTTTTAAATTTTATATATAGATATATTTTTAACGTTTTTATTTATATTTTTCTTTATCATTTCATTTATTTGCATATCCCATTCCTCTTCCCTTGTTCGTGCTCCATTTATATCTCTAAATATTTAACCAATTTCCTCCATCAAATAAGACACTGACCCCCCAAAAATTCTTCATCTAATTTTTTTATTCTTTTATTTTTTTACCCGGGCTGTCTCATCTGGAAATTTCCTTCCTCGTTGTCAATCTTTTTCTTCATTCTCTTTTCTTTTCAAAATCTTATTTAATATATCATTCTCCTTCTTTTTATGACTATTTCATTCGTTTTGAAATTTCCTTCCACCTAGTTTTTTTTTTTTCAATTATTTTCTGTTTTCAAAATCTTCTTGAATATATCATTCTCCTTTTTTATGACAATTTCATTCCCTTTTTTAAAATTTCCTTCCTCCTTGTTTTTTCTTCATTCTTTTCTCTTTTCAAAATCTTTAATATACTATTTCTTCTTCTTTTTGTGATTTTCATTCTCTTCTGGAAATTTCCTTACTCTATGTCGTTTTTTTCTTCTTCATCCTGTTCTCTTTTTCTCTTTCTAAATCACCTTCTTTAATATACCATTTCTCTTTCTTTTTGCGTCTTTTTCCTCCCATTATTTTCCTTCTCTTCTTAAATTTCCTTCTACTTGTGTCACGTTCTTGTTCTTCCTTTTCTTTGTGTTGCTTTTCCTTCATTCTCTTCGTTACATTTCTCCTTTCAAAATGTTCTTCTTTAACATACCATTTCTTCTTTCTACATATTTATCCCTCATCTAATTCAAATTCTACTAACAACAAAACAAGAACAAATCTATTTTGGTGGAGATAGGGATAAGTATTGTAATTATTTCATATTTTCTTCGGATATATCTTTTTTTTATTGTGAAAATACTTTTAAGTTGAGTTTTGGAAGCTAACATTTTAATGCAGATATAGATATATATATATATATATAATATATACATATATATATATATATATATATATATATATATATATATATTATTATAATATATATATGTGTGTGTGTGTATAGTATATATATATATATATATATATATATATTCTGATATATATATATGACTACTCAGTCAGCAACATATATATATATATATATATATATATATATATATATATATATACATAGATAGATAGATAGATAGATAGATAGATAGATTAGGTAATTTTTTTCTTGAGGGGTTACACTATCTTTAACATTGGGGAGAAAGAGCGTGTCAGATTTTAGAACAATTCTGTTGCCAATTGTTCTAAACTCTGACACGCTTTTTCCAACCTCAATATATATATAATATATATATATATATATATATATATATATATTATATATATATATATATATGCAGGTTAATGATGAGAAAAGTATTTACATTATACAATAATTGTTTCTTTTTCAACAATCTCCTTTGTCAATGCACTTAATTCAGTGATAAATATCAATTACCTTGATCAAATATTATGCAGTAAAATCTTTAGATAAAATTTCAGCTAATAACCAAGCACATGTTAGGCTATACACTTATTGATTCTACATTTGTGATATTACAATTCTATTATTTTCAGTCTGTTTTAAAGGTTCCTTCCTTTGTGACATTTTCTTCTTCATTCCCTTCTTCATCTTCATTTCTTTTTAATCTCCTTCTTGAATATACCTTTTCTCCTTTTTTATGTCTTTTTCCCACATAAAAGTCTTAATAACCATCATTCAATTATTTTCATTCATTTTTTAAAAAAAATCCCTTCCTCTATGTCGTTTTCTTCTTCATCTTCTTCTTTTTCTCTTTTTCAGAATTTCCTTCTTTATTATACCATTTCTCCTTCTTTCTATAATAAGCATCATTCAATTATTTTCATTCATTTTTTCTTTAAATCTCCTTCCTCTATGTCGTTTTCTTCTTCGTCTTCTTCTTTTTCTCTCTTTTCAGAATTTCCTTCTTTATTATACCATTTCTCTTTCTTTTTATGCCTTTTTATGTAAATAACCACTCAGTATAAACTAAATCCCCCTTCCCAGAACGCCCCACAAAGTAGATCACCCTTCTCATCATACTTCACACAACCGTATATAAAATAGGAATCACTCGGTCCGATGATCGCAGAGTCGAGTAACTGACAGAAACAAGAGAAAAAAGATGGAAAGGAAGAGGGAGACAGAGACTCAAATTCTTAATAGCCATCTTCCCATACTTTTCCTTTTTGAAATTTATTTCCCTTGGGTCGCTTTCTTCTTCGTCTTTTTCCTTTTTCTCTTACAAACGTTGCAGCTCAAAAAGAGTAATGATTAATCAAACTAGCTTAACTTAGTTTGAAACAAGGTCAGATATACAAGACAGCCAGTGATAACTCACGAGCAATTAGCCCACAAATCATTAAAACATGCACACCTTTCTAACAAAGAGTAGCAGTAAAAGTCAATATTCCAAGAGCTTTTGGGTCGTACCTCGAGTAAGATGCTTAATTCTATTCGTTTTTAGAGCAAGTATCTTATTTCATGGGCCTCGTCTTTTAACAAAACTAATTAAGAAAAGTATCAGTAGTAGACAGCATTAATTATGTTCAAGAAAATGTAAACTGAACGTTACTTTCACTTTCAAAATTGACTTTCACTTTCACTATCGAGTAAAACATTAAATGACAAACAATAAATCTACAAAAAGTAAAACCTTATTACTGTCCTGTTACAGTAAGTTCAATGTTACGAGTAAATTACTGTTAGAAATTGATCGAGACACTGGTGGCATATCATATATATATATATATATATATATATATATATATATATATATATATATATATTAAGTAGTAAAAAAAGTAAAGTCGACGGGGCGGCCTAAAGTCGGTATCAGCCAGTCAGCGAGGGAGTCTATCCCCTTTTCAATAGCGCTAGAGCAAGGAGATTGTTTTAGCATCTGAGGAGGAGCGCCACACCTATCATCAGCTCCTTACTTACTAGTATATATATATATATATATATATATATATATATATATATATATATATTTAAGTATGGGTACTACTATGTGAACATAGCGTAAGTAGTTAATCCAATAGGGCTCAATATATTGTGAGTATAGAGCATTAATAGTCGTAAAAGAAGTTGTTTCCCTACCGCGGTTTCGGTGTTACTCCAACACCTTCATCAGGGGGTTTGGCCAGGCAATCCCCCTGATGAAGGTGTTGGAGTAACACCGAAACCGCGGTAGGGAAACAACTTCTTTTACGACTATATATATATATATATATATATATGTGTGTGTGTGTGTGTGTGTGTTAGATAGATAAACAGTTTGTTTTCTAGCTAGTATCGTAATGGTTATCGTCGTCGGAAAAGGGCTTGACGAACGATTTCAAAACCTGGACAAGGCTGTTTGCATTTCCTATGAAGTTAATACTCTCGGGAAGCGTATGAATACAACTATTCACCCTCCAGCTATAAGTAAATAGAAGGGCAGACAGGGGTCTTTAATACTGGGTAGGCAACCAGTCCACGAGAAGGAAAACTCTGATTTCAAACTACGCTCAAGAAATTGACCTTGTGTTACATCCTGCTCCAGTGTGTATGAGGTGGGATTCTATCTTGGTCATGCTCACCATTTTACTCTGTTGCGCGACACACACACACACACACACACACACACATATATATATATATATATATATATATATATATATATATATATATATATATATATTAATTGAAGTGGAAAGCATATACAAGCTTATTCAATACGGTAGATGATAAAGAAATGTGTAGATAAGTAGTGTATTTTCCTCTTTAAAAATCCATGACTCATACAAGCAAAGAAGACGTGAAATATGCGTCAGACAAAAACACGAAAAGCTAAAAACAAAGTTTCAATGATTAATCGGCAGTGGTAACATAAAAGCAATCCCCCCCCCTATAAAAGTAAAAGAAAAACAAGGATTGCAATCCAAGTAATATTAACTGCAGAGATAGCCGAACAGACAGATTAAAAAATGCAGTCCGACATTGGGCAACTTGAAGAACAGATTTGATTGGTTGGTTGGATTTTACGGCATGTCAACCCCTGTTGGGTTATTCTATGTCGAAGACATTTTGTTTTATTCATTCTTGATGAGTACTCTATTTTCTTTTAAAAAACATTTTTAAAAGCCATTTTTCTATTTAACCCGTAAACGGGACCCTAATAGCTACTACCACTCCAGGTCAGTGTGAACCTGGGAGTAATGGTGTTGAAGTGGTACCCCACATTCCCCAGAGCTCCAGAATTTGAACCTCACCATCAGATAGAGTTTAACATCATACCCTGGGCATTAAGAGTATACCTGGGAGTAATGGTGTTGAAGTGGTACTCCACATTCCTCAGAGCTCCAGAATTTGAACCTCACCATCAGATGGGAAGAACAAAAAGAAAACAGAACCAAATTTTTCTTATTGATTATAAGATCAACTATTGAGAAGTGTAGATAAAAAAAGACATTTCAACCTAATTAAATGTTATCGGTGGTGGGAAAGATATCAAAGTCTCCACTCTCCAAGGACCAGTATTAGCATTAGTATATCCTTGATATACTAACAACACACTTGATATACTAGCACAAGAGAGAAAGAAAAATAAACTCATTTGTTGGTTCCACTTAATTTACATTTTACTAAAATGTAAGGACATGTTAATGTTATATACGTAATATACATATTGAAAGAAAAGAATACACATTGTTTCCCCACATTCTAATCTTTATATCTGCAATGTACCTATCAGTGGATTTAATGTAAGAACATTTTGATATTTCATATATGCAATATACCTATTAGTGGTATTAAAAGGAAAGAATACACAACGTACCCCAACAGTTAAAAAATATTGTTTCATGTATATTATTATTGTTATTATTATTATTACTGGCATTTCAGTCTCAGAAGACTATAATAAAGTTTTTGTGCGCTTGAAGTTACTGTTAAGTTTTTAAATGCCATCCTTGCCCAGAAAAAAAGGGGCTTAAAGTAAATAAGTCCTGAGTTATGGAACCCTTTGGTAATTGTATAAGTCCTGCGAATACGTCATATCCAGTGTATTGTTAAAGGTCCATCGCCTCCTGTGACTGTGAAGTCCAATGTTTGAAAAACATTCTCGACCACAGATGTCGCATTTGAAGGCTGTCCCTGAAGATGTTGATGTGCCAGTACTTTGTTGCCGCTGCCTTCTTCTAGACCTCTTAGCTTCATGGTGTTGCGTCAAGGTGACTTCTGACATGAACAGAACAGATCTCTACGGAGATCCTACCGCCACCGAGGGCGGTCCTGAGCCAAATTTTCCCAGCTGGAAGGGGCAATGCCAAATTGTTCCATGTATAAACAGTATGTAAAATGTAGATAAAACTTCTTTAATTTCAAAGTAAACTGAATTGAAAGCATTCAGGAAATTTCATATTCATTATGTTCAAATCATAAAGTACCAATTTTTTTCAAAGAGTAGCCCAATTGATTGCTGGGTTGTCTAGTAGGTTCTAAAAAACGTTAACTATTAGATTCTATACGCATACTTGTTTTTTCTTTCAAAAAACTTTGCTTTGAGGATTCTATATTCAAATTTAAATACAAAATATAAACCACCTTATGTAGAACCTAATTAAATTTCCGGCGGTAGATCTTAATTAACATTGATAGAGTGATCAATCTTTAAGAAGTATTGATAAAATTCCATAGAAATAAAAAAATCGAAATTAAAATATAATTAAATTTAAACGCAAATGATAAAACATAGATAAAAATCAATAATTGAATTATAAAAGAAATGCTTTGAAGAAAATTATAATTGGGATAAAATTTAATTTCAAAGCTGATCAATCAACGTGATACTGCCAGAAAGTAAATTTTGCAGATTGGAATGTCTATAGCTTTTGTTATCATGAATGAAATATTTCATAAACACTCACTAATCCCATAACCTAGTTTTCTGGCCTGTCGTTGGTGCTAGGAATACACTGACTGTATGCCCTGTAGTCCCATGAAATCCAAAAGATACATGAGAGCTACACAATGACGCTGCGTTCTGTCATGAACAAATCCGGACAAGAAAGCAGCCGCACGGCCAGTTGTCCATTATCATACAAACCATCCAAGACGAATAAACTACTGGACATTGATGGAGAAGCAAAGAGGAACTCATAAGTGACGTTCTGCAGTGGGAACCTATACGTGGACACACCAGTGGAGGCCGACCAGCAAAAATCTACATCAATCAGCTCTGTACCGATTCTGGATGCTATACATAGGACCTCCCAGGGGCGATGAAGAGAGATTGTTGGAGTGTGTGTGGTGTGTGTGTGTGTGTGTGTGTGAGAGAGAGAGAGAGAGAGAGAGAGAGAGAGAGAGAGAGAGAGAGATGAGTATCGGTGCTGCCGATGTGACCTCATAATGATATCAGCTCTGCTATTATAGTAGCATCGAGCACTCTCATGATGCATATACTTTTCTTATTTGATATATATATATATATATATATATATATATATATATATATTAGCAGGACCTGTGGATATACCAAATTATAATAATTTAATTATTACAACGTTTAAAAATGTTTACTTAAGAGCTATTGCTAAATAGTACAATATGTAAAAACAATAATAATCTTGATTTAACTCACTCACTCGTTTTCTTTTCTTTATTTCCTTCTTTCCATTTCTGTCACTATGTTTGATTGAAACAGATTAGAGTAAATCGCTTCCGTGCGCTAACCCCCTCTCTCTCTATCTTTCCCCTTCTTTCTTTCCTTCTATTTTATTATTGTCCATTTTTTAACTGAGGTGACACACTCATAAAAAATAAAATTGGTGGATAAGCAACTCTAGATAATCAGGATTTACATTTTGCATTTGATCTTGGACGTTTGGACAGTCTCATTTTAACGAGTGTTTTGCAAGATGATAACGGTCGTACAAGGAACACTAGTATTATATATATATATATATATTATATATATATATATATATATATATATATATATACTAGTGTTCCTTAATTGTACGACCGTATATATTAATATTATATTATATATTATACATTTCTGATACCTATGATGCTTTCACTGGTTGTAATACCGTAAAAATAATATTGAACTATATATATATATATTATATATATATATATATATATATTGTATTTATCACTATGGTACATACCACACAAAACACACACACTTATATAGTGTCTTTAATTGTACAAGTAGCACACACACATACCACACACATATAATATATATGTGTGTGTTGTGTGTGTGATATGTACCTTGAGTGATAAGTGGTATATATATATATTATATATATATATATATATATATATAATTGGGGAGGGAAGAGATAGATATAGGGGCATAATAATGCAATTAACAGGACATGTTCTTAGAAATTTTTCTCTCGGGACAACTTGTTGTAAAATAGAAAAAATGGTGGGGGAGTATCGAAAAAAACACAAAACAGTTTCCCCTTTTAACGCATCTCGCCTCAACCTTCACCATCGCTTATTCCTTCCTCTACCCGCTTTCTTAAAATAATCCCACCATTTACCTTATTCTAAATCTCCCCTTTCCAAAAACAAAATAAAGAGAGGAAAGAAAACAAGGGGAAAACCAAGAAAAAATTTGAAGAAAGAGGACGGTGTTGAGGGGAAAAAAAAGAACCCCATCGATTTTGTGTTCCTCCCCTACTGGGTTCCTGTTCACCCACAGCTTCTTCCTGTGCCCTTTGCGTTTCTACCCTCATATTCTGGAAGCTTCTATTTTCAAATACATCTAATTCCTGACAAACTTAAATCTTGGGTTACTTCTTTTTTCTTTTTATTTCTCAGAAAAATCGCCTGACATCTTTTTTTTTTTTTTTTTTTTATTTATTTCGTATTCGGGTTTAATTTGCTTATTTCTTTTTCTTTCTTTTTTCTTTTTTTCTTTTCTCTTTCTTTCTTTCTTTTATTCAGGTTAAGTTTCTCATCTTTCTTTTTTTTTTCTTTTTTACTTTTTTCCTTCTTTGGTTTTATCAGGACTTTTGCGTTCTTTTACTTTTAATTTTCTTTCTTTCTCTCTTTTTCCCTTTTTTTTCTTTTCATTGTTATTTTTTTCTTTTTTTTTCTTTTAATTTATATTTTTTTTATTTCTTTCGTATTCGGGTTTAATTTTGCTTATTTCTTTTTCTTTCTTTCTTTCTTTCTTTCTTTCTTTCTTCTTTTATTCGGGTTAAGTTTCTCATCTTTCTTTTTTTTCTTTCTATTTTTCGTTCTTATTCATATTAAGTTTTCCTTCTTTTTCTCTTTCTTTTGTATTCATATCTAATTTTGCTTTTTCTTTCTTTTTTATTCATGTTTGGCTTTCTCTCTTTCTCCCTTCCGTCTTATTCATGTTTTGTTTCTTATCTTTCATTCTTATTCATTTTCAGTTTTTCTTCCTTTTCTCTTTCTTTCCTTCGCATTTACATATGATTTTTCCTCTTTTTCCCTTTTAATTCATGTTTGCCTTTCTTTTTCTTTCTTTCATTCATTTATTCTTTCTGTCTTTCTTTCTTATTCATGTTTATTTGTCCTTCCTTTTCTCTTTCTTCTTTTTTTTTCTTTCTTTCTTTCTTTTTCTTTTTTCGTATTTATATTCAATTTACTTTTTTTTCCCTTTTAATTCATGTTTGCCTTTCTTTTTACTTTCTTTTTTTTCCTTTCTTTCTTATTCCTGTTTAGCTTTCCTTCCTTTTCTCTTTCTTTCTCGATAAAGTGCCTGACATCCTTTTTTAATTTTCACTTTTTTTTTCTTTAGTTTTATCAGAAGTTCTATTTTTTTTAATGCAATTTTACTTTTTCCTTTCTTTTCCCTTTTTGAAAAAAATCTTTTTATTCTTTTTTTCTCTTTTTGTTCTTTATACTTTTTCTTTTTAAAAAAACGTTTGTCTCTATCTACATCCTTAGAGCTGTCTTCTTGTATCCATTTGTTTTTTCCTTATTTCCTTATTTTTTCTTCTTTTCTTTATTTCCTTATTTATTTGCTTTTTTTCCTTATTTCTTTCATCTTCGTTCTTTCTTTCTATTTTTCATTTTTTTTTTCAATACCAACTTTACTCCTTTCTACTTTCTTTTCTGAAAGAGAAGAACAAACAAAAAAGAAGAGTGAGTTTCTTCAATTCCTTCTTTTCTTTTTTGTTTGTTCTTCTCTTCCATTTTTTTGTACTCTTTCTTTCTTTTTAGCTTTTTTATTATTCATATTTTCTTTGTTGGCTTTCTATTGTCTTTCTTTTTGTCTTTCTGTCGTCTTTTTCTTTCTTGTTCATATTTGGTTTCCTTTTTTTTCTTTCTTTCTTATACTCTTAGTTTTCCTTCTTCTTTTCTTTCTTTCTCTTTTTTCTATCTTTTATTCATGCTTAATTTCTTTTTCTTTCATTCTTTTTTTCTCATTCATGTTTAGTTTCCTCTCTTTCTTATGGTCTTTCTTTCATTTTTATTCATATTTATTGTATCCTTTTTTCTTTCTCTTTCCTGTTTAGCTTTACTTCCTTATCTCTTCTTTATATTATTCTTTTTTCGTTCTTAATTTTTTTCATATTCATTATTATTTTTCTTCTTTTTTTTCTTATATTCATATTTATTTTTTTCTTTCTTTTCTTCTTATTTATTTTTCTTTCTTTCTTTCTTATTTAAGCTTGGATTTCATTCTTTCTTTTTATTCATGCTTATTTTCTTTTCTTTCTTTCTTTCTATGTTTCTGTCTTTATTGTTCATGTTTAGTTTTATCCTCTTCCCCTTTTTCTTTCTTTCTTTCTTTTCTTTCTTTCTTTCTTTCTTTCTTTCTTTTGCGTTCTTTTGTCTAATACATTTTTATTTCCCCCTTTTTTCAGTCTATCTGTCTTTCTTTCTTATTCATATTTAGTTTTATCTTTTGCTTTCCTTTTTCTTCTTCTTTCTTTTTTCTTTTCCTTTCTTTTTTATTCCTATTTAATTTTCCTTTTTTCTTTCTTTTGATTGGCTTTCTTCCATTCTTCCTGTTCCTTCATTCATTACCTTTTTATCGTCTTATTCAAATTAGACCCCTCCCTTTCCCATTCTCCCCTCACCGTTCTTTCATCTCATACATTCCCTTTTAGCAAGGCACCCCAAGGCCCAGCCGCACTGTTACCCACTTCCCAAATTATTTCATTATTTTTCAATCTGAGTTTAAAACTCAATTTTTGAGGTTAACATCAGAGTCATTATCATTTTGACTTATTTGATGCTGACTGACTTCTTCATTACCCGCCCATCCCACACCCTTTTTCCATTCTCCTTTCCCTGTTCTGTGTACTCTACACCAGCCCACAACCCAGACTTATTCCCCTAACCCCCCACGCCGTTTTTAACTCTATTGAAACCATTATATCTAAGACTAAACCTTTTCCCTTATTCTTCGAAGCACCCTTTACCCAATTAAATACAACCTCCAATCGGGGTAGGAGTCCGGAGGGGGTAGTTAGCAAGGAATTGTAAGAAAATGAACGGAAATGAAGAAGAAGAAGAAGAAGAAGAAGAAGAAGAAGAAGAAGAAGAAGAAGAAGGAAAGTAAAACGAAAGTGATGAAGAAATAGAAAAAGGAAGAAATAGAAGATATAAAAAGAAAGAGATAAAGAAAGTAAGAAAGAAAGTGATAAAAAGTAAACAGAGAAAGAAAGAGAAGAAAGAAAAGAAAGAAAAGAAGAAAGAAAAGAAGAAAGAAGAAAGGGAAGAAAGAGAAGAAGAAAGAAGAAAAGAAAGAAGAAAAAGAGAAGAAAGAGAAGAAAGAAAGAAAGAAAGAAAGAGAGAGAAGAAAGTGAGAGAAAGAAAGAGAAGAAAGAGAAGAAAGAAAGAACGATACAAAGAGACAAAGAAAGAAAAAAAAAAAAGAGATAAAAAAGAAAGAGTTAAAGTAAACAGATAAAGAAATAATGAAAGAAGGAATAAGATAAAAAGAAAGAAAGAAAGAAAGAAAGAAAGAGAAGAGATAAAGAAAGAAACAAAGAAAGAGGTGAAAGAGAAAGAGATAATAAAAATAAGAAAGAAAAAGATAAAAATTAAACAGAGAAAGAAAGACAGAACGAAATGAAAATAAGAAAAGAAAGAAAAAGAAAGAGAACGAAAACAAAAAAAAAAAAAAAAAAAAAAAAAGAAAAAAAGAGAAAGAGATAAAATAAGAAAGAAATAATGAAAGAATATCAACGGACGAGAAGAAAAAAATGGCGAAGCTAGAAAACATTTTAGTTGATGAAAAGAAGATGTAAACAAACAAATAAATAAATAAATAACTCGAAAAAGAGATAGTGTGTGATGTTCGTTGTGGGTAGGGGACAGAGATGACTGACGGGAATGCAATGCTAATGTACACACCCTTCTCCCACCCATTTCTGCACTTTTATAAATAATGAAGTTATTAATTTAGTTCGTCTTATTCTTTGAGAAAGAAAAAAAGAAAAGAAAGAAAAAACGTATTTTTTAAATTGTTTATTGCAATGAAGCAGGAGAAGAACTGCCAGGCAACGATTTGGTTGGTTGAATTGATAGAGGGTCAAGATATGCACACACACACACACACACACACACACACACACCACACAACATATATATATATATATATATATATATATATATATATATTTATATATATAATTAAAAAATAACAAAAGACTTAGAGATCTTGCATTATAGACTATTTCGGGGAGCTTAGACAAAATGTCTAATTCTCCCGACTCATCAGATGCGAATGTCGGGAGAATTAGACATTTTGTCTAAGCTCCCCGAAATAGTCTATAATGCAGAATCTCTAAGTCTTTTGTTATTTCTTTAATTATAAATTTGCTCTGTGACTCTAACATTAAGAGCACACATTGAGCTCTCAAACTGCGACCAGTTGTTTTTTTAAAAAAACCTATGTCGTAAGGAAGATTTCTTCTCTGGACTTTTGGATTATAATATATATATATATATAGATATATATATATATAAGATAAATCTAATGAGTCAGACGAACCCACTATTAGTTTCGCTTAATGCTCTTCAAGGCTAAGATTCGCTTAATGCTCTTCAGGGCTAAGATTCAGAGTCAGATCTTAGCCCTGAAGATTAAGAGAGAGAGAGAGAGAGAGAGAGAGAGAGAGAGAGAGAGAGAGAGAGAGAGAGAGAGAGAGAATAATAAATTGAGAAAAAAAAATCGATGGAATAAAATAAATGTTTTGTATTCACGTTATAAAGAAACTGACCCATTTCTTTTTTTAATTAAAGATACTCCCCAAAAAGGAGAGCGTGATTAGAGTAACGCTTATTGTCGTACGAAATGGAATCGATGATCCGAATTAAGGTCCTGGATGAACCTAATTGAGTTTTCAATTCGTGCTAATGCCCTTGGAAAATCATGTATCCAACTGTTCTTTTTCTGATCTTTTGTCAAGGCAGTATATATATATATATATATATATATATATATATATATATATATATATAATTTTTTATATATAGAAGGCAATTACAATGCGTATAAAATAATAAAATAATGTCCAGTGTCTAATCTATTTTAAAGAAACTTCATCTTCAGAGACTGTTTCTGAAATGGACGCGGTCTTGTGTGTTTTTTGTTATAAACACGAGTCTCGTGGGTTGTTATAACGCCACGCGGAAGAGCCGTGATATCCGTTGTTCAATCAATTTCAATTTCATTCCTTTTATTTATTTATTTGTATATATATATATATATATATATATATATATATATATATATATATGTGTGTGTGTGTGTGTGTATTTATGGAATGTGTATGTTAACTAATTATATATTCAGTGTTTAATTTTAACCGTGTAACTTAGCTATTAATAAACTTTCTCTGTTTCTCTGTTTCTGTATATATATATATATTTCAGCTAGGAATCACAAGGTTCCTAGTTCGATACCGGCCCTCGCCAACTCAGCGTATGAGTAGCATATGGACCTGTGCGGTAAAGTAAGGAGCTGATGGTAGGTGTGGCGCCCCACCCCAGACGCTAAAATAATCTCCTTGATCTAGCGCTAGTGAAAGGGGATAGACTCCCTCGCTGTCTGGTTGATTACCGACTTTAGGCCACCCCAATGACTATATATATATATATATATATATATATATATATATATATATATTCAATTAGAATGAAAAACTAAAAAAAAACGTCATGTGACTATTAAAAGTATAAATATTGATCTGTATGTAATTAATTTATAAGTTATTATAACTGAGTTCTCTTAGGCATTTGTAATAATCTATAAATTTGCATCAACATGAGCATTCATTGTGGATGTACTGGAGATATTAATGATCCTATATAGAATTATCCCCTACATACTAGTCAGTTGGATACTTTGACCCTTATATATATACATACATATATATATATATGTATTGGTGAAACCTATTTTAATAAAGATCTTTAATCAATATTTTCTTTTCCGTACATCATTGGTGGGCGTGTTTCGATTCGTCTTAATAATCTACTAACGACATCTTACCAACTTACAGTAATTCTAAATAATTTTAAATCGACCAACTCAATCATTATCTTAACATGCAATTTCGATACTTTTTAAAAGTACGATGCTCTCATCACCTTTGTGATCAATCAGCTGGTCACGTCAATCCTATGTGATTGTACCAGTTATATTGCCCTGATGGCCAGCTCCCAACGCTTTTTATCACATATGTGCTAGAGGCGGTGGTAGAGGGTCTTCATTTCCTAGATATGACATTAAACTGCACCTAGTTGTGAATATCCAAATTCTTTTAAGCAGAAGGTGTTGCAAGATGATAACGGTCGTACAAATAAGGGACACGAGTATCAATATAGAGATTCTACAAGGGTCATTCAGTACATGTCGTGATTTTCTTTTGGAATATAAATCGAAATACATTCTATAAAATACTTTTTCATAAACGTAAGCTCTACATTATTTGGAATTTGTTAGTAGCAAAATTATTCTGATCTCACAAAACCATTTGTTTTTAGGCTATTCATAATGGCGGCAAAATAGAGTGATCCAGGTTTGAAAAATGGTATGCCATCAAATTAATGGTGACTGAGAAGAGAAAAGCGAGAGTAATTTTCAGGGTAATGTATGATGAAACATGGAGTACCCATTCATTGCCATTATTCCGAGGTCCACTCTGACCCGGAATGGTAGTAGCTGTTAGGGTCCCAACTATGAGTTAAATAGAAAAAGATGAGTTTAAAAATGTCCTTTTAAAAATTGAGTTTAAAAAATGAAGTACCTATCAAGAATGAATCTAACAAAAGCGTCTTTGGCATTGATATGTCGTAAAATTCAAACAACAATTATAATACGATAAAATTTCTTTCAAAAATAGGAATCACTGGCCGCTGTCTGAAAATCGCCTCACATCGTCTTCAAACCACGGTGCAAAATGCATCTAGCTGGATCTGGTCGAGGTTTAAAAGTCTTCAGCACGAATGATACGCGCGCGGAATCATCATTCCCGTGTTGTTACGTAACATCTGCAATCGCGTAATCAAGTCAACGGCCGAAAACAAACGCGTTTTTAAATAACAAACTGATAACAAAACTTCTCCAATGAACGGATCATATAATCTCTTCTCTGCACTATTTCATTTTTTTAATACCCTGTCCGGTGGCGAAAACTGCTTGGTAGCGCTAGGAAGTGGCAGTCCTGTCTTAGCTACCGAAACTATGTTATCACTCCTAGTTGGCAGCTGATGAGGGCAGGGTATCGCACATGCTATCACACGTTGTATGACAAAAAAAATTAAAATTAGTTCTTTTAATCTATTTCCCGTTCACAAGCTCTCAAATAAAACTGATATGTGTTCATCTATATTATACAAAATAATCATGTATGTTTTGGCCTGTACGTGTCGACTTATAACTCAGAGAAGAGGTGTCATTGAGTATTAAAATCGCGTATACCATTTAATATGTTTATACTAGGGAAAATTATAAAATTTAGATTTACATGTTTACTGATAAAATGATATAATTACATGATCAAGAATTAATCTATTTGTGGAAATCTTCACATTTTTATAAGTAAGGACAATTAAATTCTTTAATAAATATTTTCTTTTTCATCGATCATTGTTGGGCATGTTTTGATTAGTCACCATTAATTTAATCCCCCACTTCTTACCAGCCTAAATGACCTTAAATCAAGCGACTCAATCAATTGTCGTAGTTGTAATTTCGACACTTCGTGGGGAGAAAAAAAACACATAATCCGTCAAACCCCAAGTTATAGATTGTTATTCTGTTAAAAGTACGATGCCCTCCTTATTGTAAATACAGTTTGACAGTTTCAGAACCTTTTGATAAGCACTCGTCTATGCTTTTTTTTTCTTTTCTTTCTCTCTTGTGGCAAGACTTCGTGAAGAGGAGAGGGGAGAAAGTGGGGTCTGGAAGAATCTACTGCTGAATCCCTAAGAAGCGTCAAGGGCACGTTTTTTGTTTGTATTTGCGCTGTCACACGCAAATTACCTACACGTGTCTGGGGGGGGGGATTAGCAAGCAAGGGAGAGAGCTGAACGCTTCAAAAGAATTACGGTAAGGTGCATGGCTATATATAGAGGCACAGGGATTCTCTCGCCAAAGAAGACACTTTAGTCGTCTTTCTTTCTTTCTTTCTTTCTTTCTTTCTTTCCCTCGACCCCACTCGTTTCTTCTTTCAAAATAGCTTCTATTCTTTCTCTTTCCCCTCTCGCTACATCCGCATATCCTATCTATTGTATGACCATCTTGCTCACTTACTCCTAACCCACCTCTCTCCCCTTTCTCTCTACCTATCTCTATATCGAAGCCTGTTCATATCAATATCAATATATATATATATATATATATATATATATATTATATATATATATGGAAATATGGTGAGGAAATTAATCCGACAATGTGAGAAGAACATATTTTAAAAATATAACAAACACAGGATGTTGTGATCAGGAAACAATTTTTAGTGTCAATACTTAAGCATTTCGGTATATTGTACCATTTTCAGGACACTGTTAAGTAATGTTTATGTGAGAGCCAAAATGAAAGATGTTAAGTGTATAGTGATTGTGTGAATTCACACACAATGAGTAGTCTGTACCAGCTATCATACACTATATACACTATTTGTGCTGTTTTGCACAAATCCTGAAAAATCACCCCACAAAACAGCAATTATATGGCCACTAGCCTCCCATCTAAGAAACCGTCCAAGTAAGATGAACAATGCATGCTTGGCACAGCTGGAGAAGTAAACACGAACTCATAAGTGACGTTTTCTTGGACATTTACACATGTCCAACCTAAGAAAGGTCAATTTCTTAAGCGGAGTTTATCAAATTTGAATTCAGAATTTTCCTTCTCTAGACTGGTTACCTAATCAAGGTTGAAGAGCCCAGTTCCCTCTACTATTTCCCATAGTTAGAGGGAGAATAGTTGGATGCATACCTTTCACAAGGGTATGAGCGTTATGTGAAATGCAAACAGATTTGCCCAGGATTTGAACTCGTCCCACTGTTTCCAAAGTACAACGATATCCATTATACCAAGCACCAACATAATTTGCTTATATATATTTACCAACTCCTCCGCACGAGCAGGATGTGACACAAGGTCAAGTTCGGAGTTCAACAAATTTGAATTCAGAGTTTTCCTTCTCCGCAACTGGTTACCTAACCAAGGTTAAAAGAACCGAGTCTCTCCTACTATTTACCCATAGCTAGAGGGAGAATAGCTGGATGCATACATTTCATTATGGTATTAGCGCTTCGTGAAATGCAAACAGACTAACAAAATTAAATAAGAATAAATTAAAATATTACTTATTTTTCATGTTGTTTTAATTGATTTCTATATAAAAATAGTTTGGAACTAACTGACCCCACAAAGGTCAATAGAGTAAGTTGAAGATAGTGGTAAGGGGTAATAAAAGTATATTGTTACAGCGCGCTACTACCCACGTAGGCCAAAATAGGAGGAATTTAACCCCAACTACAAACTAGCAGCCTACTAAGGTTATAAAAAGATATCAGTCTAGCCATATAAAGTAACCGGAAAAAAAATTACACTCAATCCCCCTGATGAAGGTGTTGGAATAACACTGAAACCGCGGTCGGTAAACAACTTCTTTTACAACTATATAAAAATCATATATTTTTATACGTTTGAGAATAATATGATAGTATTAGCAAATTAACAGCATTAACAAAATTAAATCTATTAAACCCAGTTTTGTTAAAATATTATGCAAATTATTCCCACTATATACTACTATTTCTTAGAGATATATGCAGTGATGCTGATAGCTTTTTGATTTAGTACATCCTGGGATGCACATATTTACATTGAAAGAGTCCCTGGAAAAATTTATGGGTCCCAACTAAAGCCATCTAACTTCTACCTTGTAAACTATCCTGTGTAATTCGCTTCTAAGGAACTATTGAAATATATTTACAGTTAGCTTTAAATGGTGAGGGAAGAAAAAACAAAACACATGGGACGCATGGATGATTTTACTGCATTCCTTTTAGATTTTTTGCATGTCAGGGACGCAGGTTTAAACTCTGGTCAACGAGTCCATCTCCCAAGACTCTAACCATTACACCAAGCGCCTCCTTTGCTTATATGATAACTTTAAAGTAGGAAGCGCGTGGTGTAATGGTTAAAGTCATAGGAAATGGACTCGTCAACACGAGTTCAAATCCTGGACGTGGTAATTGCATTTCACTTAGCGCTAATACCCTTGGGAAAAGTTGAATTCTACTCTCCCTCCAGCTATGGGTAAATAGTAGGGCTGACTGAGCTCTTTAACCTTGGTTAGGCAATCGGTCTAGGAGAAGGAAAACTCTGAATTCAAACCTGTTAAACTCCGCTTAAGAAATTGACCTTGTGTCACATCCTGCTCGTGTTGAGGGGTTGGTAAATAAATATATATATATGATAACTTTAATTTTTATTTTTACTTTCCTAGTTTGACGGCATTTATATTTGTATATTCAAAGCATCTCACTTTGTGTAGATAAATAGAATTCTGTTTTTACAATTTGCACAAAATATCTCTGAAAAATCCAAAAAGAAAGAGTGTATACCAAATATGAGATGAACCATGATTTTTCTCTTTGGTGGGTTTAAAGTTCCAACGATAAAATATTTGAAAAGCAGCGAACACAAGCCCATTTCTAAAACGGTGCCAAAATCTCGCGCGTAGATCTCGCAATGAAGTCCGTCCCATGGTATTCAGACGAGACAGCGTGCGAACGAGATTTGTACAAAATGAATAATGACCTATAAAACATCGATCGATCGCTTCTGTGTGTGCATGTGTTCGTGTGTATGTCCATGTGTTCGTGTGTGTGTCTGTGTATGTGTACGGGTGTATGCATGCGTATGCATAGGAATGTATTTGTCTTTATGTAGGCATGTGACGCGAACGGCACATTACCGGCTGACGTCATAGAAAAGAATGTTATATATTTGTGTTTTCCGATTCTATCGTTGCCTGGTGTGTCTGTGAGTGAGCCTTGGGAATCTAGGAATGAATGTGCCTGGCGATGAGGCATGTGTGTGTGTGCGTGCTCGTGTGGTCGTGTGGTAAGAGAACAGAAAGCTGAAAACAAAATAATCGCATCCAACCCCTCCCACTCCTAATCTTCACCCCCTTACAAAACAGATCGATATAAATCTTCTAATTTATTTATTTACATTTTTCTTGGGCGTCAGTGCAAAATTATTTTTGCAATTTCGATAAATCTCTGACTGAATTTTTGAGATGTGGTATGGTAGCGATTCGATAATCCTTCCGGAATGCCTTGTTTTGATCACATTATTTCAGCCGATATAATCACCGGCCTTCTTTCGGTGTCTTTCACACCAAGTAATCTTCAGGAATTTATTCGGTAAATCTGTTTATCGGTGACAAAATCGTCAGATATCTATTTACCAACCCCTCCGTTAGAGCAGGATGTGACACAAGATACATTTTTAAGCGGAGTTTAACAGGTTTGAATTTGGAGTTTTCCTTTTCCTAAACCGGTTGTCATACCAATCTTAAAGAGCCCAGTCTCATCTACTATTTATCCATTGCCTGGGGCCATTTCTGGATTTCCAAAAGATATTAGCGCTATGTAAAATGCAACCAGCCTCGTCCAGGATTTGAACGTGTGTCGCTGTGTCCATTTCCTATGACGTTAAGCATTACACAACTGGCACCTCGTCTGGTAGATCCGATATTAAATTTTTTTTCTTCTTTTTTTGTATTTATCATCCTGACGTTTCTGACACGTTTCTTTCATGTTCAAGGATACTTGTTCTATGCTTTTTTCTGCTGTATGCATTTACATATCGCCTTCGCTACAGGCTGGATGTGACTCACGGTAATTTTTAGATGTTGTAAAACAGATCTGCTGGAACTGCAAAATTCTACCAGTTGACAAGTTCTTTCTTTTCTTTTTTATTGATCAATACTAGGTCTGGTCTTTTGCTGGGATAAGGCGATCCGTCTTTATCTCAAAGTCCCAGGGAATATTATACGTTTCATTCACAAGAACAGATTCTGGGTTTTGCATATACCATTTTTTTTTTTTTTTGCATAATTTCCTGTGAATCACCTTTCCAGCCCAGTCGTGCCTATTATTATTATTATTATTTACTCCTTTTGAGTTTTCACATCAGCATCAGCTGATGGTCTTTCACTGGAGTCTGAGTGACAACAAGCCTCCTCAGGTCTCCAGGACTCTTCTGAGTATTCTGGCAGATTGCAGCAGCGCAGTGTTCTGAATGGTTTCAATCCTTCCTCTGATATCCAAACTTTCCAAACCCTTTTCTAATCCTTTTGGGAACGTTCCAAGTGCACCAACCACAATTGGTATCACTTTCACTTTCATATTCCATAACTTTTTCAGTTCTCTGGCAAGGTCCAGATATTTGTCTATTTTTTCATTTTCCTTTAGCTTCACCCTGTGATCTGCTGGCACTGCAAAATCCACCAGTTCTTTCTTTTTGTTTATCAAAACTAGGTCTGGTCTTCTTGCTGGATAAGGTGATCCGTTTTTATTTCAAAGTCCCAGAGAATTTTATGCGTTTCGTTCTCAAGAACAGATTCTGGTTTATATTTTGTTGTGTGGTCAGTGGATCAAAGTTTGCTTTCGCATTTTGGGGTTGGTCCTTAACCATTCCAGTGAAGCGTCCATATAATTATTATTATTATTAATTATTATTATTATTATTATTATTATTATTATTATAGTCGTTGTTGCTGTCATTATCTTTTTATCTTTATTTTTTATTTTTATTTTTTTCGACCGAGTGCGGTACGGATAAGCCATGACCGTTGAGGATTTCAAAGGTCCGGCCGACCTAAATAAATTTTCATGGCATTTTTTTAAAAGACTATCTACCCATCTTTGTATCTATGTCTACCCCCTCATATCCACTAACCCCGTTCATGAATTTAACTCTGACCTAATCATTTAGTTACTATGGCAACCGGTCGTTATCGAGCCTGGACGCATTACCAAAATGGCACTCGATTTCAAACTAGACATTGACGTATTACTCTCTCTTGGCCTGGATTCTTCGACCTGCTTAGTCGGAGTTAGGCGACTGGACAGAGCTGAAAAGACAATCTGAATATAAATGCCACTTTTGACTACCCACCCTGTCCCAACTAGATCACCCACAGACTGAATATCCCTGGTGAAACATGGAACCCTACCCTATTTATTCAAAACGTCTGACAGTGAGTGGTGGCAGGATGAACAGGTGACGACAGCTCGGCTTACTTAAGGCAATTTTCGACGTTTTTCAACAATAAATGAAACGATTAATATCCTGACTGGATTTGTGTCCCAATCAACTGACACCAACCACAACTTATTATTTACCTATTTACTTTTGAATTTTCTCTTTTAGGTTAACTTTTCTTTCTTTCTTTCTTTCTTTCTTTCTTGTGTCACGCTCAGGTTTCATTTATTGTTTCCTTCTTGCTTTTTCTTTCTCTCTTTCCCCACGCTCTTTTTTCATTTATAATTCTTTTTTTCTCTTTTTTCCTACGCCCAATTTTCATTCATTGTTCTTTCTTTCTTTCTTTCTTTCTTTCTTTCTTTCTTTCTTTCTTTCTTTCACGCTCAGGTTTCATTTATTGCTTTCCTTCTTGCTTTTTCTTTCTTCTTTCCCACGCTCTTTTTTCATTTATAGTTCTTTTTTTCTTTTTTTCCTACGCCCAATTTTCATTCATTGTTCTTTTCTTCTTTCTTCTTTCTTTTTTTCTTTCTTTCCTTCTTTCTCTTTCTTTCTTTTTTTCTTTTTTTCCTACGCCCAATTTTCATTCATTGTTCTTTCCTTCTTTCTCTCTTTCTTTCTTTCTTTCCTCGTTCTTTTTTTTTCTTTTTTTCCTACGCTCAATTTTCATTCATTGTTCTTTCCTTCTTTCTCTCTTTCTTATTTCTTTCCTCGCTCCTTTCTTTCTTTTTTCTTTTTTCCTACGCTTCATTCATTGTTTCCTTCTTTCTCTCTTTATTTTTTCTTTCTTCCCTCGCTCCTTTCTTTCTTTTTTTTTTTTCCTACGCCCAATTTTCATTCATTTATTCTTTCTTTCTTTCTTCTTTCTCGCTCCTTTTTTCTTTTTTTTTTCTTTACTTGCTCTCTGTTCTCATTTATTGTGCTTTCTTTCTTTCATTCTTTCTTTCCTCGCTATCTTCTTTTTTTCTTTTTCTTTTTTTTTCTTTCTTTCCTTGTGCCTGTTCTCATTTATTGTGCTGTCTTTCTTTCTTCGTGGTGCGTTTTCTTTCTTTCCTCACACTAATCACTTTTCTCTCTCTCTTTCCTTCTTTCTTTTTTTCTTTCTGTTCTGTTCTATTTATGTCCTTCTTTATATTTATTTTTCTCCATCTTTATTTGTGTTCATAATGTGCCCTCCCGGGTTCTCTTGTGCCAAGATAAGTTTAGAGTATATGTTTTAAAATAATTCATTCAAATTTTATAGCCTCTTTTTTTTACCAAAATTTCAAGTATTCAAAATGTCAAAATAAAAAAATGAATTTTAAAAAATTCCATTAAAAAAAATTCCATTTTAAAAATATTTTAATAGATTATATCTCAGATGGAAATAAGTATTTAAAATTGGAGCTAAATATGTTTTTAACATATCTCTTCAGGTCTTTCGATTCTATTCCATGAAGATATATTACCGCTTGTACACACATATATATAAAAGAGAAAATATGTTTTATGATTTTGATTAAAATCGTCACTTGCAAAAAGCAAAGAAAATGGCTTTTTTGTTGTTTAAATACGAACGGTTTTTAAAACACCGATTGTCTTTTATTTTTGCAAAGATATATTTCTAAATTCATCATCATCACTGTGTCATGCTCGTAGCACGGATATCCATGACAATTTTTCGCTAAGCGTCCCTATCATTTATTTCCGCGGCAGGTCCTCTGTGCTGCATCCAGTATCCGCGCGGTGCTAGTAAATTCAAGTCTTTACTGGACGGCCGGCAATGTTCAGCATGTCTTGTTCGTCTCACTCGGATGGTGTGTGGGATAGGGGGAAGTGTGTGCTTCTGTTTCCCTGATTTGTACTTCACTGTAGGCAAAGTGATAGCAAGTCTCCTTAGGTCTCTAGGACTCTTCTGAGTATTCTAGCCGATCTTAACAATGCTGTAGTCTAAATGGGCTCGTTTCTTCCTGATTTCCAATTCACCCAAATTCTTTTCCAGATTCTTGGGGACCGTTCCCAGGGCACCAATTACAATTTGTTCGACCTTCATACTCATGTTCCACTGTTTTCTCTGTTCTCTGGCAAGGTCCAAGTATTTGTCTATCTTTTCGCTTTCTTTCACTTTGACTCGGGGGTCGGCCATGACGGCCAAATTCACAAGAAGACAAGTTCTCTTGTTAATTAATTTTAGGTTTGGACTTTCCTTCTTCAAGTGCTCGGATTGTCGTATCTACACTATCTCAATTTGGCGAGACCCTTCCCCATTCTTTTCTTCAATCCAATTATTCGATTCTACAATATCGATTTTTTGAGTGTTCAAAATTTGATTTTATCGAAAAAAATATTCAGGCGTCTACTGATAGTAAAATGCATGGCCAATAACGTGCGACTTCTGATATTTCTCAAAGTTTTCATCTAAAATCGAATTTTAATCTATTTGATCGTATCTCGAGGCTTCTGTTAAAGATTTCACCATTGCTACTACTGTTACTATTACTGCTACTGCTAAAGCTAATACTATTACTTATTGTTCTAATTAAGTTTGGTTATTTCCTTTCACTGGGCATAGCTTAGTTTGCTATCCCACTCTTCACTACCGCGCCCCAATCTCGCTATCCCGATCTTGCTCTCTGCAAATAGAAATGTTTTGATAATGGGGAAATTGTATGAATCTTGCAAGAATGCAGGTCCCCATTGTTAAAATTACCATGTTTTGCCTTTGATAGGTTGCAGGCTTTTGGCTGGTTTGGTTACTTATTTTAATGTTATTTTATCTGATTTCAATATAATATTATGTATGGGATTGCTTTTAATACGTTTGAGAAGAACATGATAGTATTAGAAATCAGTAACAACAAATAATTATTTATTAAACACAGTTTTGTCAAAATCATTATGCAAATTATTACCACCATATACTATGTTAATCTTTATTTCTTAGAGATATATAACACATATTTCAGAACTTTAAATGCATTAATAACATGAGCAGTTTTGCAGCAAATCTAACCCAGCTAGACTTTAATAGAGACATCGTTGATAAATAAGACGCTAATTAAGATTAAATGATGACTATTTCATAATCGTTGAGAATATAACTAAAATAACTAAGGAATTCCTGACTTCAGTGGTGACATAGTTTCAGTTACAGACAGAAAGTTACATAGTGTCCATTATAATAAGATATTGAGAATAAAACAAGCTAATTATGATCTGTTAGTCTAGCTCGTTAGCCATTACAGAACACGGGATACCTTTTTCAAAAAAAAAAAAAAGCATACCCGAGATTAGTGAGAATTCGCCTTGTCGGTGGGGGCTTAGAATACCCTGACAGTATCCTCTGCAGAGAGATAAGACCCACCCGTCCAAGGCGTGTCTCGAGTATGACAGTAAACAGCATCTGGGGCTGAGGATTTAGGAAGTAAATATTTACTGACACCCCACCATGTCAGCCGAACACAAGGATCATTATAGTGGTGAACTATGCACAAACCGAAGCTCACGCGTGGCTAGTGTTAAAAAATAGTGTGTATCCCTCCGGCATTCCTCTTTTGAGGCGCCACAGGCACTGGGCAATACAACCAGCCCTGCCCTTTAAATCGAAGGGGCGGACATTGCCTGGGGGGATAGCCCACTGGATCACACTGATATTAGATATATTACCGACCCAAGGGCCAAAGCCACTTGACACAGGTATTGAAGAACGAGGTATGTATGCAGTACCTCACGGTTATCTCTAAGTCAAATATATTTATTCAAAAAATTATAAGTATTCAGTATAACATAGACTATTTTACACACAATTGTAAACATGCAATGAACGCGCTGGAATGAGACTATTTAAGAGATTAAGAAATATATATATAACAAATGTCCGTTATCAGATCAAAAGATAAAAATGCGTAGGCGTGTCGTCAATACAAAAAGCCAGAGGATCGAGCCGACAGCAGTCAGACACTACCGACAGAGGAAAGGACACTTCACGTCTCCCGTCAGCAACTACCCCTCGTGCACTCATTGTAAGCTCTGTGCCTTCACCACCCACACACCGAAGAAAATAAAGAAGGGTCCTCTCTTTGTACATACGTATCTGTTGTTATTGAAGTCCAGTAGTCGGTCGTAGCTGACTACTAACATACATCGCTGTGGGTACAGTGAAAACCCCAGTACTAACGTACACGATTGAGAGTAGCGAAGAAGGCGCTGTATAACGTATAGAATTTGATGCCAGTACGCAACACGATTCCCTAACCTCGGGAGAGGAAATTACCCTCAACGGATTGTCGTGTCGTTAAAATCAATCAACTTGAAGACCGAGTGAGAATAGAAATCACGTTCAATGGTTTGAAAGAACAAAAGTAAGCACATACAAGGAAAAGTTTGAAAAATAAATAAAAAATAAAGTAAAGAGCATAAAAGAAACAAAGAGAAGTTTAAGAAAGAAAGAAAGAAAGAAAGAAAGAAAGAAAGAAAGAAGGAAGAAAGAAATTATGCACATGTGTTAATAAAAGACTAAATATGAATATATTAAGCTATTCACTGACGGAATGGTTGATAAACACACAAGATGTGAGAAGAAAAAATATAACTATTTAATATAGGTTATACTTTTATCAATTATAAACTTTTCAAAAATATTGTTACACCATTAAAAACTAGCAGATAATCTGGTGAAAAAAAAAACTGAAGGGATAACATAAACTAACCTCCTTTTTTTCTCTCAGAGTGAATGAAGATTTAAAATTAGATGGGAGTGAGAAAGGTTATAGTTTATGTACATTTTGGGAATATAGGAATTCTCTGAATTATTCTGTTTGTTTTATTAATGAGAACCAAAGCAAAAAGTTTTCAGATTGTAAATTTGCTTCAAAATAAGAAACTAGCTTGCTATACATTACACCATATGGATCATTTTCTTTTAAAAAAAAAAACAGGCGTACTCTTAGACTTGGCCTAAAACTAGAAGTATGGGTACCTAGTAACGATATAACTCCGTAGCAATGATTTGCTAGAAAACCATTCTACTACAGGGATGCTCTCTTAAAAAATAATCTGGATTTGACTAAAATTAGAAGCAAGGTGCACCTAGTAAGAGTAGAACTCACTATGAATCGTCTGCTAGTTTAGCTCGCTAACAAATTTCACTGCACAGGGAGGCCTCTTCAAAAACCTAAGCGTACACTAGATTTGGCCTAAACTAGAAATATGGGGTACCTAGTAAGAATAGACCTCCTTATCAATGGTTTGCTAGACTAACTTACTTACAACTCCGCTACACGGGGTGCCCTCTTCAAAAAATATTCTGGATTTGACTAAAACTAGAAGTATGGGGCACCCAGTAAGAATAGAACTCACTATGAATCGCTTGCTAGTTTAGTTCGGTAAACATTCCACTAAACGAGGTGCCCTTTTCCAAAAAATAGAAAATAGAACTCACTCCTCAGTCGTAATTGATCTGAGACCAGCTGAAGTAGTTGCAAGAACCCGGGTTTTCGATTCTTTTTCTACTCTTCTCTCTTCATACTCAATGCGCTTGTAAATCAAGTCTCATTGCGCATGTGCATAGTGAATCTCTCCCAGCTTCCGCTTGAGCGCAAACTCTTTGTTAACGAAGAACCCTTTTTTTTCTTCTTCTTTTGTGTTCAGAAGTCTTGGATTTTTGCTTCTAATGCCGGTTCTTTCTCTAGTGTTGACCAAAATATGGTGCAATAGAATTCTGGCTTGATTACCCCGTTCTCTTAAGAACAAGGTAATCGTATTTTATTCGGTTCAGAAAGGCTAAACTTTTTCCCCCTAACGATTTGTCTTGTTTGGCACTCACGGCTGCTGCTGATTTCCTCTCGTTGTGCCATTGAGAAACCCAAACGAACCAATCACGAAACGAAATCTTCACGCATCATTCCACTCTTGAAAAATTCGTTTAACTCTCCCGTTTCGATGTTAAGCTGTAGACTCTAGCCTTAATGTGTATATATATATTTACAACCCTTCCGCACGAGTAGGATGTGACACAAGGTCAGTTTATTAAGCGGAGTTTAACAGCTTTGAATTCGGAGTTTTCCTTATCCTAGACAAGTTGCCTAGCCAAGGTTAAGGAGCCCAGTCTGTTCTACTATTTACCCATAGCTGAATGGAAAATAGTTGTATTCATACCTCTTCAAAGGGTATTAGTGCTATGTGAAATGCTACCAGCCTTGTCCACGATTTGAACCCGGGTCGACGAGTCCATTTCCTAAGACTTGAACTCGTCTCTTCGTGTCCATTACACCACGCACTTCCACGTGTATAATCATGGCCACACACACACTCACATAAGACTCACGCGCACACACACACACACACACGTATCCTTATACAACCCTACGAGAGTCGGCTGAATAGTTCATAGGCTAACCAAGACACATTCATGGAATGTGACCGAATGAGATTTATTTTTCAACAACCTCCTTGCTGTCCACGCACTTCTTCCATAGGTGCTGCCGTGCTTGGATCTCATGAGCAAAAATAATAATCAATAGCATACTTAACGTCAGTATATCAACTTTGCAGCTTATGAACTATGCAGCTCACCCTCACAGCTACAAATAGAATTTTATATATTTAACTATTTACTTCGATAATATATATATATATATATATATATATATATATATATATATTAGGATACGTGTGTGGGCATGATTATATACGTGGAAGTACGTGGTATATATATATATATATATATATATATATATATATATATGTGTGTGTGTGTGTGTGTGTGTGTGTGATTGTGTGTGTGGTGTGTGTGTGTGTGTGTGTGTTTACAGAAATAGATGTGACTTTATCTTGCCCTAGATAATTTTACTCCAGTCTGTTTATCTGTAAGAACCGTGATAAACATCATAAAAGTTTTCAGAAACTGTATTTGAATGTCTGTCTCTTTGTCTCTCTCTCTCAATATACGAAGAATTATCCAAGTGATTAGGGCACCTCAGCTACATTTGCAAAACATTGTTAGTGAGTTCGATTCTCACTGGGCGCATCATACATCTGGCCTGGGGCTACCTCTAAGCTATGCTTAGTAAATAACTATCCAAGTGATCAATTTCCCCAGTTCCTCCATCAACTTAGGCGTTTCATGTGTCTCGGTGGTATTTTTCTTTTTGGATCTCTCAAAATCACTACCCCCCATGAAACGTATATGGTAGGGCGAACTGGATTCTTTAATCTTGGAGAAGGAAAACTCTAAATTCAAACCAATTGAACAACGTTTAAGCAATTAACCATGTGTCGCATCTTACTCGTGCGAATGGGCTGGTAAACACCCCCCACACACACACATATATATATATATATATATATATATATATATATATATATATATATACATGGGTTAAGGTAGCGTGGACATGGAGTCAACACCTGGATACTGACAGTGTCTTGCCTATGCGATCTTGATTTGAAGATCCCATGGGCAAGAAACTGTAAGGTTTGATGACATATTTCAACCAGGTTGATATATATGACAAGGAGTTGATCATGTGAACCATAGGGTTACGTATTTGGTTTTTAGTTAATTTTTAGTTCTGTTATCTTTGCTTTTATCAAATTCAGAGAGTGTATTATTATTTTTTTACCTACCCCACCCCCTCTTAAAAATAATAGACTCTCTGAATTTGATAAAAGCATAGATAACAGAACTAAAAATTAACTAAAAACCAAATACGTAACCCCATGAAGACGACTGGCGAAACAGTCGAAAGCGCTCGGGAAATTAGTATGCAAAATATCATGAATCAACTCGATCCAGATTCAAAAAAGATAGCCAGAAGACTAGAAAAAATATCCATACAAAAAATGAAAAAAGAATACTCCGTGTTATTCAATAACACATGCCTTGAGAATATATATATATATATATATATATATATATATATATTATATATAAAATGGACTCTCTCGTCGATTTTCGACGAACGAGTGTTCATCTAGTGAACAACCAACACAGTGATTTGTTTATAGTGGTGAAGGCTTGTGTAGGACAATTCCACACTTTTTGGCACAGTCGATAAGAAAGAATTGGTGCATCAAGGAATGCCACGACCCCAATAAACGACTGACCTCAGGAATTTTGAATTCAGAGACTGGTTACCTACCCAAGGTTAAAGAGCCCAGTCTGCCCTACTATTTAACCCATAGCTACTATTTAACCCATTTATATATATATATATATATATATATATATATATATATTTGTGTGTGTGTGTGTGTGTGTGTGTGTGTGTGTTTGTGATGCCCAAAAGTCTAACTCATTTTTTCAAAAGCTCAGTAAATAAAAATGCTCACTAACATAACGTGGCACTTATATTTTCCCTTAATCTTTTTGTAAGCCTGTGTACAAACGGGCTGAAACGAACTAATCTAGAGAAGAACGTAGAGGCTAATTGCGAAAGTAAATCGTATTTTTCACGGTCAAATTCTCCCTTTTTTGCTCGCGGCTCGTATATGTGCATTCAATTTAACTCGGGGCCCCGCTGTTTCTGTATGCTTATCCGTCTACAGAAGACACGCCCTTCACCGACACATGATCTAATTTCTATGGTATAGCCACGCTTACCAAGCATCCTAATTAGTTACAAAACACCCCGTCGAAACTTGATAGTGACGTAAGCATTTACCTGGCTTACAACGTCTATTTATATAGTTGCTGGATATGGTGCAATTTAAGCGAAGACATATCGAGGTATGTTTTAGATGCAAAGCTTCAAGGTTATCGCACGTGTTTCTCAAATTCCTAAAAAATCAGTTTAAATCACAAATACTAATCGACCATCGCTACCTTGTACCACACTTGGTGAAAATATTTTCCTTCTTCTAGACTAGTCGCCTAACCAAGTTTAAAGAGTTTAAATCTGTCATACGATTTACGGATAACTGGAGGGTAACCATTACACAATGCACACTCACCAAAAAATTAAATGATTTAAATATGAACGTAAGATGAACGCGATTCCCTAACCTCTAGACGTTATGTGTGGTGCGCCACCTCAGAAAAAATATCCTTGGTCTAGCGCTAAACTGACTCGCTGTCCTGATGATACCGACAATAGGCCACTCTGCCAACTATATATATATATATATGTGTGTGTGTGTGTGTGTATGTGTGTGAGTGTGTGTGTGTGTGTGTGTTTAAATAGAATGACTTACCGGGAAATATAATATCGAGTCAGGCACATATTCGACCGTCGATAAATAATAAACCGAATAACTCTGGTTATGCAGAATATAAGAGTGCCCAATATATTAGTAGAGCGGATTTAGTAACCGTTATAGGCAGAAAACCTACTTAAGTTTCACCCAAGGATCATCAGGATTAACCGCAATGAATTAATTAGAATAATTCATTACGAACAAACGCGGAAGTAAATCTACGTAAGCAAACGCGGGATTGTAATTATCTTGTTTACTTAAGTAGGTTTTATGCCTATAACTTTTACTTATATATATATATATATATATATATATATATATGTGTGTGTGTGTGTGTGTGTGTGTGTGTGTGTAAAATAGTGAAAAAATCTTGAAAAACATTCTAAGAGCGCTAACTTTCCATTCAAAACATTGTAAACATTGTAAACAAACCGATCACAGTCTCCTTATTATTCTGTGATCAATTTTTACTTTTCTTATATCAACAAAAGCCCTGTAGAAGATCTACTAAACAGACTGAAACACTGCAGCGTTGGCTGAATAAATATCACGCATTGTATTTTCACTATTTTACATACCGTCGGATTCACACACGCACACACAGACACACACACGCACACACACACACACACACACACACACACACATATATATATATAATATATATATATTTATATATATATATATATATACGGGGTACTTACTAAAAGTAGCCAAACTTTATATAATTTGTCCAGAAATTCTTTTATCATTTAAGTTTTTAGACGCCCCTTATTTCTGACCTTGTGCTAAACTTACTAAATGATAGCATAAATAGAACTTCCCCAATTCGACAGACGCCAGAAGTACAAAAATACGAAAGGATAATTGCAGCCGCCATTTTTTTTTTAACAGCTGGCTGTTTGTAGTTTTACTTGTAATGTTCTGTCTTTCTTCCTTTCACGGCTGATCATTGCACCTGTCTGAAAGCGTCCGTGAAAAACAAACTTTCGAATGAGATTTTATCATAACAGCAGACTTTTATAGAGTCAATGCTAACAGCTCTCATGTCTGGGCTAAATGGGATTGAAATACTTTAGTGAAATCATTACAACTTAGTCTCTTACACGTCTGTTTTCGCATGTTTTTTCTTCTTTTTCTTTTAGTTTAGCTCAGTCGGTAGAGGGTTCGGCTAGGAACCACAAGGTTCTGGGTTCGATACCGGCTCTTGCCAAACTCGGCGTATAAGGAGCACAGGGACCGGTGCGGTAAAGTAAGGAGCTGATGGTAGGTGTGGCGCTCCGCCTCAGACGCAAAAACAATCTCCTTGGTGTAGCGCTAGTGAAAAGGGGATAAACTCCCTCGGTCTCTGGCTGATACCGACTTTAGGCCACCCCGACGACTTTACTTACTTATAATGCTATTTTTACACAAAATAAGACTAAACTCTCACTTGCGTCTTACGGGCCAAAGGTTACTATATTTCAGTGGCCTATCTTAGTTAATTATATCTATATATTAATTTGAATTCAGAGTTAGCTTTCTCCTGAATCAATTGGCATTAAAAGATTAATGAGCACACATTACCCAACTATTTACCCATAGCTGGAGAGAGAATAGTTAGATGTATACCTTTCCCAAGAGTAGGTATTTTCCCAAACTGATCGTCGCGGATAGGATGTGACACGTTGACAACGTTGCAACTATGGAGCATCCAGCAAAGATCTTATTCGTTAGTCAGTCGTAATGGATCTTGCTTGCTAACCATTACACCACGTTGGAACACCTCACCTTTCCCAAGGGTATTGGCACTGTGTGAAATAAAAAAAACAGCCTCGTTCTGGATTTGAACTTGGGTAGCCGAGTCCATTGGGTTTGGCGTTAAACTGCATCTAATGGCGAAGTTCCAATTCTAGAGATCTGAGAGAATGTAGAGTACCCATTTATTAACATTACTCCCAAGTCCACTCTAACTCAGAGTGATAGTACCTGTTAGTTTCCCATCTCCGTGTTAAATAGAAAGAATAAAATCAACCCTTTCCTACGATTATAATAATTGTTCATATATTCATATTGGCATTTCAATCTCGGAAGACTATAATGTAGTTTTTGTGCCCCTGAAGTTACAGCGCCTCCTGTGACTGTAAAGTCCAACGTTAGAAAAACACTCGACCACAGATGCCGAATGTGAAGGCCATCCACGAAGATACTGATGCGCCGGTGCACTGTTGCCAGTGCGCTCCTAGCTTCAACCTCCTAGCTTCACGGTGCTGCACCAGGGCGACTTCAGACATGAACAGTCGTCTACAGATAGCCTGCCGCCACCGAGGGCGGTCCTAAGCCAAATTTTCCAGTTCATTTTATCATTGCTCAACGAGCGTGATATGACCGTAATGAGTAGCACTCGGAAAGTATCAGACAGGTTCGCCATCTAACAGCCATGTGGGGTCCGCTAACTTCACATCCTCGCCAAGAAAACATCCGGAGCAGCTGAAATGTTGCCAGCCAACTCCAGCATCGACTCAGCCACGAGGATTCGAGCCTCTCCGATGTAGAACCAGTTCAGAGAGATAAGTATTCTATTAATATTTCTACTATCAACACATCACCCTATTCAGAAATGAGTGCCGTAACTTAACAAACGTTGACACGTCATCTCTCCATTCCGACAGGAGAACGTAACGTTACCAAAATATTGCAGAACTTTCAAACTTGTGAAATATCGTTAAGATACTCGCATATAAGGGTTAACATTTTTTAAAAACATCCTATACTTACCTTTTTTTTTTCGAGATAAATATTATTGGTTCTTAGCAAAAACAAATCGTCAAAATATCCGCTTACCTGAAAAGAAAAAGGAAAAGTTATTAAAAAACTAACAAAAATATCCGCCCTCCGGGCGTAAGCATTTAAATTTTAATTTAATAAGATATATCAAATAAGAAAGACAAATGAAATAAAATAACACATATATAACGATTACATTTATTTTATTGATTTCTATATAAATCCTTAACTACTCATTATTACTTAATGATTTCTATGTAAATCAATAAAAATAAATTAAAAGTAAACCATTTAAAATAAACTATTAATTATTACTTTACTTTAAAATAATTTGAATTCGAAGAACAGAACAGTTTAATCGCCAGCTATTTCCATCAGTTCCGGCATTTATTGCAAAATCTTTTTAAAAATTAGACATTAAAATTCCAACATTTATTTCTGGTAATTGATTCTTTTTTTAATTTATTAAAATTAAACCTAACAATTACAAATTAAAACTAAGCAAAGTAATGTTTTAAGATCAATATGCAAATTATCATTCCCGTTTATACGCTATTTTATTGTATATATAAATACAATTGCATGTTATTGGTCGGTAGATAAGGCCAACAGTATTGATAATATTAGATATTTTTCTTAATAATTGAGATTTAAATTTAAGTAGAAATACAATAATGGAAAATTTGACGTAAATAACTAAGGAAATTGCGAGGTCGGGGTGAGGTAGCTTCGCTTATAGACAGACATACACATAACCTCAATAATTATAAGATGTAGACTTTTCAGTCGATATCTATATTTGCTGTAAATCATTCAAGTAGCTCTCGTGTAAGAATTATCACACGTTCTTTTATTAAAAGGATTTTAAATTCTCACGTAACCAACGACAACGTGATTTCCAAAGACACGTGTTTCTATCCAATGGAAGACAATTATTTATCGTCTTCCTACACTTGAAAGAAAACATGAATGTTTTCTCATAAAAAAGATCATTCCGATATTCTTTCTTTTCGATTTTTCTTTGAAGCTGCATCAAGCCTTTTGGTTTGAATATTGGCTTTACACGCTCCCAGGTTCGATACCGGATCTCGTCAACTCAGCGCATGAATAGCACTGCTTAGATTTGTGCCGTAAAGTGGGGAGCTGATGGTAGGTGTAGCGCCCCATCTTAGACGTAAAAAACAACCTAGTCTAGCAACAGGAGATAGACTCCCTCGCTTAAAAACTCCTACTGATAATAGACCACTTCGCCTACTTTACATTTTTGCTTATCTCTCGAATAGATCAAAACGGGAATTATCCTAAGCTGTAACCATGTCAATACTATTGTATGGTTGCACCATTTGAACTTGAACGAATTGTTTAAATAAGTTAGATAGGAACGACACTAAAATGCAGCATGCTGTTTTGAACGAATCTTGGAAGTAGCATCCTACAAAACAGCAACTGTGCGGCCACTTACTTCCCATCTCACAAACCATCCAAGTCAGATGAGAAAGATACGCTGGGCATTGCTGGAGGAGTAATAAAAATCTCTTGACTTTTTTATGAACTCTTCAAAATGGGCAGCATTTAACCTTGCCAATGAGTATCGAATCAGGTGGGTACTGTATCGGAGCCCCGTGGTAAGTCGTAGGAAATGGACTCGTCGACTCTAGTTCAAATCCTAGACAAGGCTGTTTGCATTTCATATAGCGCTAATATCCTTAGAAAAGGATATGCATCCAACTATCTCCCTCCAGCTATGCGTAAATAGTAGGGCAGACTGGATTCTTTAGTCATGGCTAGGTAACCAGTCTATAAGGAAAACTCTGAATTCAAACCTGTTAAACTCCGCTTAAGAGGAGAGCTGATGGCAGGTGTGGCACTCTAACTCAGGCGCAAAACAATCTCCCTAGTTTAGTGCTAATTAAAATGGGATAGGTTTTTTTCGCTGTACGACTGATACCGACAATAAGCCACTCCGATAAGTTAACTTTTTTTTTATTTATATAGTGCATGCACTGCATAACTTTACTGACTAAACTAGGGCCATATAAAATGCAAATTCAACTGGTGATGGAGTCGGAATTGTTTTTCCGACTCAGACTCCTGCGACACCTTAATTGCTTTTGTACTACTCTTAAATACATTGACTTTGTGTCACATCCTGCTCATGGGGAAATGATTGGATAAATATATGCGATCCAATTATCGCCTAACCGACTGACTCAGCCAGTTTTTTCTTTCTTAGACCGTCCGGCTTGAACATAACATAATTACGTTTTGTATTAAGCACCTTCGCTGGTGCTCGTAACCTTTCTCTCGGTACAATTTCACAGTTTGTAGCATAAAATAGTTCATATACGTCTTTCTCGTAGTTTAGGCTTGCAATAACCGTGTTATAATGTCCGACAAACTATCGGCTTGATCAGATTTACTTGTTCAGTGATATATTATATCGGAAGCGTATGCCAATGAAATAGTGATGCATCTTCGCAATGGGCTTATTTG
Organism: Doryteuthis pealeii; assembly: GCA_023376005.1. NCBI lineage: Eukaryota > Metazoa > Mollusca > Cephalopoda > Myopsida > Loliginidae > Doryteuthis > Doryteuthis pealeii. Next base: position 65,910,848 of record CM042153.1, on the reverse strand, counting down.
ATGGGCTACTCCAATCGGCGTTATTAAAAAAAAGGCCACCCTCCCACATGAAGAACAAGAAAATAAACAGAAGAATAGCGAAGACGCTGTTATACAAGAAGTAATAAAGTATTTTCAAACTGAATGACTGAAGAAGTTTACAATATATATTGACCAATTTCTAAGGATATTAACCTTTAAAAAGAAAATAGAAAATTTAATTTTCTTACTCCAATAAATAAAAGATGAATAACCATCTATACATCACCCTCTTCCTTTGATAACTTCTTTTGGCAAAAACTTATAGCAAAAATATCTTATCTCTACCCCTTTCCACCACACACACACACACATTATATATATATATATATATATATATATATATATATATATATATAATATACCAAGCGTGTTGGTAGATCCTTGCGGAGGGAAAAAACCCGGCAGAGAGTTTGATTGTAAAAATATACTACCAAACATCAACCAGGAAGAAAAAATTTTTGAAAAAAAGAAAAGACCAAGATATTCGTACCAACAAAAAATAATCTATTGGTATAGTATTTGGCCAAAAGAAAAAACAATTTATATGTATATATATGTATATAAGATATATATATATTCATATAACCGCTAGGAGAAGCTAATTTGTAAAAAGTGCTCAGTCAGATTTTATCCCTGAAGAGCTTTATGCGAAACTAATAGTAGGTTCGTCTGACTCAGTAGATTATCTTTATATATATATATATATATATATATATATATATATTATATATGGTTTAAAATCACACAGGCGAGAAAGTCAGCTACCAAGCGCCATTGACTTCATATCCAGGCTAACATAACTTAGATATACATGATCTATCAATGATATTGAGCACAATCTACTCATAATCAGTCGGATTCGCACCCGGTCAGAGGTAGTTGTTGTGTCTAGCCACACTGAAGAGACGTGAAACGTCGAAACGCGATGTCTGTGGATGACTTATACTATATATATATACCAAACTTGTTGGTAAATCCTCGCGGTGAGAAAAAACCCAGCAAATAGTTTGATTGTAAAAATATACTACCAAACATCACCTGGGGAGTAAAAACATTTGGAAAAAGGAAAAGACCAAGATAACCGTACCAACCAAAAATAATCTATTGGTACAATATTTGGCCAAAAGAAAAAACAATTTGTATATATATATATATATATATATATATATATATATATATATATATATATATAAGATATATATACTCATACAAAACCGCCAGGAAACTAAAGCTAATAAGTAAAAAGTGCCCAATACCTAAGTAGAGCAAATAATAAAGATAAACCTAATGAGTCAGATAAACCTACTAAAAGTTTCACTAAGTGCTCTTCAGGGCTAAGATCCGATCTTGTGCAGAAACAACTCACAATTCTATGTTTAATATTTTATATTTTTTCTTTCTTTTTGGCTTTAGAAATACCAATTACTGAGTCCGTTGTACCAGACTAACCAACGCTTGGTAAATGAAATCACTAAAGTTAAGCAATGATGTCCCTGCTCAGTATTTAGACGAGTAACCATTCATTTACATTGGTTACTGTAAGCAACATGAGGCCAGTGTGCTAGACAAAACATAACTTCGTAAATAACAAGACATGTGTTTTGGTACTATGGATAGGAGGCTGAGCATCCACAAACTTATTTTAATTGGGGCTCATTATGAGTTGCGAGGAACATTTGTACCCGACATATTTTCGTTAAACATTCGCCTCACGAGCCAGAAAACATGCTATGTTAAATTGTACATTTGCTCAGTTCTAAAATCCAATTAGCGAAAAATGCATTATGATATTACGCAATATTAAATCTGATTATATTTTAGATGGGAGCTCGATAACTCAAGGGGAGATAGAATTTCGCAACAAGAAAAGATAGAATGCCCACAAACAGCTGTGCAATTTAAATCCTTATAATTTATACATAATAAAAACGGATAAATACAATTTTCCTGAATTTTTGAGATAAGGCTTGATGATTAGTATTATTTGTATTATTCGGACTATTGTCCTCATCTTCATTGTTATCTGTACAACGTTTCGGTACATGTGCCCTCCGGCCTTCTTCAGGTATTTTTTGTCGGACTCGAGAACCTTCTCAGACTCGGGAACCTTCTTGTCCGAATCGGGAACCTTCTTCCCGTAATCGGGAACCTACTTGTCGTAATCGGGAGCCATCATGGAATTTTGAACCTAACCTTTTATTCAGTCCACGGGGGTATCCTGTTCTCATTCCGCTAACCATAGCTGATGTAGAGACATTAAGCTGTGTTAATTATTGTTCTATGTTACTGCTGCCGTTGACCAGGATTGAACCTACAGTCTAGAGATAACTGTCACTTAGAACTGTCTTAACCTAACTCCTTTATACACTAGGCCATGTGTCCAATTTAATCCAAAGAAAAAAATCAGGTCCTTTAATTGTATAGAAGGTTCTTTTTTATCTTCTTTTAATCCAAGTTCTCCCTGATTTTGATTATGTCATAGTTGTCTGTTATTTTCTGTTTGACGAGAGCAAAGATAAACAATACCTGGACCTTGCTAGAGAATTTAAAAAAAAACTGAGAAATATGCGGGTGAAAGTAGTACCAATTGTTGGATTATTTTGTGGTATATAAGCCATGCTACAATACACCACTTAGATTTATAGACTAACCGATTAACAGCCAGGATGCGTGGCTGGTTGACTACTTAATCCCTGATACTGAGAGACGTCTATTTGCAATCATTGATGAAGGACTTGCAATATTGAGGAACAACCAAAGGATTCTTTACCCGTAGATCGAAACTACACTCTGTTTAACACACAAAGGATTTCCGCTGGACAAACGCTCTTGCTTGAAGCCTAATCGATGGCAACTAAAATCGTAACAAGTTGGTACACTTGGAACGGTCCCAAAAGTTTAGAAAACAGACTACAGGAACTGGAAATCAGCTAGAATAGCGGGAAGAGTCCTGTAGAGCTCAGGAGAATTGGTGTCACTTAAACTTTAATGAGGTTCACACCAGTTACGACCGTGAAAATTCGCAGGAATAAGATCAATAATAATAATGATGATAATATCCGAGCCAGAAGACTAGACCTAGTATTGATTAAGAAAAAAAGAAAAAAAAAAAGAAAAAAAAGAGAACTTGTCAACTGTTGATTTTGAAGTTCAAGCAGATCACTGAAGTTAATAATAGAATACTTTCAGAAAGTTCTGATTCCACCTTGATTCAACTAAATATAGATAGTAAGTATTTACCCAACCCATTCGCCATGGGTAGAATGTGGAATAACTTTTTTTTCTTTTTTCTAGCTGTGTGAAATTTGAGATTTGAGATTTTGAGAAAAATATTAGATGGAACATTGTTCAAGGATTATAAATCTTTGACTAGAATTTCTTCATTTTAAATTTAAATGCGATTTCTACTCAGCACTATTTACAAGATGTCTATAAACTAACAGTCTGAATAGTCAGGATGAAAAGTAACTAAAATTAAGAAATTAAAATAAAAATAAATTATGGAATATTTCTACAAAGTTGTGATTCCAGCTTGATTCAACTATATATAGAGGAATGTAGGTATTTACCCAACCCATTAATCATGGGTAGGATGTGACACAAAGTCACATGTATGAGGCATTGTAAGACAAGATGAAGGAAAACGAAAAGATAGATAAATACCAGGACCTAGCCAGTGAATTGAAAAAAAAAACTGTGGAATATGAGGGTCAAAGTGATATCAATAGTAGTTGGGACACTTGGAACGGTCCCCAAAAGCTTAGAAAAAAGACTGGAGGAATTGGAAATCAGAGAAAGAATCAAGACCATTCAGACAACTACATTGCTGCAATCGGCCAGAATGCCCAGAAGAGTCCTGGAGACCTGAAGAAACTTGTTGTCACTAAAAATCTAGTGTAAGACCATCAGCTTATGCTGATGTGAAAATAATAATAATAAATAAATCTATACATATATAAAGGTCAGTATGTTTGTATGTATGTCCGGTGGAAACTATGAAGAGAAACCAATTAACAACAAAGTAACTGTGTATATGCATTCATTATCAGCAGATCTTGGTTTTTGAGAAATAATAATGAAGATTTGATTTATATTTGTGATGATAATTTCAAAATAAAATTTAAATAGTAATTGTTGTATACCCTTTTCATTACTTTCTTCTATTCTTCTTCTGGCGTCTTTGACATCTTAAGTTCTTCTAGCGTCTCTTCGTCTTGGTGGTCGGTCGCACTTAACTCATTTCTTTTTCTAGATCAGTCTTGTTACCAAGACATTCACCAACCACAAAACCGTGTTATTTTCTTAAGCTTTTATTTACTTAACTAAATAAACATCTGACTAACATAGCGCGCGTATGCAGTGAGTTCCAGTTAAGGCAGGACATCTTCTCTGCCTGACGTCTAAACTGAAACTGAGGACCCAACCGGGCTTTCTGTACTATTCCATGGAAAGTCCCGCCCGTGATATGAAAAGGACCATCCCTTTAGAAATACAGGGGATTGGCAATAATCTTATGCAACCGCATAGATTATGTAACAGTAACAACATAGATTTTTTTTTGCATTTAATGTTTTAAATGGGAAACATTAATTTTTATTTTCATAATGTCTGTGAACCTTTTTTTTCTGATGCCTCATCAAGCCAGCTAAATACAAGGTTGTTTTTTTACATAGGGATTTTAATGGGGCTTCTTGCGTGATTCAGTGATAATAGATCTGCGGGACTAACATTTTTGCTCACCCCCTCTACCCAGGCAATGCCGGGTAGACACTTCTCGTAAATGAATAGAAAGATAATGAGAATGAGGGATCAAATAATTCAAGTTAGAATTGAGACTGCCCAGATGACAGCACTGCTGAGATCGGCGAGAATACTTAGAGGAGTCCTGGAGAACTGGGAACTGACTTGCTGTCACTCAGTCTCCAATAAAAGGCCACTAGGTTATGCTGATGTGAAAATCTCTCAAGGAGTGAAATAATAATAATAATAATAATAATAATAATAATAATAATAATAATAATAATAATAATGGCACCAAAAGTAGAAGCTTAATTCTGAACTTTTGATGTTAAATAGTTGGGCGATGCTACATAATCGGATTTAGCGAATGTCTTGTGAGATTAAATTGCCGTTTACCACTTCTGTAGAGAGTAATAAGATTGGTGAGAGTCAGAAGAAGAGAAGTTTGTTCGGTATTGGAGTAAACAAATTCGCCGCATATAAGCATCAGGTTCCTTTGCTTACAATGTTCATCTTCATCTTCACGGCCACACAAACAAGAGAGAGGGGGAGAGGAAGGGGGAGAGGGGTGGAGAGGGCCTAAGAGAGAAAGGGAAAGAGAGAAAGAGAGAGAAAGAGAGTGAAAGAGAGAGAGAGAGAGAGAGAGAGTGAGAAAGAGAAAGAGAGATAAAGAGAAAAAGAGAGGGAGAAATAGAACGAGAGGGAGAAATAGAAAGAGAGGGAATGGGAGAAAGAGAGAGAAAGGGAGAAAGAGAGAGAAATAAAGAGAGAGAGAAAGAGAAAGAGAAATAGAGAGAAAGAGAGAGAAAGAGAGGGAAATAGAGAGAAAGAGAGAGAGAGAGAAAGAGAGAGAGAGAGAAAGAAAAAGAGAGGGAGAATTAGAAAGAGAGGGAAAGGTAGAAAGAGAGAGAAAGAGAAAGAGAGAGAAATAAAGAGAAAAAGAAAGAGAAAAAGACAGAAAGAGAAAGAGAGAGAAGGAGAGAGAGAGAGAGAGAGAAAGAGAAGGAGAGAGAAAGAGAAAAGGAAAGAAAGAAAGAAAGAAAGTGAGAGAAAGAGAAATAGAGAATTAGAGAAGAGAGTGGAAGAGAAAGAGAGAGAGACAGAAAGAGACAGAAAGAGAGAAAGAGAAAGAGAGAGAAAGAGAGAGAGAAAGCGAAAGAGAAAGAAAGAAAGAGATAGAGAAAGAGAAAGAGAGAGAGAAAGGGAGGGAAATAGAGAGAGAGAGAAAGAGAAAAGGAAAGGAAGAAAGAAAGAGAGAGAAAGAGAAATAGAAACAGAGAGAAAGAGAGATGAGAAAGAGAGAGAGAGTAAAGAGAAAGAGAGAGGAGAGAGAAGAGAAGGAGAGAGAGGGGGAGGGGGTACCCGTGAAGGGCAACAATAATGCTTGAAAAAGCCATAAACAAAAAGGGATCTCCATGTTGTTTTCTTTTCTGTTGATGATCGCGTTCGGCAGAGAGAGAGAGAGAGAGAGAGAGAGAGAGAGAGAGAGAGAGAGAGAGAGAGAGAGAGAGAGGGAACAAAGAGAGAGAGAGAGAGACGCATGCCCAATTTCTCAGCTATTCTTTTCATCCTCTCACTCACACCAACATTACCTCTTCGAACATCTGACTAGCACGCGCCACAGGAGTAGCTGAAATTATCTATATATTAATACTCGTGTTCCTTAATCTTCTGACCGTTATCATCTTACCAACATCCTCTGGTTAAAAATGAGACCGTACAAATCGTTCTAGATGAAATGCAAAAATGTATATTCTGATTATCTGGTGTTGCTTATCCTCCGAATTCTTATAATTCTGACTGTCATGTCAGCTAAATAATGGATCATTTATATTTTTATTATAAAGAAATGGAAGGAAAAAGACATGCTACACGGAAAAATATAATAAATAAAGAAGAAAGAAAGATAGTTGGGGAAGATTGACAGAGTGGTGCGCGTGCGAGTGTGATAATTTTAATCGGTTTCAATCGAACATAATCGAAAGATGAAAAGAAGGAAAGAAAGAAAAAAGAGAGTGAAAGACAGTTAAATGAAGATTCTTATCCTTTTTACATATTGAACTATTTTGGAATAGCTCTTAAGTAAACATATCAAACGTTGTGATATTTAAATTATCATACTGTGGTGTATCCACAGGTCCTGCTAGTTATTATCACCTTTCCTGAGACTCATACATATCTATCTGGAGGCGCGGGGGCTAGTGGTTAGAGTCGTGGAAAATGGACTCGTCGATTCGAGTTCAATTCATAGACGAAGCTGTTGGCATTTCACTTAGCGCTAATACCCTTGGAAAAGGTATGAATCCATATATTCTCCCTCCAGCTATGGGTTAAATAGTAGGGCAGACTGGGCTCTTCAGCCTTGGGTAGGTAACCAGTCTAGGAGAGGGATAACTCTGAATTAAAAATTCCTGCGGTCGGTCGTTGATTGGGTTTGTGGTAATCCTTGATGCACCAATTCTTTCCTATCAACTGTGCCAAAAAGTGTGGATGGTCCAACACAAGCCTTCACCACTATAAACAAATCCCTGTGTGGGTGTTCATTGTGTGTATGAACCCTCATACGTCGAAAATCGACGGGAGAGTCCATTATATCTATCTATCTATCTTTTCCGGTCTATTCCGATATGTCTTCCCTTGTTTTTATATTTCCTGTTAGTTATGTACGAAACTTCCTTACATATATCTATCTATCTATCTATCTATCTATCTATCACCAGTTGGTGCCTACATTAGTAATCCGATCATGATAAAGATTTACATAAATGTTCAGTTAATATTCAGGAACAGAACCGGCTAATTAGATTTCAGCTCAAAAACGGAGGCCCTGGGGGGTATTTTTACACACACACACACACACACACACACACTATATATATATATATATATATATATATATATATATAATATATATATATATGCACCCCCATATATATATATATATGCATACACAAACACATATATATATGTATACACACACATATAATATATGTATACACACATATATGTATATACACACAAACATACACATATATGTATATACATGCGCACATATGTATACACACACATATATATGTATATACACACACACATATATATATACGTATATACACACACATATATATATACGTATACACACACACGTATATATGTATACACACACTTATATATATATGTACACACACACACACAAATAATATATATATATATATATATATATATATATATATATAATATATATATATATTGAGGATTGTTTTATATACATGTAATTTGATTATAGTATCCATAATTTTATAATTTAATTTTTAAAGCTGCTCTGCTTATGTAACATTGAGCAAACTTTCTATACATACAATTTATACTTACTATCCTTCACACGTTATCTATATATATATATATATATATATATATATATATATATATATATATATATAAGTGTGTGTGAGTGTGTGTGTGTGTGTATACGTATATAATCTCTTAATAATTTACATATATGCCCTTGTAAAACTGCAAGGTAAACTTTCATATGTTTTTTGCTAAATGATTCTATTATTTGTACAAGGTGAGTTATTAAGTTTTTAATTTTAAAACTCTTGCAAGGCTTTATGAGCACCATATATATATATATATATAATTTACTCTTTATTAAGTGTATTCTATAATTAGAATTAATCATATTAACATATTAATTGAAGTCAGTTTTGTTTGCTCTATCTATCTGTTCTGTTTACATTATCTATCTATCTATGTCTCTGTCTATCTGTTCTCTTTGCACTATCTATCTATCTATCTATCTATCTATCTATGTATATGTCTATCTGTTCTGTTTGCACTATCTATCTATCTATCTATCTATCTATCTATCTGTTCTGTCTACACTATCTATCTATCTGTCTATCTATCTATCTGTTCTGTTTGCACTATCTATCTATCTATCTAGCTATCTAGCTAGCTAGCTAGCTATCTGTTCTGCTTGCACTATCTATCTATCTATATGTTCTGTTTGCACTATCTATCTATCTATCTATCTGTATATTTGTTCTGTTTGCACTATCTATCTATCTATCTATCTATCTATCTATCTATCTATCTATCGATCTGTATATCTGTTCTGTTTGCTCTATCTATCTATCTATCTATCTGTCTGTCTATCTATTTCTGTTCTGTTTGCACTATCTATCTATAAATCTATATCTCTGTTCTGTTTGGGCTATCTATCTATCTATCTATCTGTTCTGTTTGCACTATCTATCTATCTATCTATCTATTTATCTATCTATGTCTATTTGTTCTGTTTGCACTATCTATCTATATATCTGTTCTGTTGCACTATCTATCTATCTATCTATCTATCTATTTGTTCTGTTTGCACTATCTATCTATCTATCTATCTATCTATCTATCTGTTTCTATCTATCTATCTATCTATCTATCTATCTATCTATCTATCTATCTGTTCTGTTTGCACTATCTATCTATAAATCTATATCTTTATCTCTGTTCTGTTTGCACTATCTATCTATGTTCTGTTTGCTCTATCTATCTATCTATCTATCTACCTATCTATATATCTATCTATCTATCTATCTATCTATAAATCTATATTTTTATCTCTGTTCTGTTTGCACTATCTATCTATCTATCTATCTATCTATCTATCTCTGTTCTGTTTGCTCTATCTATCTATCTATCTATCTCTGATCAGTTTGCTCTATCTATCTATCTATCTATCTCTGTTCTGTTTACACTATCTACCTAGCTAGCTAGATATCTATCTAGCTATCTAGTTAGCTATTATTAGCTCTTATTTTCACACTTATCTTTATATATTTAAGTTACGCACACATGGTAAAACATTCCTCGCATCCATGTACGTTAAATATCTACATAATTATGCTTCACTTTCTCGCCCCAGGGAGGCCTCTTTTCCTTCACCCACGATTTCTCTCAGAACCCATTTCTCTCATCTCAAAGTCAAGGCAACCTGACCTTGGATAAGATAACCTTTCTGGGGGGGGGGGATCAAGGAAGGGGTGCGCCATTTAAGGGCTCTCTAACTTATAAGATTCGTATTCAATCAATAATACGGATGAGTCTAATTTTTCTTGATATTTCCCCCCCCTCTCTCTCTCTCTCTCTCTCTCTCTCTCTCTCTAAAATGTCTCTCTAAACCGACACGCTCTTCTCTCTTCTCTCTTCTCACTAACCCCCTCTCATTCTCATTCACTCTCTCCCACTTTTTTCTCTCTCTTTCTTTCCTTTCATATATTTTCCCTCTCTCTGTCTCTCTCTGTCCTCTCTCTCACACAATAACTAACGCCACACTCTTTCTCTCTCTCTTTCTCACTAACCCCCTCTCATTCTCATTCACTCTCTCTCACTTTTTTTTTCTCTCTCTTTCTTTCCTTTCATATATTTTCCCCTCTTCTGTCTCTTCTCTGTCTCTCTCTCACACAATAACTAAACGGCACAACCTCTTTCTCTCCTCTCTTTCTCACTAACCCCTCTCATTCTCATTCACTCTCTCCACTTTTCTCTCTCTTCTCTTTCTTTCCTTTCATATATTCTCCCCTCTCTCTGTCTCTCTCTGTCTCTCTCTCACACAGTACTAACGCCACACTCTTTCTCTCTCTCTTTCTCACTAACTCCCTCTCATTCTCATTCACTCTCTCCCACTTTTTTCTCTCGCTTTTTTCTTTCCTTTCATATATTTTCCCCCTCTCTCTGTCTCTATGTCTCTCTCTGTCTCTCTCTCACACACTAACTAACTCACACACTCTTTCTCTCTCTCTCTCTTTCTCACTAACCCGCCTCTCATTCTCATTCACTCTCTCCCACTTTTTTCTCTCGCTTTTTTTCCTTTCATATATTTTCCCCCTCTCTCTCTCTCTCTCTCTGTCTCTCTGTCTCTCTCTCACACACTAACTAACTCACACACTCTTTCTCTCTTTCTCTCTCTCTCTTTCTCACTAACCCCCTCTCATTCTCATTCACTCTCTCACACTTTTCTCTCTCTCTTTTTCTTTCCTTTCATATATTTTCCTCCCTCTCTCTCTCTCTGTCTCTGTCTGTCTGTCAGTCTGTCTGTCTGTCTGTCTCTCTCTCTCTCGCTCTCTCACTCACACACACTAACTAACTCACACACTTTTTCTCTCTCGCTCTTTCTCACTAACCCCCTCTCATTCTCATTCACTCTCCCACTTTTTTCTCTCGCTTTTTCTTTCCTTTCATATATTTTCGGGTTTCTTTCTCTTTGTTTCTTTTAAATCTCTCTCTCTCTCTCTCTCTCTCTCTCTCTCTCTCTCTCTCTCTCTCTCTCTATTTTCTCTACCGTTTCAACATATTCTCACTTCCCTTCTCTTTCTCTTTGGTTTTTCACTTTCTCTCTTTCTTTCTCAATCCCGCTTTTTTTCTCTCGCTTTTTCTTTCCTTTTATATTTTCGAGTCTCTCTCTCTTCTCTCTCTCTCTCTCTCTCTCTCTCTCTTCTCTCTCTCTCTTTCTTACTCTCACTTTCTTACTTCTCCCTCTTTTTCTCTCTCGCTTTTATTTTCTGTCATATATTCTACCATTTCTCTCTCTCTCTCTCTCCTCTCTCTCTCTCTCTCTCTCTCTCTCTCTCTCTCTCTCTATCTATCTATCTATCTATCTATCTAGCTTTCTCTCCCATTTCTTTACTCACTCCCGCTTTCCTTCACTCGATTTTCCTTTCTATATTATGGTCTCTCTCCACTTCTCACTCATTCACTCATTCCACTTACCTCACTCACTCACTCTCTCACCCACTCTTTCCACTTACTCTCGCACGCATTCTCTTTCAACTTACTCTCACTCTCTCACTCACTCTTTCCACTTACCCTCACTCACTCTCTCTCTCTCTCTCTCTCTCTTTCCACTTACTCTCACTCTTTTCACTCACTTTCCACTTAGTCTCACTCACTCAATCACGCACTCACTCTTTCCACTCTCACTCACTCACTCTTTCAACTTACTCTCACTCTCTCACTCACTCTTTCCACTTACTCTCACTCTCTCACGCACTCACTCTTTCCACTTACTCTCACTCTCTCACTCTCTCTTTCACTTACTCTCACTCACTCTCTCTCTCTCTCTCTTTCCACTTACTCTCTCTCTTTCACTCACTTCCACTTACTCTCACTCACTCTCTCACCCACTCGTTCCATTTCTCTCACTCACTCTCTCACTCTCTTTCCACTTTCTCTCACTCTCTCACTCACTCCAACTCTTCAACTTACTCTCACTCTCTCACTCACTCTTTCCACTTATTCTCACTTACTCTTTCTCTCTCTCTCTCTCTCTCTCTCTCTCTTCTCTCTCTGCCTTTCCACTTTCTCTCTCTCTGCCTTTCCACTTACTCTCTCATTCACCTCTTCAACTTACTCTCACTCTCTCACTCAATCTTTCCCACTTATCTCTCTCTCTCTCTCTCTCTCTCTCCTCTCTCTCTCTCTCTCTCTCTCTCTCTCTGCCTCTTCCACTTTCTCTCTCTCTCTCTCTGCTTTCCACTTTCTTTTCTCTCTCATCGCTTTTTTCTCTCTCGATGCTTTCTTATTTCCTGTCATGTAAGACTAAGAGGAAAAAGTCTTAACGTAATTTCAACGAATTTCTCATGAGAACAAAAAAAAATGTTTATGGGGAGGGAGACAAAAAATGATGAGAGGGTTAACAAGTCGCTAGAAAGAATAATGACAGCATTCTCTTTGGGGGGTGCATTTCTTTTTTTTTTTCTTTTTTTTTTTTTTTTTCATTCTTGAGACTTGAAGAATTCGTCAGCTTGCGTAAGCACATTGCCCCCATTACAGCACGAACTCACAATCCAAAATTGGTTGCAAAAAACATCTCCACATCCCAGTCATGTCTTGATGACTTTTAAACATATTAATCACTGTCGACATAATTATTTTTTGGGGGCTATTATTTTTAATTCTTTTCTTTTTATTTCATAATTTCACGATGATGCTGAATATTCAAAAAAAAAATAGCATCACTTCTATTTTTAGAAGTAGGTGAGTCGGAACCAATTTGAGTTTCCGCGGTCTATAATGATATAGGTACTTTTATCTAGGAAGTGATGAGGGATCCTAATTATCACATAGTTATCTCTTATATTGATAAAAGTAGGAAGTGCGTGGTGTAATGGTTAAAGTCATGGGAAATGGACTCGTCGCCCCGAGTTCAAATCCTGGACATGGTGATTGCATTTCACTTAGCGCTAATACCCTTGGGAAAGGTATGAATCCTACTCTTCCTCCAGCTATGGGTAAACAGTAGGGTAGACTGGGCTCTTTAACCTTGGTTAGGCAACCGGTCTAGGAGAAGGAAAACTCTGAATTCAAAACCTGTTAAACTCCGCTTAAGAAATTGACCTTGTGTCGCATCCTGCTCGTGCGGGGGAGTTGGTAAATATATATATATATATATATATATATATTTACCAACTCCTCCGCATATATATATATATATATATAATATATATATATATATTATATATCGATAAAAGCAAGGAAAACTCATAAGTAAGATCTCCCGCCCCTGTGTATACCTAAACATGGGACACGTATGGGCCCGACCAGAAAAAAAAACTACATCAATCAGCTCAATGCGAATTCCGGATGCTGTGCGGGGGACCTCCAAGGGGTGATGGCCGTCAGGGACGGTTGGAGAGAGAGAGAGAGAGAGAGAGAGAGAGAGAGAGAGAGAGAGAGAGAGACGCATGTCCAATTTCTCAGCTATTTTTTCATCCTCTCACTCACACGCAACATCGCCTCTTCGCACATCTGACTGGCACGCGGAGTAGCTGAAATTATCTATATATTAATACTCGTGTTCCTTAATCTTCTGACCGTTATCATCTTACCAACATCCTCTGGTTAAAAATGAGACCGTACAAATCGCCCAAGAGGAAATGCAAAAATGTATATTCTGATTATCTGCTTATCCTCCGAATTCTTATTTATGACTGTCATATCAGCTAAATAATGGATCATTCCATTTTTATTATAAAGAAATGGAAGGAAAAAGACATGCTACACGGAAAAATATAATAAATAAAGAAGAAAGAAAGAGAGTTGGGGAATATAGAGAGAGAGTGGTGTGCGTGTGAGAGCGATAATTTTAATCGATTTCAATTGAACATAATCTGATGATGATGATGATGATGATGATGATGATTGAGTTTTGATTTTAAGTAGAAAAACAATTCTATCAATTGAAATCGAATCAAGAAATATCTTACTTGACAGCCTTTAAGATTGTAATTAACAAACTAGTAGGACCCCCCCACCCCCCCCCGCCCGCATTTATTTTTTTTCTACACTGTATCCACACCATTTAGAATTATATATCAATACTCGGTTCCTTTGCGACAGTTATCATCTTGCAACACCCACTGATAAAAAATGAGACCATCAAAAATCATTCAAGATAAAAATGCAAAAATGTAAATCCTGATTATCTGGTGTTGCTTATCCCCCGAATTCTTATTTCTAATTAGTGTCATCATCTCAACTAAATAAGGAACCATTCCGTTTTTATTAGAAAGAAAGAAGGGGAGAAGGACATGCTACACAGAAAAAAATATTGAAAGAAATAAAGAGAGTAGGTGAAAGATGTAGAGAGGGAGTGAGCGCGCAGACGCGATAACGCTAATCTGTTTCACTCAAACACAATGAAAAGAAGGAAAGAGAGAGAGAGAGAGAGAGATAGATAGAGAGAGAGAGAGAGAACTAAATCGAGATTATTATACTTTTTACATATTGAACTATTTTCAATTGCTCTTAAGTAAACATACCAAACGTTGTAATAATTAAATTATCACGCTGTGGTATATCCAACGGTCCTGCTAGTTTAAAATTATTTTGTTTATTATTTTTTTTATACGTATCCAATGACAATCATTATTATTACTCCGGGTGCAAGTATTTAAGTTTTAATATAATAAAATATCATGTTAAATTACAAAGGCAAATGAAACTGAATAAGAATGCAGACAAAAAAGATTTGAAACAGAGGTGGTATGATTGAAAAATAGAACAACTTGGAAACTAACTCTTCTATCATTTTCCATTACTCCCGTCTTTCATTGGTAAATTTTCTTAATTTAAACTATTTAGTTAAAAATAGGAAGTAAAGGATAATATCACAGTTATTTCTTCTTGTTAATGAATTTTCTTTTAATATTTATCCCCGAGATTTTTTCTCATATTCATTAAGATAAAACCAAAAAAATTGAAGTCAATAATATTAAGCACATATTCATTAAAATCAAATTTTTAAGATCAATATGCAAATTAGCCTTCCCATTCACACTGTAAACCTATTTTGTTGTATATATAAATACAATTGCATGTTAATAGTAAGTAGATATGGTCAACAGTATTAATGATAATAAAACAATTTTTATTAATAATTGAGGTTTAAATAAAAATAAAATCATAGAGAATATGATGTAAATAACTAAGGAATTGTGACTTGTATAGTGATATAGTTTCGGTTACAGACAGATAAATCCACAAATCTCCATTATAATAAGATTATTTTATCAACAACAACACCATTGTTGGTGGATCGTTATTATTAGTTTTCTTACTTTCCGGTCCCTAACTTAAGAAACACAAATCTAGCACATGAAATTTGACTAGGAGATCATAGAAAGATTAAGTCTATTTTGGGATGTGTTGCAAAGATTGCAAACCCGACAAATTCTTTCTGGTGAAACACTTTCACTGGAATGGGGTTGATATCTGAAAACGATAAGAAATCTGTCTGAGTTTTGACTGAACCTTTCAGGATATATAAAGAGATATTGTTGTACTCCTCGCGAGTTATTCACAAAGCATTTAACTGGTGTGTTTTCACTGGGTTTTGTCAAAGTCCTAAAGAATGGTATTGGTCTCATTTTCTAGGACAGATTCTATCTATCTATCTATCTATCTATGTATCTGTCTATATGTTCTGTTTGCACTATCTATCTATCTATCTATTCTGTTTGCACTATCTATATATCTATGTATCTGTCTATCTGTTCTGCTTGCACTATCTATCTATCTATCTATCTATCTATCTATCTATCTATCTATCAATCTGTTTTGTTTGCACTATCTATCAATCTACCAATCTATCTATATATCTGTATCTCTATCTCTTTGTGCATACATGATTTTTCCGTGTGACCAAAATTTTTTTTCTTGCACAATTCCCAGTGAATCACCTTTCCCATCCATTCATTTATACAACTGCATATCTTTTACGCCAGCTTGCTACATTCGCTTGTTATGTAATTAACTGTTTCAGCTATTACTACATAACTTACGTTATGTATTATTTTTCTCTCCGTGAGAGTTTTTCCCACTCGCCTTAGCTGGTGGTCCACTGGAGGCTGAGTGACAGCAAGTCTCCTCAGTTCTCCATAACTCTTGAGTATTCTAAGCAATTTTAACAATGCTGTTGTCTGGATGGTTTCAATTCTTCCTCTGATATCCAGTTCCTCTAATATGTTTTCCCAGCTTTCACCCTCATATTCCACAGTTTTTTCAACCCTCTGGCAAGGTCTAGGTATTTGTCTATCTTTTTGTTTTCTTTCATCTTCACCCTCTGAACTGCTGGAACTGCAAAATATACCAGTTGTCAAGTTCTTTTTCTTGTTAATAAATACTCGGTCTGGTTTTCTGGCTGGGATGAGGCGACCCATCTTTATCTCAAAGTCCTAGAGAATTTTATGTGTTTCATTCTCAAGAACAGATTCTGGTTTATGCATATATCATTTTGTTGTATGGCCAATTGTGAGTTTTTCATACCAGCGTTAGCTGATCGACTTTCCCTGGAGGCTGAGTGACAACAAGTCTCCTCAGGTCTCCAGAACTCTTCTGAGTATTCTAGCCGATTTCAGCAATAACAGATTCTGGTTTATGCATATACCATTAGGTTGTAATGGTCAAAATTTAGTTTTTCTTGCATAATTCCCAGTGGATCACCTTCCCAACCCAGTCGTGCTTCGTATTATCGTTGTGCTAGTTTGCTACATTCGTTTAATAACTATTATTACTATTACTAGTACAAAATAAAAAACACCCTCCGGGCGATGTAAAAATAGATTTTTCATACATATTGCCTGAGGGTTGGGAGTAAAAATTCAATGTCAACGAGTTTGTACCCTAAGTAAGTAAAATCATAAAATTCATTAAAGGATTAAAAAATAAAACAATTTGAAATGTAAACTTTAAATATGTATTAAAATAAAACAAACTATATAGAGATATATAATACCAGTCATGTATTTATCAAAACTTAAAAAAACAAAACAATGAGGACTATCTAATGTTGCATGTTCAAATTTTGAGTGTATTTATACTGTTATGACGATTTTGGGTAATATGACATAAGCAATGACGTAATTTTTGTTACAGACAAAAACCGGAAGCGAATCTCTATTATTAATAGAATTACTAGTAGTAGTAGTAGTAGTAATAGTAGTAAGCAATACAGGTCCCAGCTATTTTCCAATATCCATAACACTCTAGATCTAATTCCTCATTTGAGCAGAGACGATGCCGTTACGCAGTAAGATTTCTGACCCACTTATCATACACTTACACTGGATAATGGAGGCGCGTGGTCTAATGGTTAGAGTCGTAGGAAATGGACTCGTCAACGCGAGTTCAATTCCTAGACGAAGCTGTTGGAATTTCACATGGCGCTAATACCCTTTGGAAAGGTATGAATCCAATTCTCCCTCCAGCTATGGCTAAATAGCAGGGCAGACTGGACTCTTTAACCATGGCTAGGTAACCAGTCTAGGAGAAGAAAAACTCTGAATTCAAACCTTTTAAACTCCGCTTAAAAAATTGACCTTGTGTAGCATCCTGCTCGTGTGGAGGGTTTGGTAAATATATGTATCATGCACTTACACTTGTACTTATCGTATGATCAATAAAAGCATAAATATTAACTATGAATGAAAACGTTTTGATCAAATGTCGGTCGATTAAAAGTCGGTTGGACTAGTGGAACTGAATCTGCAGGATGAATTGATAGGAGTCCAAACAAATAATACAACGTGCATAAACCGTTTTTTTTTTTTTTTGTTTTTTGGTCGGCGTAAAAAGAAGAGGCCAGACTAGAGGACTTGTATCTATAGAGTGATTATTCATAAAAGCACACATAGTAAATTTGAAAGGAGCATTTTATAAATTTGAGACCTCCCGTAGGCCTATGCAAATCTTCTCTATGATGCTCACTAACCCAGCTTACGCCCAGTACTTTTACCTACCCTAAACTCCATACATCCTTATTTTATTTTCTGGTATTGTTATTGTTGTGATGTTAATCCAACAGTAAAAAAGAATTCAAGTCGAGATAGGGTAAAATAAGACAAGTGTATTTACAATAATGGTACAGGAACGGCTAGTTTGCCATTAACGGTAACAGTACAACCTTTTCACTCGGTGTCTCACTATTTATAGTGAGAACCGGTGTATATTCTCCACTGTAGGAACGGCCGGTACAACAGTTATAATCAAGGTTAACAGGAGCGTATTGTTTTTTTTTTCAGAATAAAAGGTGTATCATAAAAGTATCGAGATTGAAGCTGTATTTACCAAGATAGACATAAACGATGAATTGAACGTTGATTTTTTTCAGAATACAAGGTGTGTCAAAAAGTACATAAAATCTCGATACTTTTTTGACACACCATCTATACCTTCAAGTTTTAATGTGGTGGATATTTCTCAGATTATAATATCGATTGATTGATGATTGATTTAACAGAATGTCAAACCGTCTAGGGTTATTTCATTCTTAGAGATTACGTAATCCCTTTTATTGTATGTTCATATGTACATTTATTGTGAAGTTGTTTCTTAATAATAATCTTGTTTAGATGGTGCTAACGAATACAAATAATTTTGAGCAGATATTTTTGACACATAGATGCCAGACTAGAGGACTTGTATCTATAGAGAGATTATTCATAAAAGCACACATAGTAAATTTGAAAGGAGCATTTTACAAGTTGACACTTCTACTGAGTGTATGACGACAACTGACGTCATCGAACTATTCTGTTGAATAGTTTCTTGTTCTCCTTAAGAACCTATCGAGCGAAATATCGTTGAAACCAAAAAAAATGGGGCTTTTTAGGAAAGAGTAAGTAATGGAATGAAAAGGACGATCGTTTCATCTCTTGAGAGGACGCCGGTCGAGGTAATAAAAGAATACGAAGACACGCCTTTTGAAAGTTTGGAACCATTAATTCCATAACCAAATTCTCCAGATTTGTTTTATGTAGCTGTCAAAGACAGTGTTGTCAATTCCATCATTTTTGTAAAACCAGAAATGTTCAAAATGCAATATCCGGCTTAGCATCATCAAATTTACTGATAGAGAAAGATAAGATTGATTGATCGATTTTAAAGGCATGTGTTGGGGTTTTGGTATATAAGGCGTGCGTCAGGAGGTCACTTCTTTTTATAGACTCGCCTATGAGCACGTGACCTGGGAGAGATTCCTATTGTCCAATCACTGGCAGTGCTGCTGCTGCTGTTGTTGTATTTGTACTAGCCTGATTCTTAACCTTAGCTCATTCCTATTTGGATCATCTTGGACGTCGGACTTACAAAGAATACTATAATACCGGATACTTATTGACTTGCTTACTTATTTACTACATCTGGAACCAAGGATGGCAGCCAGATTCTCAACAGCATGTCAACCCATCTAGGGCTACCTTATGCCCAGACGATAGGGAATCGTGTTATTTGTACGTTGATATTAATGTTTTATGTACCGTATTTGACGGCATTTAGGACGCACTTTTTTCCCCAAAATTCTGGCTAAAAAATTGCCCTGCGTCTTATACATCGAAGGTGAAGTTTGAGACCTCCTGTAGGCCTAGGCTAATCTTCTCTCTGATGCCCACTCACCGAGCTTACGCTCAGTACTTTTTACCTACCCTAAACACCATGCATCCTTATTTTATTTTCTGGTATTGTTATAATCAAGGTTAACAGGAGTGTATGGTGGCGTTTTCAAAAATATATGCTTAAATACACTAATCAATCGGCTGGTCACGTCAAGCCCTAGCACCTATATGATTTTCCCAACCCTATTGCCCTTATGGCAAGCCCCAACCCCTTTTTATCATATGGGTGCTAGAAGGCGGTGGCTGCGGGTCTACATGTCCTGGGAATGACCTTAAACTCTATCTTGATGGTGAGGTTCCAGTTTTGGAGGTTTGGGAATGTGGAGCACCCCTTCATCACCATTGCTCCCTGGTCCACTCTGACCCGGAGTGGTAGTACCTGTTAGGGGGTCCCATCTATGGGTTAAATAGAAAATGTATTCATAAAAAAAAAAATTGTATTATCCATTAAGAATTGATTTATATTCCAAAACTTTATCGGCATTAAATTACCACTGAGGTTGATATCCGTAAACAAACAAACCAAAACTAAAATACCTAAAAACTTTTTTTTTCCTGAATCTGACCTGCTGAATAATGGGGGTGGGTCTTTTTATATGCCCGTGCGTCTTATATGCCGTCAAATACGGTAGTTGTTTCTTAGATGTGTTGTTTTTTGGCACACGGTCCTATCGAATATGAATAATTTTTAAATAGATCTATTTGAGACATAGATGGGACGCGAACAGGTATTGCTACTCCGAGCAAGGGTGGACCTGGGATTAATGGCAAGAAAGAGGTACTCCACACTGCGAAGAGTTCCATAACTAGAACCCCACTATCAGATGCAGTTTACTGTCATACCCATAACACCCCATTGGAGGGAGTCTTAACCCCAAAAGGGGATACTGATTACGTATTCTAAGCCCCACCGACTCGGCGTCGGAAGAAAAGAGAATAAGAAAGCGAGAGAATGATACAGTCTATCTATTGCATCCTTGGCGTCATCTAGTCGTAATATTAGTAGTAGTAGTAGTAGTAGTAGTAGTAGTAGTAGTAGTTCAGCAACTAAGTGACTTCTAACAAAATATTTTCTCTTTCAAAAAAAAAAAAAAAAAAAAAACAAAAAAAAACAACAACAAAACAAACAAATCAACAAGAAACATTAGCGACGCCCCACCAATTACCTCCTCGCTCCTTCTTCGCTAAATTAATTAAGGAAGATGTTAATGAGATTTTTTTTGACTAAAGGAGGGAAGGGGTGGGTTGGGACGAGTGGGGGGGGGGGGGATCGAGGGGAAACAAGAGGGAGACAATGCTAGCAATGAGAGAATCTATCTGCGTTTGATAATGTCCTAAAAAAAGAAATCAGAGGAGAGGAAGAGGTGAGGGGGGGGGGGGGGGGTAAGGGGTAAGGAATGAAAATAAATAGATAAAGAGAAATTTAAGCGAAAAGAAGAGAAGGAAAGAAAGATGCAAAGAAAAGAGGGGAGACAAAGAAAAAGAAAAAAAGAGAGACAAAATGTATGAGATGAGAGAGGAAATACTAAGTGAATAGAGGAAAAAGAGAAATATAGATAAAAGAGAGTAGAGAATAAATGAGAGAGAGAGAGACAGACAGACAGACAGATAGAGACATAGACAGAGACAGAGATTTGAAAAAGAGAATAGAGAAAGAAAAAAGAGAATAAAAAAGATTGAATGATATAGAGGGTGAAGAAAGAAGAAAGTGTTCAGAATAAGAGAGGGAGAGAGGGAGAGAGAGAGAGAGAGAATGCATCCCATTGGGATTTTATAGCTAGCCAGCAATAAGAGAGAGAGAGAGAGAGAGAGAGAGAAAGAAAGAGAGAGAGAGAGAGAGAGAAGGGGTACGAGAGGGGGAGAGATTGTGAAAAAGAAAGAAAGAAAACACGATATATATATACGCTCATAGATGTATATATGCGTGTATGTTTGGTGATGGGGTATCTCTCTCTCATATGTATATTTAAGAGAGAGGCAGAGAGAAAGAGTGTGCGTGTGTGTCAGAGTGAGAGAGAGAGAGAGAGAGAGAGAGAGAGAGAGAGAGAGAGAGAGAGAGAAAATAGCTGGATAGATAGACAGACCGAGACAGACAGACCGGCAAACAAACAGACAAACAAAAATTACCAAACATGAAAGAAGAATGTCTGCCTGGCAGATGTAGAAACTTTGTTTATCAGAATACAAGATGCTTTATAGTTTCTTTCCACAAACATACAGTACTACTGTATGTTTGCACCACTCAGAATTAAACGGAACACTTGGAGAAAATCCTATATGGGAACAACACCAGGATAGCGAGTGTTGTTTTAAACAAATTATGGATGCAGCACCGTACATAACAGCAAGTCTACTCCTTGATCCTCGCGTTGGATATATAACAACTACCTAGATCGTGCTCACTTTTGATAAATACAAACTCACATTTTATCTTACGCTAAACTGCATCTAGTGGTGAAGTTCCAATTGTCAACCTTTGAGGAGTATAGCGTACTCCTTTATTTCCTTTACATCCCGGCCCACACTGACGTGAAGTGGTAGTTGTTAAGTTTCTGACCGCCATCCTTGGTCAGTTGAAAAGGACTTAAAGTAAGTAAGTCCTGAACTATAGAATCCTTTGGTAAGTGAATAAGTCCTAAGATTTGGAATCCTACATAATGTCAAAGGTCCAGTGATATAATCCTATGTTCCGTCGTACACGAAGGCTCAAAGGCAATTGAGTGGCTAAGATCAGAACAGCCAGTATAAATAATAATATCAGCAGCATAGCACTGCCAGTGGTTAGCCAATAGGTTGGTCACATGATTATCGGCGAGTCTATAAGTAGAAGTGGTCATTTGACACACGCCTTATATACCAACTGCACCTCTGCATAGGAGTAAGACCTCCCCAATGGTGCTACCTGTTGGCCGTAGGTGTCGACCCGTGATGCTTAAGGACGGAATCATGGTGGCTGAGCAATCGATGATATGCAACACCACTCTGGCCCTTACTTAAGCTAGACGGGTGGTCGGAGAGGCCTCCTTCGATCAATCGGCTGGTCACGTCAAGTCCTAGCACCTATATGATTGTCTCAACCCTATTGCCCTTATGGCAAGCCCGAACTCTTTTTATCATACAGGTGCTAGAAGGCAGTGGTGAAGGTTTTAATGTCCTGGATATGACGTTAAACTGCATCACTAAATGCAGTTTAGCGTCATACCCAGGGCGCTAAGACCCTCAACCACCGCCTTTTAGCACATGATATTCTCCACGTACCCCACTTGTACGGGTCAGGCACAAAGGCCCTATTTATGTGGGACCACCCGCAAGCCGAGACTCATGGGGTGGCGGGTGAAAAATTGCGTCGATCCCGTCGGCATTCCCCCTCAAGGGGGGCGCCTCAGGCGCTGGGCAATAAACCCAGCCCTGCCCCTTTAAATTAAGGGGGCAGGTGTTGCCTGGGGGGATGGCCCCCTGGGATCGACGCTATTAACTCGTAAAGATCCAGGGCCGAAGCCACTGGACCCCCGCCTTTTAGCACATGATAAAAAGTGTTCGGGGTTGCCATTAGATCTATTGGATCGGTACTATCATATGTTCTAGAGTTTGACGTGACCGACTGCCTAGCTTAAGTAAAGGTCAAAGCTTTGCCTGTCATGGACCGCTCATCCACCATGATTCTATCCTTATGCATCACGGTTTATTAATAGACACGAAGTTAATGAAAGATGTAACAATTATTCCTGCCAATATATTGATGAAGTTAATGTAAACTCTTTCCACCAGGTTCTAAAGTTTCTTGGGTATGACGTTAAGCTGAATCTGATTGGAGAAGTACCAATTCTGGAAATCTGGGAGAGTGTGGAGTACTCCATCATTGCCATTACTCCCAGGTCCACTCTGATCCAGAGTGGTAGTACCTGTTAGGGTCTCTTCTATGGGTTAAATGGAAAAATGAGTTTAAAAGATGTGATCCAATCCTGGAGCTCTGGTAGAGTGTGGAGTACCCCTTCATTGACATTATTCCTAGGTCTACTCTGACCCGGAGTGGTAGTACCTGTTATGTTCCCATCTATGCTTTAAATGGAAAAATGAGTTTTAAAGTCCTGTTTAAAAAAATTGAGTTTCAAACAAATGTTGAAATACCCATGGAGAGTGAATAAAAAAAACATCTTCGGCATAAAATAACCCAACAAGCGTTGACATGCTGTAAAATCCAACCAACCAACCACTATAAAGTACGGAAGACCGTGTCAGCAGTTCAAAACGTCAGTTTTTATTGTCTCATACCCCCCTGTATGGACTGGCACAAGGCTCCGTTTTAACGTGGGCACCCCACAAAGCCGAAGCCATGGGTGGGGAGAGAAACAAAAATTGCGTCGATCCCTTCGGCATTACCCCCCTCAAGGGGGCGCCTTCATGCAACTGGGCAATAAACCCAGCCCTGCCCCTTAAGTCAAGGGGGCAGGTGGTGCCTGGGGATGGCCCCCCTGGGATCGACGCTATTATTTAACAGCACACTTATGCCCAGGAGGCGGAAGCTCACTGGACCTCCCAGTTGGGAGTTTGAAGGTCAGTCGACGGATTGCAAATGGCCGCTTACCGGGTCTTTATTTATACCCATTCTCCCTAGGTCAGATTAGGATATTCAGACTACACACGGGGGGAAATCCCTCTACTTATACGCCAACAAGTTTTATAAACCAAACCAAATATTTGCCTACTAACTATTGGCTTACAAATAATATATATAAACAAAAGAAAAACAACGAATAAACAAAACAAGATTAAATAAACCCATAAGGGTTGTATATGTCATAATACCTAATAAACGCAAAAAATAACCAAACAACTAAGTAGCAATTTCTAAATCTTAAGTTTTTTTTTTTTTTTTGGGGGGGGGGTGTTGTTTTTTTTGGTTTTTTACTAGGATTAATTCAAAGTTTTTGATTTACATCTAGCAGATAATGACGCATTTTGGGCGTAATTTTATCAATGAAAAAAAAAAAAAAAAAAAAACAAACCAAAAACGAAAAAAAAAAAAAAGTTATTTTAAACATGAATTTGAGAAGCACTTATCAGCGGCGTAACAGTCAGAATTAAGGCCTTTATTTTTTTTATCTTCATTTTTTTTACTCCCGAATCAAGTTTTACTCATTATTTTATAAAAAGATCTTTTTGACTTTGAATCCTACATTGTGGTATAATCTACCACCCCTCGCATTGGAGTCGTCCAGACGTATATAGTTCACCATATTACAAACCTCAGTAGAATTGGATAAAGCTAAATCGTTAGCCAATTCTATTTCATGTATGATCTTGTGTTTGTATTTACCAAGATAGAAATGAACAATGAATGGAA
This sequence comes from Doryteuthis pealeii, assembly GCA_023376005.1. NCBI lineage: Eukaryota > Metazoa > Mollusca > Cephalopoda > Myopsida > Loliginidae > Doryteuthis > Doryteuthis pealeii. The sequence goes on along the minus strand of CM042153.1, from coordinate 65,885,801 downwards.
TGTTATTTTTTTCAGAATGCAAGATGTGTCATAAAAATGCTGATTTCGTGGCTGTATTTACCAAGATGGAAATGAACAATGAATGAAACATTAATTTTTTTTCAGAATAGGGTGTATCAATAAAAGTATCGAGATTGAAGCTGTATTTTACCAGATAGACCATAAATGATGAATTGATCGTTGATTTTTTTTTCAGAAATACAAGGTTTGTCAAAAAAGTATTATAAATTTCCTCGATACTTTTTTTTGAACATACCATGTATAACCTTCAAGTTTAAAAATGTGGTGGATATTTCTCATATTTATATATCGATTGATTGATTGATTGAATTTTAACAGAATGTCAAACCGTCTAGGGTTATTTCATTTCTTAGAGATTACGGAATCACTTTTATTGTAATGTTCATATGTACATTTATTATAAGTTTTTTTCCTTAATAATAATCTTTTTAGATGGTGCTAAATGAATACAAATATAATTTTGAGAGCAGATATTTTTGACACATAAGAGGGAATCGTAGCAGAATAGAACCACTCTCCGGGTCCAGAGTTGTATATCAAATTAATGGCAAAAGATGGGGTACTGCACAATCTCTCAGAAGTCTTTAAATAAACCGACCTAAAAGTTGACCTTGTGTCACATCCTGATCACGTGGAATGGGGTTGGATAAATACGTACATATAACTTTATAATTGAAATTGTGTAAACAAGGAAAGTGCCTAATCTTTATTTAATATTATAGCCTTGAATAATGTGAATTCCAAAGCCCAAAAATGTCAAAAATTCTTGAAACAAAAAGCAGATTATGTGTGTCTTATTGACAATGTAATTCCAATATGGCAGTTCATTTCAGGGCGTGCATTTGAATTTTAATTTTCTAATTTTTATTATTCTGAAAGCTCATTTTTTTTTTTTTTTTTTTTTTTGAAATGAGGGAGTCCCTTTTTTTTCTTTGTGGCTGATGAATACTTTGAGGTGTTTGTCATCAACATAAAGTGTCTGCAATGGGCCAGGAAAAGTAAAAGAAAATTGAAAAACACAATCTGAACTTCCCCGCAGAGGAATTTCCGTAATTTGCTTTTGTCCCCTCTTAAGGTGATTGGAGTGAAGGTTATGCAAATATCGTAAATTTGAAGCCTCTCTCTATGAATACTACATAAAGCTCTTTGTTCTAAAAAACCACAAACAGGTTAATTTGTGGCTCTGGCGAAAAACACTTAAACGTAAATTAACTTTGCCCATAATTTTTTCTCCCTCTAATAGACTGGCCAATAAATTTTCTGGTTTTGGTTTTTTTTTTTTTTTTACTGTAACTGACAAAACTATTATATAATTTAGATTTGTTATACTAACTCAGGAACCGTGGAAATTTCCACTGAATAAAAAACTCAAGGAAAGCTAATTTTCAGCTAGAAAGGGGGTATTTTTATTACAATTATCTATAATATATATATATATATATAATATATATATTATTAATATATATAATATATAT
>CM042153.1:65880873-65884205 GCA_023376005.1 Doryteuthis pealeii | reverse complement strand
TAGAGACTGAAGATTAGCCTATGGCCTAACGGAGTCCTCAAATTTATACTAAATGCTCCTTTTTTCAAATTTAATAACTATGTGGGTGCTTTTAAATGAATTTATCTCCTAGTAGATACACATCCTTCTAGTAGTCTGGGTCGCGCTCTTACTTTTTTAACGCCGCCCTTAAAAAAACGCGATTTATATATCAGTAGAGCCCTCCCCACGGTTGCATTTTTGTATTGGAACTGCCGTAAATCAATGTGCATCCGCCACGGGCGTCAGAATTTTCAGCATTCCACTATGTCGCTCGACCTACTTTTTTTTTTTTTTAAGAGCAACGACATTGATAAAAAACATTTTCATTCATAGTTACTATATATGCTTTTATTGATCATACGATAAGTACAAGTGTAAGTGCATGATACATATATTTACCAAACCCCCACACGAGCAGGATGCTACACAAGGTCAATTTCTTAAGCGGAGTTTAACAGGTTTGAATTCAGAGTTTTCCTTCTCCTAGACTGGTTACCTAGCCATGGTTAAAGAGTCCAGTCTGCCCTGCTATTTAGCCATAGCTGGAGGGAGAATTGGATTCATGCCTTTCTAAAGGGTATTAGCGCCATGTGAAATTCCAACAGCTTCGTCCAGGAATTGAACTCGCGTTGACGAGTCCATTTCCTACGACTCTAACCATTAGACCACGCGCCTCCATTATCCAGTGTAAGTGTATGATAAGTGGGTCAGAAATCTTACTGCGTAACGGCATCGTCTCTGCTCAAATGAGGAATTAGATCTAAAGTGTTATGGATGTTGGAAAATAGCTGGGACCTGTATTTCTTACTACTATTACTACTACTACTACTAGTAATTCTATTAATAATGGAGATTCGCTTCCGGTTTTTGTCTGTAACAAAAATTACGTCACTGCTTACGTCACATTACCCCAAATCGTCATAACAGTATAAATTCACTTAAAATTTGAACATGCAACATTAGACAGTCCTCATTGTTTTTAAAACAAGTTTTAATAAATACATGACTGGTATTATATATCTATATATAATTTGTTTTATTTTAATACATATTTAAAGTTTACATTTCAAATTGTTTTATTTTTTAATCCTTTAATGAATTTGATGATTTTACTTACTTGGGCTACAAACTCGCTGACATTGAATTTTTTACTCCCACCCCTCAGGCAAAATGTATGAAAAATCTATTTTTACATCGCCCGGAGGGTGTTTTTTATTTTGTATTAGTAATAGTAATAATAGTTATTAAACGAATGTAGCAAACTAGCACAACGATAATACGAAGCACGACTGGGTTGGGAAGGTGATCCACTGCGAATTATGCAAGAAAAACTAAATTTTGACCATTACAACCAAATGGTATATACATAAACAAGAATCTGTTATTGCTGAAATCAGCTAGAATACTCAGAAGAGTTCTGGAGACATGAGGAGACTTGTTGTCACTCAGCCTTCAGAGAAAGACGATCAGCTAACGCTGGTATGAAAAACTCACAATTGGCCTTACAACAAAATGATATATGCATAAACCAGAATCTGTTCTTGAGAATGAAACACATAAAATTCTCTAGGACTTTGAGATAAAGATGGGTCGCCTCATCCCAGCCAGAAAACCAGACCGAGTATTTATTAACAAGAAAAAGAACTTGTCAACTTGTATATTTTGCAGTTCCAGCAGTTCAGAGGGTGAAGATGAAAGGAAACAAAAAGATAAACAAATACCTAGACCTTGCCAGAGGATTGAAAAAACTGTGGAATATGAAGGTGAAAGCTGGGAAAACAGGTTAGAGGAACTGGATATCAGAGGAAGAATTGAAACCATCCAGACAACACCATTGTTGAAATTGCTTAGAATACTCAAGAGTTAAGTTATGAAGAACTGAGGAGACTTGCTGTCACTCAGCCTCCAGTGGACCACCAGCTAAGGCGGGTGGGAAAAACTCTCACGGAGAGAAAAATAATGCATAGCGTAAGTTATGTAGTAATAGCTGAAACAGTTAATTACATAACAAGCGAATGTAGCAAGCTGGCGTAAACGATATGCAGTTGTATAAATGAATGGATGGGAAAGGTGATTCACTGGGAATTGTGCAAGAAAAAAAAATTTTGGTCACACGGAAAAATCATGTATGCACAAAGAGATAGAGATATAGATATATAGATAGATTGGTAGATTGATAGATAGTGCAAACAAAACAGATTGATAGATAGATAGATAGATAGATAGTGCAAGCAGAACAGATAGACAGATACATAGATATATAGATAGTGCAAACAGAACAGATAGATAGATAGATAGATAGATAGATAGTGCAAACAGAACATATAGACAGATACATAGATAGATAGATAGATAGATAGATAGATAGAATCTGTCCTAGAAAATGAGACCAATACCATTCTTTAGGACTTTGACAAAACCCAGTGAAAACACACCAGTTAAATGCGTTGTGAATAGCTCGCAAGGAATACAACAATAACTCTTTATATATCCTGAAAGGTTCAGTCAAAACTCAGACAGATTTCTTATCGTTTTCAGATATCAACCCCATTCCAGTGAAAGTGTTTCACCAGAAAGAATTTGTCGGGTTTGCAATCTTTGCAACACATCCCGAAATAGACTTAATCTCTCTATGATCTCCTAGTCAAATTTCATGTGCTAGATTTGTGTTTCTTAAGTTAGGGACCGGAAAGTAAGAAAGTAATAATAACGATCATCAAAACAATGGTGTTGTTGTTGATGATGATAATCTTATTATAATGGAGATTGTGGATTTATCTGTCTGTAACCGAAACTATATCACTATACAAGTCACAATTCCCTTAGTTATTTACATCATATTCTCTATGATTTTATTTTTTTATTTAAACCTCAATTATTAATAAAATTGTTTTATATCATTAATACTGTTGACCATATCTACTTACTATTAACATGCAATTGTATTTATTATACAACAATAGGTTTACAGTGTGAATGGGAAGGCTAATTTGCATATTGATCTTAAAAAAGTGATTTTAATGAATATGTGCTTAATATTATTGACTTCAATTTTTTTGGTTTTAATCTTAATGAATATGAGAAAAAATCTCGGGGATAAATATTAAAAGAAATTCATTAACAAGAAGAAATAACTGTGATATTATCCTTTACTTCCTATTTTAACTAAATAGTTAAATTAAGAAAATTTACCAATGAAAGACGGGAGTAATGGAAAATGGTAGAAGAGTTAGTTTCCAAGTTGTTCTATTTTTCAATCATACCCCCTCTGTTTCAAATCTTTTTTATCTGCATTCTTATTCAGTTTCATT
>CM042153.1:65863373-65875873 GCA_023376005.1 Doryteuthis pealeii | reverse complement strand
AGATGGATAGATAGACCAAACAGAACAGAGATAGATAGATATATAGATAGATAGATAGATAGATAGTGCAAACAGAACAAATATACAGATAGATAGATAGATAGATAGATAGATAGTGCAGATAGATAGATAGATAGATAGATAGATAGATAGATAGATAGTACAAACAGAACAGATAGATAGATAGATAGTGCAAGCAGAACAGATAGCTAGCTAGCTAGCTAGATAGATAGATATATAGATAGATAGATAGTGCAAACAGACAGATACAGATAGATAGATAGATAGATAGATAGATAGATAGATAGATAGACACAACAGAACAGATAGACATATACATAGATAGATAGATAGATAGATGGATAGATAGATAGTGCAAAGAGAACAGATAGACAGAGACATAGATAGATAGATAATGTAAACAGAACAGATAGATAGAGCAAACAAAACTGACTTCAATTAATATGTTAATATGATTAATTCTAATTATAGAATACACTTAATAAAGAGTAAATCATATATATATATATATATATATATATATATATATATATATATATATATATATATATATATTGGTGCTCATAAAGCCTTTGCAAGAGTTTTAAAATTAAAAACTTAATAACTCACCTTGTACAAATAATAGAATCATTTAGTAAATAAACATATGAGAGTTCTCCTTCCAGTTTTACAAGGGCATACATGTAAATAATTAAGAAATTATATACGTATACACACACACACTCACACACACAATATGTGTGTGGGTGTGTACATATATATATATGTATATATATATATAATGTGTGCGTGCATGTGTGTGTGTAAAAATACCCTCAGGGCCTCCGTTTTTGAGCTGAAATCTAATTAGCCGGTTCTGTTCCTGAATATTAACTGAACATTTATGTAAATCTTTATCATGATCGGATTACTAATGTAGGCACCAACTGGTGATAGATAGATAGATAGATAGATATATGCAAGGAAGTTTCGTACATAACTAACATGAAATATAAAAACAAGGGAAGACATATCGGAATAGACCGGAAAAGATAGATAGATAGATATAATGGACTCTCCCGTCGATTTTCGACGTATGAGGGTTCATACACACAATGAACTCCCACACAGTGATTTGTTTATAGTGGTGAAGGCTTGTGTTGGACCATCCACACTTTTTGGCACAGTCGATAGGAAAGAATTGGTGCATCAAGGGTTACCACAAACCCAATCAACGATCAACCGCAGGAATTTTTAATTCAGAGTTATCCCTCTCCTAGATTGGTTACCTACACAAGGATGAAGGGCCCAGTCTGCCCTACTATTTAACCCATAGCTGGAGAGAGAATATATGGATTCATACCTTTCCCAAGGGTATTAGCGCTAAGTGAAATGCCAACAGCTTCGTCTATGAATTGAACTCGAATCGACGAGTCCATTTTCCACGACTCTAACCACTAGCCCCCGCGCTTCCAGATAGATATGTATGAGTCTCAGGAAAGGTGATAATAACTAGCAGGACCTGTGGATACACCACAGTATGATAATTTAAATATCACAACGTTTGATATGTTTACTTAAGAGCTATTCCAAAATAGTTCAATATGTAAAAAGGATAAGAATCTTCATTTAACTGTCTTTCACTCTCTTTTTTCTTTCTTTCCTTCTTTTCATCTTTTGATTATGTTCGATTGAAACCGATTAAAATTATCACACTCGCACGCGCACCACTCTCTCTATCTTCCCCAACTCTCTTTCTTTCTTCTTTATTTATTATATATTTCCGTGTAGCATGTCTTTTTCCTTCCATTTCTTTATAATAAAAATAGAAATGATCCATTATTTAGCTGACATGACAGTCAGAATTATAAGAATTCAGAGGATAAGCAACACCAGATAATCAGAATATACATTTTTGAAATTTCATCTAGAACGATATGTACGGTCTCATTTTTAACCAGAGGATGTTGCAAGATGAATAACGGTCAGAAGATTAAGGAACACGAGTATTAATATATAGATAATTTCAGCTACTCCTGTGGCGCGTGCCAGTCAGATTGTGCGAAGAGGCGATGTTGGTATGTGTGAGAGGATGAAAAGAATAGCTGAGAAATTGGGCATGCGTCTCTCTCTCTCTCTCTCTCTCTCTCTCTCTCTCTCTCTCTCTCTCTCTCTCTCTCTGCCCGAACGCGATCATCAACAGAAAAAGAAACAACATGGAGATCCCTTTTTGTTTATGGCTTTTTCAAGCATTATTGTTGCCTTTCACGGGTACCCCCTCCCCCTCTCTCTCCTTCTCTTTCTCTCTCTCTCTTTCTCTTTATCTCCCTCTCTCTCTTCTCATCTCTCTCTTCTCTCTGTTTCTATTTCTCTTTCTCTCTCTTTCTTTCTTCCTTTCCTTTTCTCTTTCTCTCTCTCTCTCTATTTCCCTCCCTTTCTCTCTCTCTCTTTCTCTTTCTCTTTTCCCTTTCCCCCTCTTCTAATTCTCCCTCTCTTTCTATTTCTATTTCTATTTTTCTCTCTCTTTCTCTTCTCTCTTATTCTCTCTTTCTCTCTCTTTCCTTTCTCCCTTCCCCTCTTTCTAATTCTCCCTTCTCTTTCTATTTCTCTCTCTTATCTCTTTTCTCTCTCTCTGTGTTTCTCTCTCTGTTTCTCTCTGTGTTTCTCTCTTTTTTCTTTCTCTTTCTCTTTCTATTTTTCTCTCTCTTTATTTCTTTCTCTTTCTCTTTCTCCCTTTCCCTCTCTTTCTAATTCTCCCTCTCTTTCTATTTCTCCCTCTCTCTTTCTATTTCTCTCTCTTTTTCTCTTTATCTCTCTTTCTCACTCTCTCTCTCTCTTTCACTCTTTCTCCCTCTCTTTCTCTCTTTCCCCTTCTCTCTTTGGCCCCTCCACCCCTCTTCCCTTCCCTCTCCCCCTCTCTCTTGTTTGTGTGGCCGTGGAGATGAAGATGAACATTGTAAGCAAAGGAACCTGATGCTTATATGCGGCGAATTTGTTTACTCCAATACCGAACAACTTCTCTTCTTCTGACTCTCACCAATCTTATTACTCTCTACAGAAGTGGTAAACGGCAATTTAATCTCACAAGACATTCGCTAAATCCGATTATGTAGCATCGCCCAACTATTTAACATCAAAAGTTCAGAATTAAGCTTCTACTTTTGGTGCCATTATTATTATTATTATTATTATTATTATTATTATTATTATTTCACTCCTTGAGAGATTTTCACATCGGCATAACCTAGTGGCCTTTTACTGGAGACTGAGTGACAGCAAGTCTCCTAGTTCTCCAGGACTCTTCTAAGTATTCTCGCCGATCTCAGCAGTGCTATCATCTGGGCAGTCTCAATTCTAGCTTGAATTATTTGATCCCTCATTCTCATTATCTTTCTATTCATTTACGAGAAGTGTCTACCCGGCATTGCCTGGGTAGAGGGGGTGAGCAAAAATGTTAGTCCCGCAGATCTATTATCACTGAATCACGCAGGGTGCCCCATTAAAATCCCTATGCAAAAAAAACAACCTTGTATTGGTCTGGCTTGATGAGGCACCAGAAAAAAAATGTACACAGACATTATGAAAATAAAAATTAATGTTTCCCATTTAAAACATTAAATGCAACAAAAAAAATCTATGTTGTTACAGTTACATAATCTATGCGGTTGCATAAGATTATTGTCAATCCCCTGTATTTCTAAAGGGATGGCCCTTTTCATATCACGGGCGGGACTTTCCATGGAATAGTACAGAAAGCCCGCGAAATACGTGAAGTCACGTTGGACCTGGTTGGGTCTTCAGTTTCAAGACGTCAGGCAGAGAAGATGTCCTGCCTTAATTGGAACTCACTGCATACGCGCGCTATGTTAGTCAGATGCTAGTTACATGAAATGTTTAGTTAAGTAAATAAAAGCTTATGAAAATAACATGGTGTTGTGGTTGGTGAATGTCTTGGTAACAAGACAGATCTAGAAGAAGAAATGAGTTAAGTGCGACCGACCACCAAGACGAAGAAGAGATCCTAGAAGAACTTAAGATGTCAAAGACGCCAGAAGAAGAATAGAAGAAAGTAATGAAAAGGGTATACAACAATTACTATTTAAATTTTATTTTGAAATTTTCATCACAAATATAAATCAAATCTTCATTATTATTTCTCAAAAACCAAGATCTGGTGATAATGAATGCATATACACAGTTACTTTGTTGTTAATTGGTTTCTCTTCATAGTTTCCACCGGACATACATACAAACATACTGCCCTTTATATATGTATAGATTTATTTATTATTATTATTTTCACATCAGCATAAGCTGATGGTCTTACACTAGATTTTGAGTGACAACAAGTTTCCTCGGGTCTCCAGCACTCCTCTGAGTATTCTGGCCGATTGCAGCAATGTAGTTGTCTGAATGGTCTCGATTCTTCCTCTGATTTCCAATTCCGCCAGTCTTTTTTCTAAGCTTTTGGGGACCGTTTCAAGTGTCCCAACTACTATTGATATCACTTTGACCCTCATATTCCACAGTTTTTTTTTCAATTCTCTGGCTAGGTCCTGGTATTTATCTATCTTTTAGTTTTCCTTCATCTTTCCCCTGTGATCTGCTTGAACTGCAAAATTAGCAGTTGACAAGTTCTCTTTTTTTTTTCTTTTTTTTCCTTTTTTTTTTAATCAATACTAGGTCTGGTCTTCTGGCTGGGATATTATCATCATTATTATTACTGATCTTATTCGTGCGAATTTCCACGGTCGTAACTGGTGTGAACCTCATTAAAGTTTAAGTGACACCAATTCTCCTGAGCTCTACAGGACTCTTCCCGCTATTCTAGCTGATTTCCAGTTCCTGTAGTCTGTTTTCTAAACTTTTGGGACCGTTCCAAGTGTACCAACTTGTTACGATTTTAGTTGCCATCGATTAGGCTTCAAGCAAGAGCGTTTGTCCAGCGGAGATCCTTTCTGTTAAACAGAGTGTAGTTTCGATATACGGGTAAAGAATCCTTTGGTTGTTCCTTGGTGCTCCTCAGTATTGCAAGTCCTTCATCAATGATTGCAAATGGACGTCTCTCAGTATCAGTGATTAAGTAGTCAACCAGCCACGCATCCTGGCTGTTGATCGGTTACATCGCTTAGTCTATAAATTTAAGTGGTGTATTGTAGCATGGCTTTTATAACACAAAATAATCCAACAATTGGTATTACTTTCACCCGCATATTTCTCAGTTTTTTTGGTTTTTTTTCAATTCTCTAGCAAGGTCCAGGTATTTGTTTATCTTTGCTCTCGTCAAACAGAAAATAACAGACAACTATGACATAATCAAAATCAGGGAGAACTTGGATTAAAAGAAGAAAAAAAAGAACCTTCTATACAATTAAAGGACCTGATTTTTTTCTTTGGATTAAATTGGACACATGGCCTAGTGGATAAAGTAGTTAGGTTAAGACAGTTCTAAGTGACAGTTATCTCTAGACTGCAGGTTCAATCCTGGTCAAGGGCAGCAGTAACATAGAACAATAATTAACACAGCTTAATGCCTCTACCTCAGCTATGGTTAGCGAAATGAGAACAAAATACCCCCGTGGACTGAATAAAGGGTTAGGTTCAAAGTTCCGTGATGGCTCCCGATTACGACAAGTAGGTTCCCGATTATAAGAAGAAGGTTCCCGATTCGGACAAAAAGGATCCCGAGTCTGAGAAGGTTCCCGAGTCCGACAAGAAATACCAGAAGAAGGCCGGGGGGCACATGTGCCGAAACGTTGTACAGATAACAATGAAGATGGGGACAATAGTCCGAATAATACAAATAATACTAATCATCAAGCCTTATCTAAAAAAAATCAGGAAAATTGTATTTATCAGTTTTTATGATGTATAAATTATAAGGATTTAAATTGCACAGCTGTTTGTTGGCATTCTATCTTTTCTTGTGCGAAATTCTATTCTCCCCTTGAGTTATCGAGCTCCCATCTAAATATAATCAGATTTAATATTGCGTAATATTCATAATGCATTTTTCGCTAATTGGATTTTTAGAACTGAGCAAAATGTACAATTTAACATAGCATGTTTTCTGGCTCGTGAGGCGAATGTTTAGCGAAAATATGTCGGGTACAAATGTTCCTCGCAACTCATAATGACCCCCAATTAAAATAAGTTTGTGGATGTTCAGCCTCCTATCCATAGTACGTAACACATTGAACGTACTATCATGTCTTGTTATTTACGAAGTTATGTTTTGTCTAGCACACTGGCCTCATGTTGCTTACAGTAACCAATGTAAAATGAATGGTTACTCGTCTAAATACTGAGCAGGGCACATCACTGCTTAACTTTATTGATTTCATTTACCAAGCGTTGGTTAGTCTGGTACAACGGACTCAGTAATTGGTATTTCTAAACCCAAAAAAGAAAGAAAAAAGTATAAAATATTAAACATAGAATTGTGAGTTGTTTCTGCAACAAGATCGGATCTTAAGCCCTGAAGAGCACTTAGTGAAACTTTTAGTAGGTTTATCTGACTCATTAGGTTTATCTTTATTATTTGCTCTACTTAGGTATTGAGCTCTTTTTACTTATTAGCTTTAGGTTTCCTGGGCGGTTTTGTATGAGTATATATATCTATTTATATATATATATAATATATATATATATTATTATATACATCAATTGTTTTTTCTTTTGGCCCAAATATTACCAATAGATTATTTTTGGTTGGTACGATTATCTTGGTCTTTTCTTTTTTCCAAAATTTTTTTCTCCCCAGGTGATGTTTGGTTTGATATTTTTACAATCAAACTATTTGCTGGTCGTTTTTTTCTCACCGCCGAGGATTACCAACAAGTTTGGTATATATATATTATATATATATAGATAAGTCATCCACAGACATCATGTTTTCGACGTTTCACGTCTCTTCAGTTGGCTAGACACAACAACAAGCTACCTCTTGACCCGGATGCAAATCCGACTGATTATGATAGATTCTGCTCAATATCATTGATAGATCATGTTATATCTAAGTTATGTTAGCCTGGATATGGAAGTCAATGGCGCTTGTAGCTGACTTTCTTCGCCTGTGTGATTTCAAACCAAATATAGTATATATATAATATATTATATATAATATATATTAATATAAAAGATAATCTACTGAGTCACACGCGAACCTTACTATTAGGTTTCGCATAAAGCTCTTCAGGGATAAATCTGGACTGAGCACTTTTTCACAAAAAGATTTAGCTTCTCCTAAGCGGTTATATGAATATATATATATTCTTACATATACACATATATACATATAAATTGTTTTTTTTCTTTTGGCAAATACTGTACCAATAGTATTTTATTTTTTGTGGTACGAATATCTTGGTTCTTTTCTTTTTTTCAAAAATCTTTTTCTTCCTGGTTGATGTTCCGGGTAGTGTATATTTTACATACAATCAAACTCTCTGCCGGGTTTTCTCTCCGCAAGGATCTACCAACACGCTTGGTTATATTATATATATATTATATATATATATATATATATATATTATAATGTGTGTGTGATGTGTGTGTGTGTGTGTGGAGAGGGGTTAGAGATAAGATTTTTTGCTATAATTTTTGCCAAAAGAAGTTATCAAAGGAAGAGGTGATGTATAGATGGTTTATTCATCTTTTATTTATTGGAGTAAGAAAATTAAATTTTTCTATTTTTTTTTTTAAGGTTAATATCCTTAGAAATTGGTCAATATATATTGTAAATACTTCTTCAGTCATTCAGTTTGAAAATACTTTTTATTACTTCTTGTATAAAGCGTCTCTCGCTATTCTTCTCTTCGTTTATTTTCTTCCTTCTGTTCTTCGTGAGGGTGCGCCTTTTTTTATTAATAACGCCGATTGGAGTTTGCCCATCAAATAAGCCATTGCGAAGATGCATCACTATTTCATTGGCATACGCTTCCGATATAATATATATCACTGAACAAGTAAATCTGATCAAGCCGATAGTTTGTCGGACATTATAAACACGGTTATTGCAAGCCTAAAAACTACGAGAAAGACGTATATGAACTATTTTTTATGCTACTGAAACTGTGAAATTGTACCGAGAGTACCAAGGTTACGCGACGCATCCAGCGCAAGTCTTCTGTAAGACAAACCGTAATTCTTCATGTATTGTTTTCAAAGCCGGAAAATCGGCTCTAGAAAGAAAAAAAACTCCTGGCCGAGTCATTACAGTCTGGTTAGGCGATAATTGGATCACCATATATTATCCCCTATTCCTTCCCCGGATTGAGCAGCGAGCTGACACAATAGCATATGTATCTTTTCAACTAGGAGGTCAGACCTTAAGCCCAACACTAATGCTGGTGTTCCAGGATTGTCTGAGTCGTCTAATAAACCTATTCCCGGATTCGCATCACTACAGTTTCAACTCGTTGCATTTCTTATTCTATTGCCCCTAGTGTAGTCAGTAAAGTTATATCCGCTAACGGCAATCGTGCATGGCACCCATAGTAACATATAAAACAATTGAATATAAAGAGCGGGTCTACTGCTCCTAAATCTTATCTTGCGATATCTGCTTATTGCTCACGTCTATACAGTTACGTAGCATGCTAGTCAGCTGGACTCTAACACATACCCACGTCTTCAATGTTTATCTGGCCACAATTAGCCACCTAAAAGATCTAGGAAGATTATATAGCTCATAGTTTATTTTTGCCGTGCCTGAGGTCTACCCATTACGCACCAGACACAGCCTGCGACTCCCGCCAAAATCTCTTCCTCTTTTACTTTTTTTCATCAATATACTGTTAGTTTTTATCTCTGTTCTCAATTTACTGTATTCAGCGCCATTTCTAATAGGCGCTATCTCCCTATAGACCGCAGATAGCTCTACAAGTTTGGGAAGTTCAACAGAAAGTTTTTCCTTCTTGATCTCTATGTCCACGAGTCTGGTTCTATTTTTTAACCCTAGCCCCACTGCACGCCCCAAACAGGCCTTAAAGGAATCCAGCTCTGCTCCTACATATTACGCCATCATACATGCGGCAGGGACTGCCCATAGGGGGATGCATTACCCGTATTTCAAGGATATTCAAGTGCAAATGGACAATATGCCAGTAAACACAGCCTTGTACATTTAACGACCACGGATATTGAACTCGATTAGGCAAACAGGATCGGACGCCGGATCATCGTCCATTTCTCTTAACGACTATCACCATCACTGGCGGCTCCCGCATGACAGTAACCCGGGCCTGATTCCGCACTAAAACTTCAATTAGGTCGCTCAGACACGTCTGAAATTGCTGCCCAGATTCTATTTGACAGAAGTACATAAAAGCAAAATAGTCAGGAGACATTTTCATAACTCCTCCAAGCAACTGCCTAAGCGTATATCTTTTTCTATTATCTCATCTGACTTAGTGCCCGTATGTTGTGAGATGAAGTAATGGCCGCGGCCACTAGTTGGTGCACCTGTTTACTGTCAGGATCTCTGCACTTCCAAGATTGCGTTTCTAAACTGAAACAACAGCAGCAGTTTTCTAGCATGCTCGCCATCTACCACTATCTATAACCTTATTATAAACCGATCGGTTCCAAGTTTTCAAACACGCATTTCGGCAACCATACAATAGTACTTGACAATCGGGTTATAGATCAGCGAATAATTCCGTATTTCAATTTAATCATCGATGAAGATAGTAAATAAGCACGAAAGTCGCAGCGACACAGTGCAGCCGCGATAGTCAGCTCATCTCTCCACTTCCTATCAGTTAGGCACGGATGAGTCGCAACTGCGCATGCTGGCGTTATCAAGCAATATGACCACCAGGACCGAGTCGTACTCGCCGCGACTTATGGACGCAGCATCCATCTCTCCTGTTGCTAGAACCGCGTGGTGATGAGCCGTAGTCTTCGTGAGTACGGGATGTTCTCGCATGTGAGTCTCAGACATTAACGTTGCAGCTTTAGCGGGTGCGACCAGTCCTGGGTCGGTTAAGCATGCTGGCTCGCCACCAACCTACATCAGCACCCACTTTAGCGGCACAATCTTAAGCAGAACCTTCATGCGACCATGCCTGGAAAGTATGAATCACTGCTCTGGACTGACCCCGAGCCATACGTCCACCCACGATACATGCCGACTTTCTTATGACCTATGACCTACGTCTGACCTAAAAGCAGTATAATCATATAAAGTACCATTGAGCCCAAGGCACCTTGATGCCAGCCTTCAAGAAACTTGTATGCGGACAAAAAGACTATAACATACCTGACAACCTACTCGCCGCATCAGAATCTTATATCTAATCCAAGTTATGAAAGCTATCTTTTTACTGCTCGTCAGCGACCTTCACCACAGAACATATGCGGCTTCTCAGGTGACTTCAATAGTACTCATTCTCTCAATAGCGCATCTCCTACAGTTAAGTGACGTCAGTTAATACCTAGCAATTAGTACCTCTACCAATTTCGTCAGCTAACGGAATACAAACACGTACCTCTTATTGAAAGTGCCAAGCCCCAAACTTTGTCGTTGGTTCGCGTCGATACGGATACCGCGTGCCACCGAAAATTTACCTCTTCATGACACCTATAGACATCGACTGACATGTAAAATCCGTTTAGGGGGCGGGGAGCCGCGCTCTGGAGAGGGTAATCCTGTATAACGCAACAGACATGCATAAATACACCTCTTTGTCGCCTGATGCGAAATGACAGAAGAACGTGTGATATCACTGACACGAGTGTACACCACTGCAACACGAGCGCTATCACGATCGAATGATTTACAGCAAATATAGATATTCGACTGAAAATCTACATCTTTAATTATTTGGTAGAGAATGTGTATGCTGTCTAAACCGAAGCGTACCTCACCCCCGACCTTCGCAATTCTAGTTAATTACGACAAAGTTCATTTTGTATTTCTACTTAACAATCTAAATCCAATGTATTAAGAAACTATCTAATATTATCAATACTGTTGGCCTTATCTACACCAATAACATGCAATTGCATTTATATATACAACAAATGAGATTTGCATATTGATCTTAAAGAAAATCACTTATTGGAATATTGTTGTTTTAATTTGTTAATTGTTTGTGTTAATTTTTAATAAATTAAAAAGAAACAATTACCAAGAAATACAAGTATGTAATTTTAATGTCTAAGTTTTAAAAAGAGTTTTGTCCAATATGCCGGAACTGATGGAAATAAGCTAGCGATTTAAACTGTTCTGTTCTTCGAATATACCCCCTCTGCTTTCAATATTTAAAGAAATATAATTAATAGTTATTTTAATAATGGTTTACTTTAATTTATTTTTATTGATTTACTATATGTCATTAAGTAAATAAATGAGTAGTTAAGGATTATATAGAAATCAATAAAAATAAAGTAATCGTACTATATATCTAATATACAGCCACAAATATTATGCACCCCCGGGCCGCAAGATATTAAGTTTTTAATGTGATAAAAGTAGTGGTATTGTAACTTCATGAAAGGCTAATGAAACTAAATAAGAACATTACAGATTAAAAGATTTGAAACAGAAGGGAGATTATAATAAAATATTTGAAACGAACGGAGTATAATAAAAAATGGAACAACTGAAACTTACTCCTCTCCATCACTTCGTCTTCATTGTTATTTTTCTAATTTAATATTAGTTTAACAAGAGGAGATATAAGAATACAAATGACAGTTATTTCGTGTCTATTGCTTAACTAGGATTCACTTACAGATCATTAAGAGATTTTGCTCTATATTCATCCTAAAATAAATCGCAAAAGTCTTTAGAAATCAATTAAACTAATCACAATTTATATAAATCTCGATTTTTTAATATCTATATGCAAATTAGCCTCTCCCGTTCACACTGTACCAACCACTATTTATGTATATATCCAAATATATTGCATGTTATCAGTTACGTAAACATATGTTAACAGTATTAATAATGTAAGGACAATTTCATGAATAATTAGAGGTTTCAATAAAAAATAAAATCATGGAGAATGTGACTGACTACGCAATAACTAAGGGAAATTTACGTATGACTTGAGTAGGAATAATAGTTTCGGTTACAGAAGAAGAACACACAATCTCCATTATATAAACAGATGTTATTTATTCATTTGACTCTTTCTTATTTGATACTATTCTTATTAAACTTTAAAATTTAAAATACTTTACGCCCGGAGGGCGATATTTTTGTTAGTTTGTTTAATAACTTTCCTTTTTCTTTTCAGGGTAAGCGGCTATTTTGACGATTTAGGTTGGCCAAAGAACCAAATTTATCTTAAAAATAAAAAGGTAACGATAGATGTTTAAATAAAATGTTAACCCTTATTATGCCGAGTATCTTAACGATATTCTACAAGTGTGTGAAAGTTCTGCAATTATTTTGGTAACGTTACGTTCTCCTGTCTGAATGGAGAGAAAGTGTCAACGTTTGTTAAATTACGACACCTATTCTTGAATAGGGTATCTCTATCTCT
>CM042153.1:65855498-65863273 GCA_023376005.1 Doryteuthis pealeii | reverse complement strand
TTTGCTCATTCGTTAATAACTATTAGTACTATTTACTAATACAAAATAAAAAAACCAACCCTCCGGGCATGTTAAAAAATAGATTTTTCATACATTTTTTTGCCTGAGGCGTTGGGGAGTAAAAAATTCAATTTCAGCGAGTTTGTTAGCCAAGTGAAGTTAAAATCATCAGAATTCATTAAAGGATTAAAATTAACAATTTGGAAATGTAAACCTTTAAATCATGTATTAAAAAAAACAAATTTATAAATAGATATATATACCAGTCATGTATTATTTTAAAACTTGTTTCTAATTTAAACAATGAGGACTGTCTAATGTTGATGTTCAAATTTTAACGTGAATTTATACTGTATGACGATTTGGAGGGTAATGTGACCGTAAGCAGTGACGAATTTGTTACAGACAAAAAAAAAAACGGAAGCGAATCTCCATTACTTAATTAGAATTACTAGTAGTAGTAGTAGTAATAGTATAAGAATAAAGGTCCCAGCTATTTTCCAACATCCATAACACTTTAGATCTAAATTCCTCTTTTGAGCAGAGACGATGCCGATTACGCAGTAGAAGCATTTCTTGACCAACTTTAATTCATACCACTTACACTGGATAATGGAGGCGCGTGGTCTAATTGTTAGAGTGGCTAGGAAAAGGGACTCTCAACGCGGAGGTCAATTTCCTGGACGACAGCTGTTGGATTTCACATGGCGCTTAATTACCCCTAGAATGAAAGGCATGAATCCAATTCTCCCTCCAGCTATGGCTAAATAGCAGCAGACTGGACTCTTTAAACCATTGGCTAGGTAAACGCCAGTCTAGGGAGGAAAACTCTGAAATTCAAACCTCGTTTAAAACTGCCGCTTAGAAATTGACCTTGTGTAGCATCCTGCTCTCGTGTGGAGGGTTTGGTAATATTATGTATCATTGCACTACCACTGTACTTCGTATGGATCAATAAAAGGCATATCTCCCGCTACCTATGAATGAAAATGTTTGTATTCAAATGTCCGGTCGATTAAAAAGTAGTCGTTGGGACTAGTGGAACTGATCTGTAGATGATGATAGGAGTCCAAACAAAAAATGCAACGTGCATAAACCGTTTTTTTGGGGGTCGGCGTAAAAAGAAGAGGCCAAGACTAGAGACTTGTATTTTATAGAGAAATTATTCATAAAAGCAACACATAGTAAAATTTGAAAGGAGCATTTTAAAATTGAACCTCCCGTAGGCCTAGGCTAATCTTCTCTCTGATGCCCCACTACCAGCTACGCGCCCAGTACTTTTACCTCCCTAAACTCATGCATCCTTATTTATTTTCTGGTATTGTTTTGTTGTGATGTTAATCCAACAGTAAAAAAGGGATCAATCGAGGTAGGGTAAATAAGACAAAGGTATTTACAATAATGGTACAGGACGGCTAGGTTTGCCGGGAGGTTTAACAGAAACAGTTAACAACCTTTTCATCGGTGTTTCTCACTATTATAGTTGAGAACCGCTGTATATCTCCACTGTAGAACCGGCCGTACACAGTTATAATCAAGGTTAACAGGAGGCGTTATGTTTTTCAGAATAAAAGGTTCTGTATCATTTAAAAGTTATCGAGAATTGAAACGTATTTTACCAAGATAGACATAAAACGATGACTTGGAACGTTGATTTTCAGAAATACAAAGGTGTTGTCAAAAAGTACATAAAATCTCGATACTTTTTTTTGAACATACCATGTATACCTTCAAGTTTTAATTGTCGGTGGATATTCTCAGATTTATAATATCGATTGATTTGATTTTAAACAGAATGTCCAAACCGTCTAGCGTTATTTATTCTTAGAGATTACGTAATCCCTTTTATTGTATGTTTATATGTACATTTCATTGTGAAGTTGTTTCTTAATAATAATCTTTTTAGATGGGCTAAACCGAATACAAATAATTTTGAGGCAGATATTTTTGACACATAGATTGCCAGGACTAGAGACTGTATCTATAGAGAGATTTATTCATAAAAAGCGCACATAGTAAATGAAAGGAGCATTTATGTAAGTTGAACTTCTACTGAGTGTATGACGACAACGACGTTCATCGAACTATTCTGTGAATAGTTTCTTGCTCTCCTTGAGACCTATCCGAGCGAAATATCGTTTGGAACCAAAAAAAAAAAAAAAAAAAAAAAATGGGCTTTTTAGAAAGAGTAAGTAATGGAATGAAAAGGACGATCGTTTATCTCTTTTAGAGAGGCGCCGGTCGAGGTAATAAAAGAATACGAAGACCACACCTTTTGAAAGTTTGAACCATTAATTCCATTAACCAAATTCTCCAGACTTTGTTTTACTGTAGCTGTCAAAGACAAGTTTTGCCAATTCCTTCATTTTTGTTTTAAAAACCAGAAATGTTCAAATGCAATATCCGGTTTAGCATCATCAAAATTTACGATAGGAAATATAAGATGATTGATCGATTTTAAAGCGTTGTGTGGGTTGTGGGGTATATAATGTCGTGCGTCAGAGGACTCGTATTTATGGACTCGCCTATGGCACTTGACCTGGGAGAGATTCTATTGTCCAATCAACTGGCAGTGCTGCTGCTGCTGTTGTTGTATTTGTAATAGCCTGATTCTTAACCTTAGCTCATTCCTATTTGGATCATCTCTGGACGTCGGACGTTTACAAAGAATACTATAACACCGGTACTTATTGACTTGCTTACTTATTACTACAATCTGGAACCAAGGATAGCGGCCAGATACTCAAAGGGCATGTCAAACCCATCTAGGGCTACCTTATGCCCCAAGACGATTAGGGGAATCTGTATTTTGTACGTTAATAGATTAATATTTTTATGTACCGTATTTGACGGCATATAGACGCACTTCTTCCCAAAATTCTGCTAAAAATTTGCCCTGCGTCTTTACATCGAAGGTGAGTTTCGAGACCTTCCTGTGGCCTAGGCTAATCTTCTCTCTGTTGCCCCACTCACCGAAGCTTACGCCCATACTTTTGCCTACCCTAAACCCCCATGCATCCTTAATTTTATTTTCTGTGTATTTTATAATCAAGGTAACAGGAGCGTATGGTGGCGTTTTCAAGAAATAATATGCTTAAATACACTAATCAATCGGCTGGCACTCAAGCCCTAGCACCTATATGATTTTCCCAACTCTATTGCCCTTATGGCAACCCAACCCCTTTTTATCATATGGGGCTAGAGGCGGTGGCTCGGTCTACATGTCCTGGG
The DNA here is from genome assembly GCA_023376005.1 of Doryteuthis pealeii. NCBI lineage: Eukaryota > Metazoa > Mollusca > Cephalopoda > Myopsida > Loliginidae > Doryteuthis > Doryteuthis pealeii. Next base: position 65,860,042 of record CM042153.1, on the reverse strand, counting down.
AATGACGTTAAATCTACTGATGGCAGTTTCCAGTTTTGGAGGTTTGGGGAATGTGGAGCAACCCCTTCCATCACCATTGCTCCCTGGTCCACTCTGACCCGATGGTAGTACTGTTAGGGTCCCATCTTGGAGTTAAATAGAAAAAATGTATCTATAAAAAAATTGTATATCCATAAGGTGTGTTATTTTGTGGACACGGTCCTTATCGAATATGAATAATTTTTAAATAGATTCTTTTTGAGACATAGATGGGACGCGACAGGTATTGCTACTCCGAAAGCAAGGGGTGACCGGGATTAATGGCAAGAAAAAGGTTACTAACACACTGCGAAGAGTTCCATAACTAGAAACTCCACTATCAGATGCAGTTTACTTCATACCATAAAGACCCATTGGAGGGAGTCTTAAACCCTGAAAGGGGATACTGATTACGTTTCTAAGCCCCACCGACCCCGGTCGGAAGAAAAGAGAATAAAAAAAAACGAGAGAATGTTACAGTCTTATCTATTGATCCTTGGCTCACTCGTAGTCGTTAATATTAAGTAGTGTAGTAGTATAGTAGTAGTAGTAAGAGTTCAGCACACTAAGTTACTTTAACGAAAATGATTTTCTCTTTCAAAAAAAAAAAAAGACAAAAAAAAAACAAACAAACAAAGACAAACAAAAAATCAACAAGAAAACATTAGCGACATCCCCACAATTACCTCCTCCTTTCTTCAGCTAACTTCAATTAAGGGAAGATGTTAATGAGATTTTTTTGACAAAGGAGAGAAGGTTGGGTTGAGACGAGTGGGGGGGATCGAAGGGAGACATAATAAGGAACAATGCTAGCAATGGAGAAGCTATCTTGCGTTGATCAATGTCTAAAAAAAAGAAAAATCAGAGGAGGGGAGAGAGGTGAAGGGAGGGGGGTAAAGGAATGAAAATAAATAGATATAAGAGAAATATTAAGCGAAAAACGAAGAGAAGGAAGAAAGATGCAACAGAAAAGGGGAGACAAAGAAAAAGAAAAAAGAACAAAATTGTAAGAGATGCGAGAGGAAAATACTAAGTGAATAAGCGGAAAAAGAGAATATAGATAAAGAGGAGAAGAGAATAAATGAGAGAGAAGGAGAGAATGAGATGAGAGAGAGACAGACAGACAGACAGACAGGACAGGAAGAGACATAGACAGAGACAGAGATTTGAAAAGAGATATAGAGAAAGAAAAAAGAGAATAAAAAGATTGAATGTATATAGAGGGTGAGATAAGAAGAAAGTGTTCAGAATAGAGAGAGGGAGAGAGGGAGAGAGAGAGAGAATGCATCCATTGGGATTTTTATAGCTAGCCAGAATAGAGAGAGAGAGAGAGAGAGAGAGAGAGAGAAAGAGAGAGAGAGAGAGAAGGGGTTACGAGAGGGGGAGAGATCTGTGAAAAGAAAGAAAGAAAAACACGAATATATATATAGCTCATAGAATGTTATATATGCCGTGTATGTTTGGTTGATCGGGTATCCTCTCTCATATGTATATTTAAGAGAGAGGGAGAGAGGGAGAGAGAAAGAGTGTGTGTGTGGTGCAGAGAGAGAGCGAGAGAGAGAGAGAGAGAGAGAGAAGAGGGAGAGAGAGAGAGAGAGAAATAGCTTGGATAGATAGACAGACAAGAGACAGACCAGACTCGCAACAAAGCAGACAAAAAAATTACCAAACATGCAAGAAGAATGTTGCTGGCAGATCGTAGAAACTTTGTTTATCAGAATACAAGATGCTTTATAGTTTCTTTCCACAACATATCAGTACTAACTGTAATGTTTTGCACCACTAGAATTTAACCGGAACACTTGGAAAATCCTAGATGGGAAACTAACACCAAGGATACACCGAGTGTTGGGTTTTAAGAACAAATTATGGATGCAGCACCGGTACAAAACAGCAAGTCTACCTCCTTGAGCCTCAGCTAGGTTGGATATTAACAAGTACCTAGATGCGTGTTCACTTTTGATAAAATAACACAAATTTACATTTTATCCTACGCTAAACTGCATCTAGTGGTTTGAAGTTTCCAAAATTGTCACCCTTTGCAGAGTATGGCGTACTCCTTTATTTCCTTTTACACTCCCGGCCCACACCTGACGTGAAGTGGTAGTTTTTAAGTTTTTGACCGCCATCATTGGCCAGTTGAAAAGGACTTAAAGTAAAGTAAGTCGCTGAACTATAGGAATCCTTTGGTTAGTAAATAAGCTCCTGGGTTATGGAATCCTACGTAGTGTCAAAAGGTCCAGTGATATAATCCTATGTTCTCGTCGTGCACGAAGGCTCAAATGGGGGCAATTTGAGTGGCTAAGTCAGAACAGCCAGTAATAAATATATAATATCAGCAGCCATAGGACTGCCAGTTGTTAGCCATCAGGTTGGTCACATGATTAATAGCGAGTCTATAAGTTAGAAGTGGTTTTCCCCCCATTTGACACACACCTTATATCCTAACTGCACCTCTGCATAGGAGTACAGAACCTCCGCCAATGGTTCCTACTTGGTTGGCGTAGGTGTCGACGCCGTGATGCTTAAAGGACGGAATGCAATGGTGGCTGGAGCAATCGATGATATGCAATCTCCACTCTGCCCTTACTTAAGCTTGTTAGACGGGTGGTCGGAGAGGCTCTCCTCCGATAATGCGTCTGGTCACGCTCAAGTCCTAGCACCTATATGATTTGTCTGCACTATTGCCGCTTATGGCAAGCCCCAAACTTCTTTTTATCATACAGGTGCCTAGAAGGCAGTGGTGAAGGTTTTAATGTCCTGGGTATGACGTTAAAACGTGCATCAGCTAAATGCAAGTTTAGGGTGCATCCCAGGAAAGACCATTCCGTTTTTATTATAAAGGGAAGAAAAAGGACATGCTACAAACAGAAAAAATAATTAGAAAGTAGGAAAAGGGTTGGGATTTAATGTGAGGAAGCAATATGCTAATCTGTTTCAATTGAACATAATAGAAAGAAAGAAGACAAACAAAAACTCTTAGCATATCAAGCATTGTGAATAATCATACTGTGGTCCTACTATACTATTACTTGAAGCTTTGAATAATTACGTAAGGATTAGTAGTCACTTTAAACCATCTAATAGTGACAACAAATGGTTATTAAATCAAGTAAGAGGGTACTTTTAATATGATATAATTATGTTTATATAATCGCTTGATATTCGAAAAGGAATATTTGATATCATTAGAATAACATGACTTATAGACAAATGCAATGACACAATATCGTTTATAACAATTAAATTATTTAGAAATGAATCAAATTTCATATTAAATAACCATAAAGGGTTTAATATAACTTTCAGTTTCACGCTAAGACCCTCAACCACTACCTTTTAGCACATGATAAAAGGGTTCCGGGGTTGCCATTAGTATCTATTGATCGGTACTATCATATTTTCAGAGGTTTGACGTGAAGACTGTCTAGCTAAGTTAAAGGTCAAAGATTTGCCTTTTTGTCATGGACGCCGCTCATCCCACGCAAATGATTCTATCCTGTATCGATCACGGGTTTATCTAATAGCACAAGTTAATGAAAGAATGTACAATTAGTTCCCTGCTCATATATTGATGAAGTTAATGTAACCTCCTTCTAATCGTTTATAAGTTTCTTGGGTATTGACGTTTAAGCTAAATCTGATGGAGAAGTGAATTCTATTCTGGTAATCTGGGAGAGTGTGGAGTACTCCCGAATTGCCATTACTCACAGGTCACTTGATCGGAGTGGTTAGTCTGGTTAGGGTCTCTTCCTATGGGTTAAATGGAAAATGAGTTTAAAAAGATGTGATCCAATCCTGGAGTCTGGGGGAGTTGTGGAGTACTTCCTTCATTGACATTATTCCTAGATCCACTCTGACCCGGAGTGGTAGTACCTGTTATGTTCCCATCTATGCTTTAAATGGAAAAATGAGTTTTAAAGTGCTGTTTGAAAAATTGAGTTTCAAACAAATGTTGAATACCCATGAAGAATGAATAAAACAAAACGTCTTCGGCATAGAATAACCCAACAAGCGTTGACATGCTGTAAAATCCAACCAATCAATTACGGGAGACGTGGTCAGCAGTTCAAACGTTGGTCGACGGATTGCAAATGGTCGCTTACCGGGTCTTATTATACCCATTTCTCCAAGGTCAGATCAGTCTTTCAGACTACACACGGGGGGGGGGGGGGAAGATCCATCTACATTATCACCAACAAGTTTATAAAACCAAAACAATCTTTGCTACTATTGTGCCTTCGCAATAATATATACAAAATAAACGGAAAAGAGATTGGAGCGAGAAACGCTCAAACACAAGAACCGATCAGATGAGAGCGATTTAAGAAGGTGTTATAAATTGAAGTCAGACAACATAGATGGGTTGATATGTCGATGTTAAATACATATATCAATAACCAAACAACTAAGTATGGCGTTACCACTAGATTCTGTCTAAGTTTTCTTGTTTTTTTGTGGAGCGCGATGATTCGTTGTTTATTGAATGTATTAATTTATATGCTTTTTGCATTACTAGTGATATA
>CM042153.1:65847998-65850498 GCA_023376005.1 Doryteuthis pealeii | reverse complement strand
AAGAAAGAACTAATAAAAAGAAAGAAAGAAGAAAGAAAGAAAGAAAGAAAGAAAGAACTAAAACAGAAAGAAAGAAAGAAGAAAAAATAATAATAAACGAAAGAAAGAAAGAAAACTAAAAACAGAAAGAAGAAAGAAAGAAAGACTAATAAACAGAAAGAAAGAAAGAAAGAAAGAAAGAAAGAACTAATAAAAGAAAGAAAGAAAGAAAGAAGAAAGAACTAATAATACCGAAAGAAAGAAAAGAAAAAAGAAAAGAATGAAAGAAAGAAAGAAGAACTAATAAAACAGAAAGAAAAAAGAAAGAAAGAACTAATAAAACCGAAAGAAAAAAATGAATAAAAGAAAGAAGAAAGAAAGAAAGAAAAACTATAAAAGAAAGAAAGAAAGAAAAAAGCGATCTCAACTGAAATAAAGAAAGAAGGAAGGAAGAAGAAAGATAAAAAGCGATCACAACTGAAAGAAAAGAAAGAAAGAAAAAGAAAAAGCGATCGCAACTGAAAGAAAGAAAGAAAGAAAGAATGAAAGAAAAGTAAGAAAGAAAGAAAAAAGAGCGATCGCAACTGAAAGAACGACAGAAAGAAAGGAAGAATCACCACTGAAAGAAAAGAAGAAATAAATGATCAGGACTAAGAAGGACAGAAAGAAAAAAAGAATTACAATTTAAGGAAAGAAAGGAAAGGAAATGAAAGAAATAACGATAGAAAGAAAGAATCACAACTGAAAGAAAGAAAGAAAAAGAAAGAAAGGGTTACGACTAAGAGAGAAAGAAGAAAGACAGAAAAGAAAGGGTCACCTCTAAGAGAGAAAAAGAAAGAAAATCTGTAAAAGAAATAACTAAGAACGAGAAAGAAAAAAAAAACGCTGACTGGACGGTGAACATTGAATAAAATAGTCGGGAGTTTTGAGGTTGTCAGAATTCATTTGGATCAATTTCTTTCTTTCCCTTTGTTGATAAAGAAATCGATGAAAATGTTCTGGACGATTATTCCATGGAAGAACACGCTTAGACGCGATGGGTACATTGGTTATAGAAATCCAAGACTGATGGAACAAGTAGGAGCGGATTGGCATGAGCATATCATAATTTTTGGACAAAGGAATCAAAAAGGCGTATTAGAAGAAAAATGGTAAATGGGTACCACAACGACCTTTAGATAATAAATCATAACCGAAATTCACACACATATATATATATATATATATATATATATATATATATATATATATATCTTATTATAATGGAGATTGTGTGTTTTTCTATCTGTAACCGAAACTATATTACTACTCAAGTCACAATTCCCTTAATTATTTACGTCTCCATGGTTTCATTCTTATAAACCTTCAGTTATTAATAAAAATGGTTTTACATTATTAATACTGTTGACCATATCTACGTACTAATAACATGCAATTGTATTTATATATACAACAAAATAGCGGTTTACAGTTTTTGAACGAGAAGGCTAATTTGCATATTGATATTTAAAATTTTATTTTAATAAATATGTGCTTGGTATTATTGATTTCTAATTGTTTGGTTTATCTTCAGAAATATAAACAAAAATCTCGTGGATAAATCTTAAAAGAAATTTATTTACATGAAGAAATAACTGTAATATTATCCTTTACTTCCTATTTTAACTAAATAGTTAAATTAGGAAAATTTACCAATGAAAGAGGGGAGTAATGGAAAATGATGGAATAGTTAGTTTCAAAGTTGTTCTATTTTTCGATTATCCCCCCTCTGTTGCAGATCTTTTTATCTGCATTCTTAGTCAGTTTCATTAGCCTTTCTAATTTAATATGATATTTTATTATATCAAAACTTAAATACTTGCACCCGGAGGGTGTATATATTTACTAGTATAAGTAAAGAAATAACAAAAGACTTAGAGATTGAGCATAATAGTCTATTTCAGGGAGCTTAGACAAAGTGTCTAACTCTCCCAACTCATCAGATGCTAATTAACATCTGATGAGTTGGGAAAGTTAGACACTTTGTCTAAGCTCCCTGAAATAGACTATAATGCTCAATCTCTAAGTCTTTTGTTATTTCTTTACTTATATATTTGCTCTGTGACTCTAATATTAAGAGCACACATTGAGCTCTCAAACTGTGACAGTTTTTAAAATAAAACTATTGAGATTTCTTCTCTGGACTTTTGGATTATATATATATATATATATATATATATATATATATATATATATATATATATTCATACACATATATGTAAAACACACACATACATTTATATGTATACACATATAGTCATATACACAACTCCCATGAACCCCTCCCTCACATATATAAGAGCATCAAAAAAATAACCCACCTCATAGAGGTTCATCACTGAACAAATGGACTTGCTACTACTAACACACTCGTCTACCCGGATTTTAATAGTCAAACCCTCAAACACACTTCAACTTTTATACTTCTTCTATAATGCTCCCTTTCTAATAATCTATAAACAATTTCTTCAAATAATAAATT
>CM042153.1:65810498-65842998 GCA_023376005.1 Doryteuthis pealeii | reverse complement strand
CTGGAAAAAACTCGAATGGAGTGAAATGATGATAATAATTTGTTTGCAACAGTTATATGTTATCAAGTATTCCTATCAAGTCCTAGTAATTTAAAAATGCATCTTTTTGACCCTTAGATGGGACCCTAGCAAGTACTACCACTCCAAGGAATGGCAACACTCCCCAGAGCTCCAGAACAGGAGCCTCACCACTGGAATTACTTGATGGCCATACACAGAAAACTACATATTCTGAGCAACACATTTTAATGGTTTTAAATTCTGACCGCTACAGAATTGAAACACCCGAGCGGGACCTGTGGATATACCAAAGTATAATAGATTATTACAGCGTTTGATATGTTTACTTAAGAGCTTTTGTTAAATAGTTCAATATGTAAAAGTATAATAATCTTGATTTAACTATCACTCTTTTTTTTGTTCTTTTCATTATGTTCGATTGAAACAGATTAGCGTTATCGCTTCCATGCACTCACTCCTATATCTATCTTTCCTATACTCTCTTCTTTTTTATTGCGTGTCTTTTTCATTTCCACTTTGTTTTATTATATGTTTTATTATTTTTTTCTGGGTAGCATGTCCTTTTTCTTCACTTTCTTTTTTCATAATAAAAACGGAATTGTCAGCTGAGGTGACGACACTCATAAGGAATAAGAATTCGACGGATAAGCAACACAAATAATGAGGATTTTTCATTTTTTTTTCATTCCCTCATGGATGATTTAGACGGTCTCATTTTTAACTAGAGGGTGTTCCAAGACGATAACGGTTGTACTTTTAAGGAACACGAAATTTGATATATAGATAGCGTGAAACCGAAACGAGAATTGAATTTACTATAGTCAAAATAGGAGGATAGTCTCGGTCGTATATTTAAGGAACACGAGTATAATTATTGAAACGATTTAGAAACGAAATTTTAATCTCAATCTTTTTCTTTTATCAACGACAATAAGATGGATTAAAACTATTAAAAGGTGCTCCGCTATGGAGGCCTTGTGCCATATAATTCTCTGGTTCATGCGTATCAGCTTTAACTTCGCTTACGTCCAAAACCGCTACCGCTGTTCCAGTTAATGCACTCCCCTACCAATATAACTTTTTATGGCATGAACGTTAAAACTACCATGACGCCAATATCGGCTGCCATAAGTGTGTCTATTACCAATAATAATAATATAATAATAATAATAATACAAAGACGACTAGTTGTGTTGCTTTTGATGCGTGCTACTAAAGTTACTGCGTTTTCTATTCTTAGCAATCTCAGGAACCCCCAGATGGTGTTCCCTCCCTCGTAATAGCAGCGAAACACGTGCCTCGCCAAGCAATCTAAGCTCTTTTACCGTTAAGTTGCTCTGTCAAGAACGGAAGTTACGAACGCAGTTAAAATCGCTGGGATCGCAGTGTGAAAGCCGAGAAGGAAGGATTTTTTGGAAAGGTAATCCGTCTCTTTTGATTGCAGAACATGGGTAATGTCAAGTGGGGGAAAGGTAAGATGGGATATTATACACTTATTTCATGCTATCGTGTAACCTGCAGTAAGAGAGAGAGAGAGAGAGAGAGAGAGAGAGAGAGAGAGAGAGAGCACTTTCGACGCAAGAGCGTAGCGTTGAATGCAAAACACTCGGTTTTTACTTAGAGTTCGAGCTGTTTTGCATGAAATCATTTACTAGTCCTAGTCAGGCACAAGGTCATATCTCGAGAGCAAGGGTAAATCTCGCTATAGATTTGTTGCAAAATACCACGTCACTTACAACAAAAGATCAACAGTAAGAAAACAATTGATTTTAGTGGTATATCAAACCATCTAGGGTTATTTTAAGTCTAGAGGTTAGGGAATCGTGTTGACTGTACGTTCATATTCTCATTTTTTGCGTAGTTATTTACTCAACCCTTTCACCGCGGATAGGATGTGACATAAGGTTGCAGGTATCGAGCATCTAGTGAGGATCGAACTCTCTATTCAGTAGAATTTTTTGCATGAAATCATTTAGTAGTCCTAGTCAGGCACAAGGTCATATATCTGGAGCAAGGGTAAATCTCGCTATAAATTGCTTACAAAATACCACTGAGAGATTAGTTTGTTTATTAGTTTTCAAAATGGGATAATTTTATAAATTACAATCTGTACCTGATAAAATGGCGCATTTTTTCCTTTTTTTTCCTCTGTGCTTTTTTTTATCGTGATTTATTTCATTGTTATAATTAAGAACTCCTAAATTTTTTTTTATGTGTAAGTTTAGGCTCTGTCATTAAGGAACAAACATTACCAGTTAGTGACAACGTACAATTTTAATTTCTTTTAAATAGAATTTCAAGAAAGGGGGAGGTGCTGTCATACCGAAATTTTGGCGATACCTAATATTTATGAATCGACCTATCAATCTATAGATTGACTTATGGGCTTCGTCTTTTTGGGAGTGAACATCAATTCTTTTGATGTTTTCATCGTTGCTTGAAGCCAAACAATTCGTTGGTTCATTAACGCTATGATGTAGGGCAATCGTACTCAATCAAAGCAAATTCGCTCGGGAGGATTTTAGGGTTTCAACAGATAATTGGGGTTAAAGATTGGCAGATCAAGACTTTTCAAATATTGATCTTTCCTTTATATTGATCTTGCTTTTTTTTTTAAATATACGTTTTAAGTCAGATAATCATGTAAGGCGCTCGTTCCTTAACGGTTATAGCCGCAGGAATTGGACTCGGTTACCTGAAAGAGGCTGGTTGCATTTCAAATAGCGCTAAATCCCTAGCGAAAGGTATCGTTGGGATCATCCACCCTTACTTGTTACGGTTTGCCGTTAGGTGTGGGATTATCTTCTCTAAGTATTATTTACCGTTAGGTGGCGTTGCGAACGGAATATATAAAATGGTCCGTGTACGGGTTCACGTATAAGCCTGCGTTCTGGGGAGCTAAGCCAACCCGGTACAAATGGACGGAGACACAAGTGTCTACTTCTGACGGCTGGAGAGTCCAGGAGAAAGAGAGGCTGATTTTGGCGGTGCTGTCTTGAAATATTTTGGCTGCAATGCCACCTAACGGAAAACCGTAGCAAGATAATCCTACAGTATGAATCCTTTAATCTCCACCCTGTCGGCAAGGTTGTAGAATATCTCGATTGCATATCTGTATAGGGGTAAGACCCGTTTTAATGGGATCAGCAGTTGGCCATGGGTGTCGATCCGTAATGTCCGAGGACGGAATCATGGTGGCTGAAAGGTCCGAGATTCAGGTACTAAGTGGTTACATGACTTTGTAACATTCCACTTCAGCCCTTATTTGTGCTAAACAGGCGATTGTAGAAGCCTGATTGTAGTCTTCCCAACTACGGGTAAATAGCAGGGCATACTCGGCGTTTTAACCTTGGTATTGCAACCGACGTCGGAGAAGGAACACTGAATTCACACCAGATTTAAAGAGAGATGGGCTCCGCTGGGCTTTTTATGCCCAAGACACGCTACATAAGTAGCGCCCTATGACCAAAGCAAGGAGTCCTCTCGGCTTTAAAATACACCGACTGCACCTCTGCAGAGGAGTAAGATCCCCCTCCCAATGGGGCCACCTGTTAGTCGTGGGTAGCGACCCGTGATGCTCAAGAAAACCATGGTGGATGAGCAGTCCATAACATGCAATACTCCACTTTGGCCCTTACTTAAGCTATACAGACGGTCGGTGAGCCCCCTCCGGCCAATCGGTTTGTCACATCAAGCCCTAGCACCTATATGGTTTTCCGACCCTATAGCTCTTATGCCAACCCCCAACCCATTTTATGATATATGTGCTAGAAGGCGGTGGCTGAAGATATTAGTGCCCTGGGTATGACGTTAAGCTATCTGATGGTGAGGTTTCAATTCTGGAGCTCTGGGGATTGTGGAGTAACCGTTCATCCCCATTACTCCCATGCCCACTCTGGCCCGGACGGAGAGATTTTGTTAGGGTCCCATTTATGGGTGGAATAGAAAAATTGACTTAAAAATGTTTTAATTGAGAATTAAAAAATTCAGTACCAATCAAGAATGAATAAAACAAAACCATCTACGGTATAAGATAACCCAACAAGAGTTGACAAGCCGTAACACCCAGGTGTAGTACCTGAAAGGCATCAATTTATTGGCTAAATAGATTCTTTTTTTTAAATTGAGTTTGAAAAAAAATTAAATACCCAACATGAATGAATAAAACAAAATATCTTAGGCATAAAATAACCCAACAAGGGTTTGTAGTATCCTACGCTCACGTTTTATATTTTGGTAGTGTTCTATCTGCGTGCGTCCTGCAATTGTTACATCGTTGATGTAGCGCGTAGATTTTGTTCATTTAGTATTTTGTCTATAGCTCTTTGAAAAGCAGCGGCTCCATTTTTGACCCCCGAATGTTATCATACAGAACTGAAATAAACGACATAGAAATCCAACCAACCAACCAAAACTAGGTTACGGGACCAGTGAAGAAGAATCAACAAAGAGGTGAGGGAATGACATTCTGAAATATGGTGGAAAAGAATTCATCATCCCCAAAATGTTGAGAATCACTAATTTAGAAAATAGTCAAGGGTTTACATGCCGTAAAATCCAACCACTAATTTAGAGAATAGTCAGGGTGCAATACTGGGGCTTCTATGGCATCTCTCGCGACTTAAGTAGTGTGAGACAATATCAGTGTGTTACATGGTATCAGGAAAGAATCCTAGAAATGAGCGCACGATTACTGTGGCACTTCAATGACAAGAATTTTGTCAAATTAGGAGATGAGATGACAATAAGCATAGGAACCAAGGCTCTGTGTTTTATTTCTACTAGCAAAATTAAACACCCTCCGGGCAGTGTAAAAATAATTTTTTGAAAGATTTTTACCTGGGGGAGAGGGAGTTAAAATTTCAATGTCAAAGGGTTTGTATCATAAGCAAAATCATCAATTTTATTAAAGGAGTAAAAAATATAAAACAATTTGAAATGGAAACTAAGTTCTGTCTCCCTCAAATAAAATGTTATCAATTAGACAATTATTTTGAATATTATATACATAGATTTTACACAAAATCGTCGGTATTTATTTATTTGTGAATCTTTTAGTTAACTTCTTGTTACTGAAAAAAGGGCTAGAGTATGGCGGTGTTGGGTTTTGTGATGTAAGCAGTGACGTAGTTTTTGTTACAGACAGATAGACAGTGAATCTTCATTATTAATAGAAGATGTAAAAAAATAACAAAGGTGAAAAGCAAAGATGCATATTTACCAATCCTTCCGAATAAGCAAGATGTGACACAAGGTCAATTTCTTAAGCGGAGTTTAACAGGGTTGAAGTTTTCCATCTTCTAGACCGATTGCCTAACCAAGGTTAAAGAGCCCAGTCTGCCCTACTATTTACCCATAGCTGGAAGGAGAGTAGTTAGATTCATACCTTTCCCAAGGGTATTAGCGCTATATGAATTGTTTCGCAGCTATTATTCTAAGAGGAATAAAGTCGTCGTAGTGGCCGAAAGTCGGCATCAGCCAATCAGCGAGGGAGTCTATCCCCTTTTCACTAGCGCTAGACCAAGGAGATTTTTTTAAAACGCCATTAATCCGTTCCAGCCCCCTAAAGACATACTAATCTTTTGTTACATTTTTAACAAGAAAAGTAAAAAAGGTAAAGTCGTTAGGGTGGCCTAAAGTCAGTATCAGCCAATCAGTGAGGGAGTCTATCCTCTTTTCACTAGCGCTAGACCAAGGAGATTGTTTTTGCGTCTGAGGTGGAGCGCCACTCTTACCATCGGCTCCTTACTTTACCGCACAGATCTCTGTGCTACTCATACGCTGATTTGGCGAGGGCCGGTATCGAACTAGAAACCTTGTGATTTCTAGCCAAACGCTCTACCAACTGAGCTAAACCGGTCCTATTCTATAGAAATATAATAAAACAGAATGTAATGAATTATGCGCAGTAATATATTTTCATGTTTAACTTTCTTAATGAATAATATTTATCTTTGGCGTAACAAGTTTGAAAACTCATACGTTCTTAATGAGCTCATTAACATAAGCGTATCTGAAGCGTCCTCGTACCTCAAATTTTAGTACACAACATAAAAGAAATCAGCAATCAAGCGAGTGACAGCTCGTAAGTTGAGACACTCGTAAGTTAAGGTATCAATGTATACGTTTTCTTTTTTCTTATCTATTTCACTTTCTATCTATTTGGTTATTTATCTTCCACTGAATTAGCATTTCTATATTTCCTATTCAACAATTGTCATTATTAGTTAAGATCTATTGTCTGACAATCTGCTCCCTCGAGACCGCCTCGCCGTGAAACACTAATTAGCAATCTAGCCGCGTAGGCCAGTGCTAATATAATAAGCTTGATTTACACTGGTCGCTCCGCACCTTGTGTCGCACAAGGCTAGTTGGCCTGCTATACGGCTAAAGTAATCACGTATTTCCTATGAATAACAAAGGTCTGTCGGCTGGGGCTGTTTAATACACCGACTCTACCTCCGCAGAGGGGTAACACCTCATAATGGAGCCACCTGTTAGCCGTAGGTTGCGACCCGTAATGCTTAATGACGGAATCAATTGTGGTTGAAGTCAATGATATGCAACAATCCACTTTCGCCCTTTCTTAGGCTAGACGAGATTGGTTAGAGAGACCCCTCCGATCAATCAGCTGGCCACGTCAAGCCCTATTTTTTTGTATTAGGAAGAGGAAGGATATATAAAATGTTTTTGTTTTAGAATCTTTAAAAAGACAGAATTTCATAGATTAAAATCTATATGATCGACCCGATTATATAGATTAAAATTTATATGATTACCCCGATCCATTGTCTTTATGGCGAGCTCATAAACTTTTTTAAAATTATATATGTGCTAGAAGGCAGTGGCTGAGGGTCTTAGTGTCCTAGCTATGAATTTAAACTGCATCTAACGGTGAAGTACTTATTCTGGAGCTTTGGGGAATATGTAGTACCTATTCATTTTCAACCAGGTACTTCCTGACCCGAGGTGCTAGTACCTGTTAGGTTTCTAGCTATGATTTAAATAGATTAAAATATTTTTTTAAAACTAAGTTTGAAAAAATTTGAATACCAAACAAGAATGAATAAAACAAAATGTCTTCGGCATAAAATAATCTAGCAAGGGTTGACATGCCGTAAAATCCAACCACCCAACCAACCAACTATCAATACCAGATTTTGGTGATCGAGTTCTTGTAAAAATTCAGCATTTAAAGTCTAGACGATAAAGTTTTGAAATAAATCAATTCTTAATGGATAATACATTTTTTTATAAATACATTTTTCTATTTAACCCATAGATGGGACCCTAACAGGTAATACCACTCCGGGTCAGAGTGGACCAGGGAGCAATGGTGATGAATGGGGTGCTCCACATTCCCCAAACCTCCAAAACTGGAACCTCACCATCAGATAGAGTTTAACGTCATTCCCAGGACATGTAGACCCGCAGCCACCGCCTTCTAAGGGCAATAGGGTTGGGAAAATTATATAGGTGCTAGGGCTTGACGTGACCAGCCGATTGATCAGAGGGGGCCTCTCCGACCGCCCGTCTAGCCCAAGATAGGGCCAAAGTGGAGTATGGCATTTTATTAATTGCTCATCCACCTGGGCTCTATTCTTAAGCATCACGGGTCGCCACCCACGGCCAACAGGTGGCCCCATTGGGGGAGTCTTACCCCTCTGCAGAGGTGCAGTCGGTGCATTCTAACGCCCCAGCCGACAGGGCGGTTGTTAAAATGGCTTTAAATATAGTATTAGTGAATAAGAAAAGAAATCGAAAGCTTAATTTAGTTTAGTTTAGTTTGTAACACAAGTATAGGGCACCTAGTAAAGGTCCATCTTGACCCAAAGTGGTAGTATTAGGGTCCTATCTATGGGTTAAATAGATCAAAATATTCTTAAAAAATGAGTTTGAGAAAAATTGAATACCCAACAAAAATGCGGGTGTTAGTGTCTTGGGCATGTCGTTAAACTGCATCTAATGGTGAATGTCCAATTTGGAAGCTCTGGAATATGAAGCATCCCTTCATTTCCATTACTCCCAGATCCACTTTAATTCGGAGTGGTAGTACCTGTTAGGGTCCCATCTATGGGTTAAATTGAAAAAATGAGTTTGAAATCTTTTTTTTATAATTTGATTTTAAAGGAAAATTCGAATGAATAAAAGAATGAATAAAAATAAAACATGAAATTTAAACAAACATCTTTGGCATAAAATAACCCAACAGGGGTTGATATGCCGTAGAATCCAAACAACCAACCAACCTAGTTAGAATCAAACTCACTGGTGGTGGGCAGCTAGCCAGGTTCGCTAACTGTTACACGACGTGAAGTGCCCTTGTTGGTTGAAATAGAGATAGTATCATATAAATAGCGGGAAATGGGAAACTAATGTTGGTTGGGTGAAATGGATCGGGAGTCTCCAACTGTTCTGTCTTGTTATTTGTTAAAAGATTCGGATTTGAAAAAAAAGAAAGAAAGAAAGAAAGAAAAAAAACACAAATTAATGGCTGAAAGTTGGGAAAGGTTGTTTTGCTATAATTTTCATGTGTGTGTGTGTGTGTGTGTGCGAGAGAGAGAGAGAGAGAGAGAGAGAGAGAGAGAGAGAGAGAGAGAGAGAGTGTGTGTGTGTGTGTGTGTGAGAGAGAGAGAGTGAGAGAGAGAGAGAGTGTGTGTGTGTGTGTGTGTTTGTGTGTGTGTGTGTGTGTGAGAGAGAGAGAGAGAGAGGGGGGAGAGAGTGTGTGTGTGTGTGTGTGTGTGTGTGCGTGTGTGTTTGTGTGTGTGTGTGTGTGACAGAGAGAGAGAGAGAGAGAGAGAGAGAGAGAGAGAGAGAGTGTGTGTGTGTGTGCGTGTGTGTGTGTGTGCGTATGCGTGTGTGTTCTTACACGCGTGTGTGTGTTTTTGTTTGTGTGTGCTTGTGATTGTTTCAGCTGTTACTGGAAAACAGCCGGCAAAGTTATTTTTTTGTAATAGGGGAAGGTGTAAAAATGACGAGCAGAAGAAGAAGAAGAAGAAGAAGAAGAAGAAGAAGAAGAAGAAGAAGAAGAAGAAGAAGAAGAAGAAAATAATTAAGCAAAGCTTGATGGAGGAGATAATAAAAAAAGACGTTAAAGATGGAGAAGATGAAGAATCTAATTCGAAGAAGATGATAAGGAGACGAAGAAATAATAATAATAATAATAATAATAATAATAATAATAATAATAATAAACAGAATGGTATATGCATAAACCAGAACCTGTTCTTGAGAATGAAATTCTCTGCGACATCGAGATAAAGACGGATCATCTTATCCTAGCCAGGAGACCAGACCTAGTATTGATTAACAAAAACAAAAACAAAAAAAAACAAAAGAGAGAACTTGTAGACTTTACCATTCCAGCAGATCACAGGGTGAAGATGAAGGAAAACGAAAAGATATACAAATGCGTGGACCTTGTTAAAGAACTGAAAAAAACTGTAGAATATGTGGACTACCAATTGTAGTTGGGGGACTTGAAACGGTTCTAAAAAGCTTGGAAAAAAGACGGGAGGAATTAGAAATCCGCGGAAGAATTGAGACTATCCAGATAACTACATTGCTGCCATCGGCTCGAATACCCAGAAGAGTCCTGGAGAACTGAGGATACCTGTTGTCACTCCTACTCTAGTAAAAGACCATCAGCCCAACACTGGTGTGAAAAACTATAATAATAATAAGCCCAAATATAGACAAATACTGAGACATTGCCAGTGAACTGATAAAATGTGAAACATGATGGAGATAGTGATACCAATTGTAATTGGTGCACTTGGAACGGCCCTAAAGTTTGGAAAAAGACTGGAGGAATGGAAACCAGAAGAATAATCCAGACAATAGAATTGTTAAAATTGTCTAGAATACTCAGAAGAATCCTGGAGACCTGAAGAGACTTGCTGTCACTCAGATTCTAGTCAAAAAACCACCAGCAACGCTGGTGCGAAAAATTCGCAAGAAGTAATAATAATAATAATAATAATAATAATAATTTTACAAAGCCTAGCCTAGCCTAGTTTGATAGTAGGTTTTACGGATGGTGTGATCAATGTGGATCGAAGTCATTACTGATAATGAATGATCAGCTTACTTACCATTATCTTAATCTAAGACATCACAGGACAAATTTTGGAGATGAATAAGATTGTGTTGCGTCAATCTTCTATATGAAATGATGTAATGAATATACAAATACCTAGGTACCCCGTCACTATAATCTGATTGGATAGTGTCCTCCATAAATACTCGACACTGTGGTGGTACAAGCGCCTACTAGCCTACTAGCAAGACTACCACGCCGACTGCTCGGAAGACGTATTGCTATTACTGCTACTCGACGCACCAGCTTCTACTTAACTGTGAGAATATACCTTACTACAACTTCATGATATATCCTTTAACCGGATATATCATGAAACATGGCTGTTTGCCTGAAAATCAGCATTGAAAATCCTGACTTTCTTGTTTTGGCCTGAAAACTGACTTTTGGCATATGTGGGAAATACGAAACTGCGGCTAAGACAGTTTCATGTTTCCCACTGACTGGATTTGGTAGAAATAGTATTCTAATAGTGAATAGCTGGAGAAAAGAAATGAAAAAAAATAAAATGGAAAAATACCAAGATCTTACCCGAGATTAATTATTTTAAGTAGGAGAAAATAGTGAAGTGGGGAAAAAACCATGAGATCAAAATTGACTGATTTGGAAATTTCGAGAATTGTAATGTTGAAATCGATAAGTGCCAAGGAGAGTGCTTGAAATCTGAGAAGACTCACTTTCACAGGATTTCCAAAACTCTCGGTGTAAAGATGCAACATATATATATATATATATATATATATATATATATATATATATCAGCTGTAGCCAAGCGACTGATATCTAAATATCTATACTTGTGCTCCTTAAAAGTACGACCGGTATCATCTTGCAACACTATCTGGTTAAAAATGAGACCGTCCAAATCGTCCAAGATATATTGGATAGAATGTAAATCCTGATTATTTGGTGTTGTTTATCCGATGAATTTTTATTTCGCATGAGTGTTATCACACCAGCTAAATAATGAACCGTTCCGTTTTTATTATAAAGAAAGACAGGAGAAAAAGGATATGCTATACAGAAAAAATATAAGAAAAAGAAAGGGAGAAGGGAAAGATAGAGAGAGGGAGTGAGAGCGCGGTAGCGATAACGCTGATCTGTTTCAATCGACCATGATGAAAAGATGAAAAGAAGGAAAGAAAGAAAGAAGATGTAAAGGTTGGGTAAGTACATGTAAATGAAGAAAAAGGAAAGACTCTACCAAAAAATAGTAAAACCGTAAAGTCGTGTCAGCCGGCGAGGCAGTCTAATCCCTTTTCGCTTAATCTATACCAGGGAGATTGATTTGCTGAGGTGGAGCGCCACACCTACCGTCAGCTCCCCAGTTTACCGCACAGATCAGATTACTCAATTTGTGCTACTCTTACGCCGAGTTGGCAGGGACCGGTATCGAAGTCAGAACATTGCGATTCCAAGGCGTGTGCTCTACCAACTGCGGAAAACGGAGAAATTCAAACCGAAGAACAGGGGAAAAAAAAGTAAAAAGAACAGAAAAAGAAAAGAAAAAAAAAAAGAAAAAAAGAAAAAAAAAGAATAAAAAGAAAAAAAGAATAGAAAGAAAAAATAAGAAGAAAAAAATAAGAAAGAAAAAAAGGAAAAAAAAAGAGAAAAAAAAAAAAGAAAAATGAAAGAAGAAAAAAGAAAAAAGAAAGAAAAAAGAGAACAGAAAGAAAAAAATGAGAAAGACAAAAAAAGAAAAGAAAAAAGAGAAAAAAGGAAAAGAAAAATGAAAGAGGAAAAGGAAGAAGAAAAAAAAGAAAAGAAAGAAAAAAGAACAGAAAAAGAATAAGAAAAGAAAAACTAAAAATAAGAACGAACAAAAAAAGGAAAAGAAAAAAAAAAAAGAAAAGAAAAAAGAAAGAAGATAAAAAGAAAAGAAAAAAGAAAGAAGAAAAAAAAGAAAGAAGAAAAAAGAAAGAAGAAAAAAGAAACAAACAAACAAAAAAAAAGAAAAAGAAAGAAAAGAAAGAAAGAAAAAACTAACGGAAAAATAAATGAAAATCGCATCATTTGTTGCAAACAACTGTTTCCACCAAATGTTTCCCTCTGACCTTGAAGAGAATTTGGAATTTGGCCACAAAATGAATTGGCGGGTTTCAATTATTTAATGATGTACACAATTTTTCTTTTACGGTGAACGAATCCATAAACATAGGAGAACTATAATCACATCTATTAATAATGGAGATTCGCTTCCGGTTTTTGTCTGTAACAAAACTTACGTCACTGCTTGCATCACATTACCCAAAATTGTCATAACATAGAATAAAATTTATTCTACGATTTTTGGCATGTTCAAATTTTGAGTGTATTTATTCAATAAATACACTCAAAATTTGAACATGCAACATTAAACAGTCCTCATTGTTTTTTAAAACAAGTTTTGATAAATACATGACTGGTATTATATATATATAGTTAATTTTATTTTAATACATATTTAAAGTTTACATTGTTTTATTTTTTAGTCCTTTAATGAATTTGATGATTTTACTTACTTAGAGTACAAACTTGCTGACATTGAATTTTTTTACTCCCACCCGTCAGGCAATATGTTTCAAAACAGGGTGGGATACATGTCCGTTCTTTACAGCGAAGTAAAGCTGTTTTCATTTAAGAATTTTCCCTCTCCTAAACCGGGTGTCTTTCCAACAAGGAAAAACAATTTAACAAGGAAAAACAAATTAACAAGAAAAAATAATAATAATTTTAAAATAATATATATTATATATATATATATATATATATATATATATATATATATATATATATATATATATAGTATCCAATTGCCACAATATATTAAAAATAACGTTAGAAGAAGAAATCATTTCAATTTCATTGAAACCATGGTAGACTCTTTATTTTTCCGCTAATAATAACATTATTAGTATTATATATATATATATATATATATATATATAGATAGATAGATAGATAGATAGATAGATAGATAAGAAAATATGCATTTGAAATGATTTATATTAAAATATCAAAAAAGCATTGGAAATGATTTTTACTTAAAAAATGCATTACAAATAATTTTAAAATAAAATTAATTTTAGATGATTTTTACTCTAAAAAGACATAGGGAATGATTTTTAATATAAAGATTCATTAAAGAACCCAGTCTGACCTACTATTTACCCTTAATCGGGGCCGGTGAGAATAGGGGGACTCATGACTTTCCCAAGGGCATTAGGGCCAAGTAAAATGCAAACTGTCTCGCCCAGGATTTGAACTGAGGTTGCTGTGTCCATTTCCTACAACGATAAGTGTTTGGCTAGTGCGTCTCCAAATGTGAATATGTGTATCTGTGTGTGTTTCCGACGGTGATGTAGGCCGATAAAAGAGATAGAAAAAGCAGCGGAAATATAGGCAATCATATGTCCAAGAGGGTGTGGTGCAGAGATGTTGAAATACAATCTCTTAGGAAAGACAGTTTCATTAAATCCTTGAAAGTGTCAAAGGGGTTGATACCAGCGTGCAGTCTGTCAGAAAAGGACATTCCACCATACACTTCTCATATCACTAACAACAGCACATAAGACATTGCAAGTTACGCCTAGGAAATAATATATGGATAGTTTCTCTCTTTTAAAAAAAATCCCAGTGAGGATAACCTGCTTGCCAAGAAAATCAGCAATAAAAAGAATGACTTTCATGTGGGCTTGAACGCTGACCAATCATGCGACTGCCTCAGAGATGCAAACATACTTTGGTATGATGCCATGCAACCAAACAGTTTTGTGAACATATTTCAATGAGACTACAGAGAAGATTCCCAAAATTGGAGGTTGTTAAGATCTAAACAGTTTGATTTTGTGGGTACAAAATTTGAGAATAGCAACCATAAGCAGATTCATCCTTAACAAGAAGTCTTTTGTTTTCCCCCGAGTCTCATCAGAGGATTACCACAAGAAGAAATATATATAATATATATATATATATATATATATATATATATGATTGGTGGTGTGGTGATAAGAGTCGTAGAAATGGACTTGTCGACCCGAGTTCAAATCGTGGACGAGGCTATTTGCATTTCATATTGGCTAATACCATAGGTAAAGGTATGAGTCCTACTACTCTCCCTTCAGCTATAGGGAAATGGTAGGGAAGACTGGGATCTTTAAGCTTGGCTAGGTAGCCAGTCTAGGAAAAAGAAAACTGAATTCAAACCTGTTAAAATCCGTTTAAGAAATTGACCTTTAGCGACTCACTTTCTTTTAACACACTTTTTTAAACATATTTTTTTATTTCGAATACAATTTGTTCTATTTAACGTATATATGGGACCCTAATAGGTACTACCACTCAGGGTCAAGGTAGACATGGGAAAAATGGTGATGAATGGGTACTCCACATTCTCCAGAGCTCCAGAATGAGAACCTCACCATCAGATAGAGTTTAACGTCATACCCAGGACATTAAGAGTGGCATGGGAGTAATAGTAATGAATGGGTACTCCACATTCCCCAGATCTTTAGAATTACAACTTCACCATCAGATAGAATTTAACATCATACTCAGGACAATAAGACACTCAATCATGGCCTTCTAGTATATATATATATGTTAAAAAGGCTATAGAAGCGCGTGGTGTAATGGTTAAAAGCATGCGAAATGGACTTGTCGCCCCGATTTCAAATCCTGGGTGTGGTAATTGCATTTCACTTAGCGCTAATACCCTTGGGAAAGGTATGAATCCTACTCTCCTTCCAGCTATGGATAAATAGTAGGGCAGACTGGGCTCTTTAACCTTGGTTAGGCAACCGGTCTAGGAGAAGGAAAACTCTGAATTCAAACCTGTTGAACACCGCTTAAAAAATGACTTTGTGTCACATCCTGCCTGTGCGGAGGGGTTGGTAAATATATATATGTTAAAAAGGGTTGGGTGTGTGGACAGACTTAGAACGATCATATTATACTTTATATATTATATTATCAATTCGAAGGAGGATACTTGCAGTGTTGAAAACTCTGTGACAAAATAGTCTGCTGCTCTTTCCTACTATGAAACACCCACAGCATTATTCATAATTTAAACTGTTTTTTTTTTCTAATGCTCTGGCATGCAAAGGATGAAGACTGCATTTATCAGCCTGCCACCTGGTTGTTGGGGTGTGTTTCACACCTCCGCATCCGGGTTAGGTTAGAGGTTAAATTATCAGAATTAACTTTTCTTTTTCTTTCTTTTTTTGAAAACTCAAGATTTTTCAGCCGAGAGCTGAATTCCAAATTAACCAAATTTTCTTTTGCTGATTATTCTAAAGAATTCGGAAACGGGTGGAGATTTCTTTGAGATGCTGTTTAATCAGACTCACGAAGCGGTTGATATGTTATCCCTTTCAGAAAACCAACCCTTTTATCATATATGTGCTAGAAGACGGTGGTTGAGAGTCTTAGTGAACTGGTTATGACGTTAAACTACATCTAATGAGGAATTTCCAATTCTGGAGCTCTGCGTAATGTGGAGTACATCGCTATCACTCCCAGGTCCACTCTGATTCGGAATGGTAGTACCTGTTAGGGGCACAGGTCTTGATTGAATAGAAAAAAGGATCTAAATAAATGTATTAAAAATTTAATTTAACAAAATCTGAATAACCACCAAGAATGAATAAAATAAAACATCTTCGGTATAAAATAACCCAACAAGGGTTTGCATGCCGTAAAACTGCCAACCAAGCAATCGGTTGTCTTCTAAAGTGTGCTCTCCCTCGTCGGTGTCTTGTCTCTGTTTTTCTAGGTTCTATCTTATTAATCAGGAATGCAGAGACATACTCTTTTATACACATAATTATATTTTTCATTTCCCCGATACCATCGTGTCCGAGGTATGAGGTTAAAATACATCCAAAGGTGGGGTTCCAATTTCGAAGCATGGTAAGTAAAAAAAAAAAAAAAAAGAAGTAAAGTCGTCGGGGCGGCCTAATGTTGGTATCAGCCGGACAGCGAGGGAGTCTATCCCCTTTTCACTAGCGCCAGACCAAGGAGATTGTTTTAGCTTCTGGGATGGACAGCCCCATCTATCACCAGCTTCTTACTTTACCGCACGGATCCCTGCGCTACTCATACGCTGAGTTGGCGAGGGGCGGTATCGAACCAAGAAGCCTTGTGATTCCTAGCCGAACACTCTACCGGCTGAGCTAAAGCGGCCATTAAGTGTGGAGTGCGACTTTATTGCTATTATTTCTAGAAATGTTGAAAAAAAATACCAAGGGAAGAGATGGATGAAAATCTAAAGTAAGTGATTCATTTCTTTATGTTTAACCAGTTTTGTGTGTTCATTTTAGTGATGACAAATTTGTAAATGATCTCATTAATGAAGAATTAATTTTTTTTTTAAATCTCAATCTGACATGAATGTCTATTTAAATTTTGGAAAAAAAAAAAGACTAGTTTTTATTTATTTTTGTACTGCCCTTTCTTGTGTAAGCTGAGATTTAAACATTCCCCGGAAATTTGCTGGGGATGTTGTTGAAGCTGGAGTAACCTAAAGGGGATATAGTTTTTTTTTGTTGGTGGGGGGGGGTCACCCCTATATATATATATATATATATATATATATATAGTGGTGAATGCCCCCCCCCCCAAAAAAAAAGAACTGTGTTGTTTGTTTTTTTTGTGCTGGTAGTCTGCATCAGTATTATTATGTATACAGTGTGACATCCGCCCCCCCCCCCAAAAACAGAAGTCAAATTCTGTTGTTTTTTTGCCATTCTGTATATATATATATATGTGTGTGTGTGTGTGTGTGTGTATGTCTCATATATATATATATATATATATATAGTAAAAAAGTAAAGTTGTCGGGGCGGCCTAATGTCGGTATCAACCATGCAGCGAGGGAGTCTATCCCCTTTTCACTAGCGCTAGACCAAGGAGATTATTTTAGCGTCTGCGGTGGAGCGCCACACCTACCATCAGCGCCTTACTTTACCGCACAGGTCCCTGTGCTACTAACACGCTGAGTTGGCGAGGGCGGGTATCGAACTAGGAACCTTGTAGTTTCTAGCCGAACGCTCTACCGACTGAGCTAATTGTGAAATCGATTTAGATAGATAAATAAAAAGATTGGTGGATATACATAAATTAAAGATCAAGATAGATTGATAAATAGATAGATCGATAGATGGATAGATAGATACTTATGCTAAGAGATTATCACTACCAAGCTTTCACTTCTCTTACTTCATTTGTGGATTTTAGTTGAACAAACTAAACGTGGGACCCTAACAGGTACAACCACTCCGGTCAGAGTGAACCTGAAAGTAATAGAAATGAAGCAATGTTCTGCGATACTGAAAGCTCTTGAATTGGAGTCTCACCATCAGATGCAGTTTACTCTCATACCCAGGACATCTGAGTAGGAGGGGAAGAGAATTAACCCTTTACAAGGGATATAGATGTTGTATTTTAAGCACCGCCTATAACTCATGTTTTTTATTCGTTTGACAAAAATACGAATTTTTTTCCCCGGACAATAGAATATTTGTCCGGCTTTTGCTTCTCTATGTCAGTGAGTAAAACCAATATACTTGGCTTATGACCAAGTCCCGCTGAAAACACCTGTTCTCGCTAGACGAACGAAGTTAAACAGCGATGAACCTGTTCAAAACTTAGATGGGTTAACATTTAAGCAACATTAAGTCCTGTAAGTGACCTGATTTCAATATGACTTGATTCAGCAATAAATGACCAGAAAAGTTAGATATGTTTACTTAAGAGCTATTGTGATTTAGTTCAATATGTAAAAGGGATAATAATCTTTATTTAACACTCTCTTATTCTTTTTTCCCTCTCTTTTCTCCTTTTCATCTTTTCATTATGTTCAATTGAAAAAGGTTAGTGTTATCCCTTCTGCATAGTCATACCTTTCTCTATTTTCCCCTGCATTGCATGTTCTTTTCCTTCCCTTTCTTTCTTTATAATAAAAACAGAATGGTCCATTATTTAGCTACGACGACTCATAAGAATAATTTGGTGGATAAGCAACACCAGATAATCAGAATTTAGATTTACATTAGGCGGTCACATTTTTAACCAGAGGGTGTTGCAAGATGATAACAGTTGGAGGATTAAGGAACAAGAGTATTGATATATAGATTGAATCTAAATGGAGAGGGTTGTCGTAAAACAAAACACGCAAACAACCAATATATATATTAACCAACCCCTCCGCACGAGCAGGATGCGACACAAGGTAAATTTCTTAAGCGGAGTTTAAGAGGTTTGAATTCAGAGTTTTCCTTCTCCTAGACCGGTTACCAAGCCATAGTTAAAGAGTCCAGTCCGCCCTGCTATTTACCCATAGCTGGAGGGAGAATTGGATTCATACCTTTCCCAAGGGTATTAGCGCTATATAAAATGCTAACAGCTTCGTGCAGGAATTGAACTAGCGTTGACGGGTCCATTTCCCACGACTCTAGCCATTAGACCACGCAAACAACCAATATAGGCGAGTCGTTTGCTATATCATCGAGCCAAGCCTCGATAAAGAAGCGGCAGTTATTCTCTGACCAGAGTTAATGGTTTATCCTCCCCCACACTGGAAAATATTTCGAGCTAAGGTACTCATCCCACTTTTCCTTGTCTATCGTGTTGTTAGGCTTATGAAGGTGAAAGGGTTAAACGTGGTATTGATGCTTTTTATGTTATTTATATCTGAATTACGAAAAAGAAGGTGTGCATAACAGGAAGTAGTTAGTAGATTTGTACATTTTTATAGTTTAGCGGGGGAGGTTTATATATACACTGTACCGGCCCAAAACTACAGAAAGGTATTTATTCAAATTTACTTCCTAGTAATATTGGTTAATTGGATGGTTAGTTGGTTAGCGCTATCGGTAGAGTGTTCGGCTAGGAATCACAAAGTTCTTGGTTCGATACCGGCCCTCGCAAACTCAGCGTATGAGTAGCACAGGAATCTGTGCAGTAAAGTGAGGAACTGATGTTAGGTGTGGTGCTCCACCTCAGATGGTAAAAATAATCTCCTTAATTAAATTAACCCCCGTTCTGTCAGATATTTGACTTTATATTCACCTATCACCCCCCCCACACACACACACACAATGCCTCTCATTTCCGGTCTGCACTCTTATAAAAAAAAGAGTCACTCACGGCGCCACTCCGGCCATGAGGTTTGTGAAGTTCAATTTTCTTTTACAGTTTCGTTTCCCGTGTGTTTAATTTTGATTATTTCTACTAGTAAATAAAAAACACCCTCCGGGCGATGTAAAAATAGAAACATATTGCCTGAGGGGTGGGAGTAAAAAATTCAATGTCCCTAAGTAAGTAAAATCGTCAAATTCATTAAAGGGTTAAAAAATAAAACAATTTGAAATGTAAACTTTAAATATATATTAAAATAAAACAGACTATATATAGATATATAATAACAGTCATGTATTTATTAAAACTTGTTTTAAAAACAATGAGGACTGTCTAATGTTGCATGTTCAAATTTTGAGTGTATTTATTCTATGTTATGACGATTTTGGGTAATGTGACGTAAGCAGTGACGTAATTTTTGTTACAGACAAAAACCGGAAGCGAATCTCCATTATTAATAGAGATATATAATGGGCATTCTGTCTCTATTTGTCTGTAACCGAAACTAAGTCACTGTAATTTCAGGAATTACTATACTTTATCAATGAGTATTTAATTCATAGTCAGTATTATCACTACATTAAATAAAGTAAGTCGTCGGGGCGGCCTGATGTCGGTATCAGCCATACAGCGAGGGAGTCTATCCCCTTTTCACCAGCGCTAGACCAAGGAGATTATTTTAGCGTCTGTGGTGGAGCGCCACATCTACCATCATCTCCTTACTTTACCGCACAGATCCCTATGCTACTCATACGCTGAGTTGGCGAGGACGGGTATCGAACTAGGAACCTAGTGGTTTCTATCCGAACGCTCTACCGACTGAGCTAACCCGGCCCTAGACGCTGTATAATGTATAATAACACGTAACTGAGGATCATCTACGGTATTTTCTAAGAACAAGTTTTAATGAATTCATGTCGAATATTATTGATTTATAAATAGTTTGTTTTATTTATAATATATATTCAAAGTTATCTAACGTATAGATTTTTACGAAAAGATTATCTAGAAACAAAATAACATCATATAAACTTGTCTGCGCAATTTGTTGTTTATCTAATCGCATTCATTTCAGTTTTGATTTTTCCTTCGTAATCCAACTCGACACCGATTTTTTTTATTTATTGAATCAGATCAATTCCCGCCAATTTTACAAATATTTTTTGGTTGTAAGATTCTAACACAAAATGATCAGAGTTTAATACACGGATTAAATCATCCTCTCGCACTACTGACGAGACCAGCAATTCACGCGTGATCTTATCATTTCGCCCGGACACCTCGATTCTCTATTTGATTACATACAAGATTTTTCTTCCTTTTTCCTCTCTCTCTTTTTTTATCACTATCAAGGAAACAATTTGATTGATTGATAAAAGAATAAGTCTGCCAATTCAATGGAATCAATAATTGGATAAATATCGACTGGAAATGGAAATCATACAGTTACTTTCTTGAAGTATTCTAAAAGTTAAAAAATTTAAAAAAAGACTGTTCTTTCTTCTCCTCATTGTTTTTGTTAGTTTTATCGATATCATATAAGTGCAGCGAAAAATGTGAACGTAAATTCACTCTGACAATCATTCAAGCCACCAATGACTTCTCCAATCACTCAGACGTGATTTTAATTTGAAATTCACCATAAAAGTAATTGTCTCGATCAGGTTTACCGGTGGTCATTGTGATTTAGATGAAACCCGTTTATTTCATTTTATTGCATTGGAATCTCAAGGTTCCAGTTTCGATACCGGTCCTCGTCAACTCAGCGTATAAATAGCACTGTTTTGGTAATCTGATATATGCAATAAAGCATATGGGAGCTGACGGTAGGTGGAGCGCTCCACTTCACTAAAAACAATCTGATCTAGAGTTAGCGAAAAGGGAATAGACTTCCTCACTATTCAGCTGATACCGAAAATATGCGATTCCACAGATTTTTACTTCATGGTGACTCCAATATATGTTGTAAGGAAGATATTTTTCATATAAGAAAGTTGGACTCATACAATGAAACATAAATAATACAGTTTACACTGGGGTATTATTTTATTCACCTCTATTTGACAGGCCTCTCTATCTATCTATCTATCTATCTATCTTATTCTCTCTCTCTCTGTCTCTCTCTCTCATATATATATATATATATATCTATATATAAACTCTCTCCTAACCAAGAATTTTAACCCACTTCTCCCAAACGCCCCTCTTTCTTAACAAGAACCTAGCAACCTCCTCATCTCATCTTCCCATACAAACTACTATCCTCTGAACTCCCCCCACTTTATATGATGTTATTCTCAGTTACATCAAATCCTCTCTAACCTCACCCCTCAATTTCACCACAAACACACTTTCTCTTCTATAAATACAAATGTACGTACTTTGTTTTGAATAAAGTTAGACTGATGATGTTCTTCATGTAAAGAAGGACGAAATATTTCTCTCCTACTTCTACTTGTTTGAGTCATTCTTTTTTGTCCACTTTTCCTTTCACCTTACCCATATATGTGTGTATGTGTGTGTAAAATTAAACAAAAGGCACGTCTCCTGTTTAACAATTTTATCAACGATCTTTTCAAGCTTTCTGGCCAACTTTTTTTACATTTGGTTGGAATCCGTATATTATTCCAAATGTTATTAACAGACGCTGGTTAATGACCGATTTCCTAATCCCGTCATTGACGAAAAATCAAATAGAC
This sequence comes from Doryteuthis pealeii, assembly GCA_023376005.1. Lineage (NCBI taxonomy): Eukaryota > Metazoa > Mollusca > Cephalopoda > Myopsida > Loliginidae > Doryteuthis > Doryteuthis pealeii. The sequence continues at coordinate 65,821,059 of CM042153.1, read as the reverse complement.
AATCCAAAAACTAGACGCTACCTACAAGGAAAAACATACTACTTCTTCAAATACCATTTGGACTAATCTACGGGTTCCATCCAAATGTTAAAAAAAGTTGGCCAGAAAGCTCGAAAAGACCGTTAATAAAATTGTTAAAAAGGAGACGTGCCTTTTGTTTAATTCTACATGTATAAATGAAAGAATGCTGCCCAAACACACACACACACACACACACACACACATATATATATATATATATATATATATATATATATATATATATATATGTATATATGTGTGTGTGTGTGTGTTTTATATCTGTCACTTTTTTGTCTGTCTGAACACCCTAAGAAGCCAACCTTGAGACGTATCTCTTTTTTTTCTCATTCACTTCCTGTTTCTATGGTAACAATCCTATACTGTTAAAAAATATTTTTTATATTTTTTATTTTTTGTTTTTATTTGAATTTATTTATTTTTTTAAATTCAGCTTTTTGGGTTTTTTTTGTGATGTGCAAGTCCATAAGTGAATTAAGACCCATCTGATGAGACGGAATTTTGGGGAGCTGTATTAAATCAACTTAGATTTATATAGGCCCCAATTTTGGTCGAAATAAATTTATCATGGAATTACGGAGTTGAGTTCTTCCTTCCTTTATTGATAAATATTGCTCTGTATATAATCTAAAAAGTTTATTATACATTGAGCTCTCTTCAGTGATTTAAAGATTCGCTGTATCTATACATACTGGATCATCAATATTAATACAGTGGATCTTAGAAATCACATATAGAATCATCCCTTACTACCAAGTTTTGGATAAATCTCATATATATATATATATATATATATATATATATATATATATATAAATATGGGGTTTTGCATTCTGCGGTCGATATATATGGGAAATCGGAGCAACGGAATAGTTTCGTTTTACAATTTGAGAGTTTGTCATTGATATACATTTACTTGTGTGTATGTATTTTTCTCCCACCTTCAAGTATCACGTGTACTTCCACCTTAACACGTGACTTTGAACCACATACATACTTTGATCTTGAGCCAGACTAGAATATATTTCAGGAATAGCTGCACAGATCTCTATCTCCCTGGAAAAATAAAAGCCGCGCCAGCCCTTGGGCAGACGATGATAAAACAAATAGAAGTCTTGTTACAGGGGAACCGTTCTCCAGAGAATACCTCCCCATTGCACAAAAACGTTATTATAAAAAGTAAACTCTAATTCCTGAGGCAAGAAGAGACTAAACTATATATGACTGGAGCCTAGCAACATTTTGAAAATCTATATATTGCGTATGGCGAATTTTCAAAACAAATATCGTATTTCAGTGAAAGTATATTTTAAACAAATTTAGAAACCTCTAATTTCAGATATTTGTGCAGAGGGTGCCAGTTCACTGCTGCATTGCCTCGAGGCAGCGACGAGGCAGTATTGACCTCTATGTGAACTTAGATGAACTCCGTTTTATCTATTTTAAAAAAAGATGGAGGCATACCTACATTGGATGGTGAGACTCTGAAATTACTAGACAAGATCACCTACCTAGGTAAGAATATCTCATCTACAGAAAATGATGTCACTATACGTGCAGTAACGGTATAGACTGTTATAGAAAAGGAAGTGAGTAGCGTAACGGTTATCGTATTAGGAAATGGACACAACGTTCCGAGTTCAAATTCTGGACAAATCTGTTTGCTTTTCTCTTCGCCCTATTATCTTTGGGAAAGTCAAGAACCCACCACCTCAACGCCGGAACTATGATCAAATAGTAGGGACACACTAGGTTCTTTAGCTTTGGTTAGGAATCCAGTTAAGCAGAGTTTAACAGGTTGGAATTGTCTTTCTCTTTGACTGGTTGCCTCACCGAGACAACAAACAAAATATAAGTTATGACACCAGTCGGAAGTTTACTCCGTGGTAGCCTAAAAAGAAGTGACCAATTTAACACGTTTTTGCGCATAGGCTCCAAATTGAAGTTCCGGTTGGAAAACAAGAATGCCCAAAAAATAAAAGAAAATAATTTTGTAAATAAACTGACATTTTCATCCAATCGAAAGCTCTCCCCCCAAAAAACAAAAAAGGCTTCTGTGAGCCGATTTTGGATCACACAGGCCTATATAAAATCGGCTTTGAAAAGCCGACAAGCCAGAGAGATCTAGGCGTCAGTGTCGCACACACATCGACGGGGCCGACCTCGCAAACGAACATACATCACAGGCGGCCGATTTACACCCTCACCTACCTCTACCCAAATCTGACCTCATAGGCAGTCAACAAACGAACAATTCCAAATCGTTCAGCGATACCATATCGTACTCCGACTGGTACACGATACAACCGCTAACGACTACTAAAAACACAAGACTTGCCCACCTAATCAACACCTAACCACTACCACTGGTTCATCTGCCCACTTCCCCATCTACACTACAACTGACTCGGCCATCCTGACATTTTTACTGACTTTATTAGTCATTTTACTACTATCACCAAAATCAGACTTTCTCTCTTAAATTCAATTTCAGCTCTTCATCGTTCTCATGATATTTTAACCAATACAATTTTGAAACTCAATTATTAGTAAAATTGTTTTACATCATTAAGACTGTTAACAATATCTACATACTAATAACATGCAGTTATATTTATATATTCAACGAAATAGTGGTTTACAGTGTGAATGGGAAGGGTAATTTGCATATTGATCTTAAAAAATTTGATTTTAATAAATATATGCTTAGTATTATTGATTTCTAATTGTTTGGTTTATCTTAATAAATATGAGCAAAAATCTCGGGGATAAATCTTAACAGAAATCTATTAACATAAAGAAATAACTGTAATTTTATTCTTTTCTTCCTATTTTAACTAAATAGTTAAATTAGGGAAATTTACTACTGAAAGACGGGAGTAAGGGAAAATGGTGGAACAGTTAGTTTCAAAGTTGTTCTATTTTCTGATTATACCCCCTCTGTTCCAAATATTTGAATTCTTATTCAGTTTCATTAGCCTTTCTAATTTAACATGATATTTTATTATATTAAAACTTAAAAATTTGCACCCAGAGGGTGCATATATTTGCTAGTATATATATATATATATATATATATATATATATATATATGTGAAGAGGAAAGATGCAAATGTAAAAATATTGCTGGTCGTGTATCTTATTTGACAGCATTTGTTTTGGCAGGTGTTGTAGCATTCGCTCGAGTATTTTATAAAAACTATTTAATATAGATTGTTATTTTATCTATACTGTTCAAGAGAAAGTGACTTGTTGACGTCTAGAATTTTCTTTTCATTATGTTTTCTCCTTTTCTTCCTTCTTTCATTCATTCATTAAAAAAAAATCCGTCTTTCTATTTTACATAAAATTGCCCGGCGTACCATTTTTTTTCCTCTACATTTTAATCAGAATTCTTCCATTCTTTGGCGGTAAATATTCATCTTACTTTCTTTTATTTTTCCTTTTCGTTTTCTTTCTTTCTCCTTTGCTGTCTCCTTCTTCTTTAGCTCAGTCGGTAGAGCTTTCGGATAGGAAACAGAAGGTTCCTGGTTCGATACTGGCCCTCACCAACTCAGTGTATGAGTAGCACAGGGATCTGTGCGGTAAAGTGAGGAGCTGATGGTAGGTGTGACGCTTCACCTCAGATGCTAAAATAATCTCCTTGGTCTTTAGCTCAGTCGGTAGAGCTTTCGGCTAGGAAACGGAAGGTTCCTAGTTCGATACCGGCCCTCGCCACTCAGTGTATGAGTAGCACAGGGATCTGTGCGGTAAAGTGAGGAGCTGATGGTAGGTGTGACGCTTCACCTCAGATGCTAAAATAATCTCCTTCTTCTTTAGCTCAGTCGGTAGAGCTTTCGGCTAGGAAACAGAAGGTTCCTGGTTCGATACCGGCCCTCGCCAACTCAGTGTATGAGTAGCACAGGCATCTGTGCGGTAAAGTGAGGAGCTGATGGTAAGTGTGACGCTCCACCTCAGATGCTAAAATAATCTCCTTGGTCTTTAGCTCAGTTGGTAGAGCGTTCGGCTATGAATCAGAAGGTTCCTGGTTCGATACCGGCCCTCACTGTCTCAGTGTATGAGTAGCACAGGGATCTGTGCAGTAAAGTGGGGAGCTGATGGTAAAATAATCTCCTTGGTTTAGTGCTAGTGAAAAGGGGATAGACTCCCTTGCTGTCTGGCTGATACCGACATTAGGCCACCCGGACGTCTTTTTACTATTATCTATTTATTTTCTTTTTCTTTTTCCTTCTTGAGCTTTTTTGCTATTGGTTATCCTTTTTCTTTCTTTCTCATTCCTTTTCGTTTTTGCTACTAATGCATAATAGCGCGCAACAGATAATCTCATTAGAATCGCATTTTAAGTATAAATTGTATTAGATGTCCAAAACTTCTGAAATAGCCTAACCCTAATACTAACCATAATAGTATTAGGTGTCCGAAACTTCTGAAATAGCCTAACCCTAATACTAACCATAATAGTATTAGGTGTCCGAAACTTCTGAAATAGCCTAACGCTAATACTAACCATAATAGTATTAGGTGTCCGAAACTTCTGAAACCTAACCTAACCCTAATACTAACCATAATAGTATTAGGTGTCCGAAACTTCTGAAATAGCCTAACCCTAATACTAACCATAATAGTATTAGGTGTCCGAAACTTCTGAAATAGCCTAACCCTAATACTAACCATAATAGTATTAGGTGTCCGAAACTTCTGAAATAGCCTAACCCTAATACTAACCATAATAGTATTAGGTGTCCGAAACTTCTGAAATAGCCTAACCCTAATACTAACCATAATAGTATTAGGTGTCCGAAACTTCTGAAATAGCCTAACCCTAATACTAACCATAAGTATTAGGTGTCCGAAACTTCTGAAATAGCCTAACCCTAATACTAACCATAATAGTATTAGGTGTCCGAAACTTCTGAAATAGCCTAACCCTAATACTAACCATAATAGTATTAGGTGTCCGAAACTTCTGAAATAGCCTAACCCTAATACTAACCATAATAGTATTAGGTCCGAAACTTCTGAAATAGCCTAACCCTAATACTAACCATAAGGTGTCCGAAACTTCTGAAATAGCCCCTAACCCTAATACTAACTATTAGGTGTCCGAAACTTCTGAAATAGCCTTACACTTACCCAAGCGTCTCGAAGGTTTCGATTCTTTCCACAAAATGTAATGAAATATAATGCTTTTTATACGTAATCTAATGCGCGCTATTCTGCATTAGTACCTCGTTTTTAATTCTATTTTTTTCCTTTCTTTTTAATTTCTTTCTTTTTTTGTTATCTTTCTTTCCTCTGACATCGTTCTATCTTTCTTTCTGTCTCACTGTCTGCCTGAATGTCTGTGCGTCTAATCGAATTTCCTCGTATTTAAACGCTGTAGAATTCGCGACGCCCACGTTCATCCATTCCATGTTTCAATTTTCTTCATTCTTCTCCCTACCTCCCTCCCAATCCACAACACAAATTACCGAATTTCCAAAGATCTACAAAACCTCAAATTTCTTTCATTATTAGAGACTTACAAGAAATCTCAGATTTACATTCAACAGAGCACTTTCTCGCCCCCCACCCCACCCCACCCCCAGACTTAAACTAGGACAGTCGGCAAGTCTACAAAATTCATAGATATTTTTTTTTCTCGACTTGAAAATAATTTTATAAATCGATACAATTTAAATAAGCATTCAGTTATTTTTGTCTGTTTTCCCTGCAAACGTAGGCAAAAGTTTTATCTAATTAGCTATGTGTTCATCTTTCTTTTCTTCCAAATAAATACACTTGTCCCCCCCTCTCTCGCTCTCTCTCTCCCCTCCCTCTCTCTCTCTCTCTTCTGTCTGTCTCTCTCTCTCTTTGTCTCTCTCTCTCTCTCTGTCTCTCTCTCTCCGACTGAGGCTGTAGAATACGCCGACTGCACCTCTGTAGGGAGGTAAGACCCCCCCCCAGTGGTGCCACCTGATGGAAGTGGGTGGTGATCCGTGTTGCTTATGGATGGAATCCTGGTGGCTGAATAGTCCATGACTAACAACACTCTACTTTGAGTTTTACTTAGGCTAGACGGTCGGTCGGAATGACCCTTCTAATCAATCGGCTGGTCACGTCAAGACGCCCTCTCTTACACTCCTATCTCTCTCTCTCTCTCTCTCTCTCTCTCTCTCTCTCTCTCTCTCTCTCTCGTCTTTTGTCTATCAGTTGGTTGGTTCTTTTGTTTTACGGCATATCAACCCTTTTTGGGTCATTTAATGCTGAATCAAGTCATTTTGATAAACAAAAGGACTCGGTGAGCTATTCTGTAGTAATGGATCTGCGAGACTATCCTGCTAACCATTACACCGCGTTGGGAACACCCTACGAACCGAAAGACGTATATTCTGTAATATATGTCCGGAAATATGTAGGTATTTATCCAACCCGTTCACTATGGGTAGGATGGGGTTGGTTGGTTGTTTTGTTTTACGGCATATCAACCCTTTTTGGGTCATTTAATGAAGAATCAAATCATTTTGATATTCGGTTTCTTACAGTGCCCCCTGTTGCTTAAGTGGTCACCCATCTAAGTATTGAACAAGCTCATCGCTGCTTAACTTCGGTGATCTAGCGGGAACCAGTGCTTTTAACGTGACTTAACCGTGAGTTGCCAGTCTGTCTGTCTGCCAATGGAAAACACGCAGAGTTGACTTGGGATTAATCGCAATGATCGGGTACTTGACCATAACCATCAGATGTATTTTAATGTCCTATTAAGGTCACTTCATTTTTGGCGAGTGTGGTGGGAGTAGTGCTCTGCAGAGGACATAGTCTATTCTAAGCCCCGCCAACAGACGTCAACCGACGAAATTTTTCTAGATTCTTAATTCTTTTTGATTTGGCAACATTTTCGCCTTTACTCCCAGGTTCACTCTGACCCGGAGTGGTAGTATCTGTTAAGGTTCCATCTATAGGTTAAATAAATAAAAAAGTTTTTAAAAAATGAGTTTAAAAGTAATAATTGAGTACCCATCAAGAATAACTAAAACAAAATGTCTTCGGCATAAAATGACCCAAAAAAGGTTGACATGCCATAAAATCCAACTAACCAGCCAACAATTTTGAATATATATGCCAGCATTTTTTCCCCTCTCCGTCTGTCTGTCTACCAATGGAAAGCACAAAGTGTTAGAATTGTCCGCTGAAGCTCGAATCGCGCTTACATTTTTCCAACAAAGAGTAAATTATTTATTCTCGCTGAATTAAAGAACGCGATCGTTAGAGTAAACGAAAGAAAAAGCCATTGAAAAAGAATAGTAGCAGTTTTTTGTATTATTGTTATTAGTAGTTGTATTATAATTCTTTCTTTCTTTTTTTTTTTTAACTAAAGTAGAGATTTTGGAAATGCAATTCATTGTCAAATTATTTGAATTCCATAAATTGAATTGACTTTAATAGAAAAGAGATGCACTGATTGTTGGGAAATAGTTGAAGATATTTCGCTGACGACTATTAGAGTCTGGAATTTTCAGTTTTGTCAATTTTTCATGTTTGATTTGTGTTAGTTTAAAAATATATATATATATATATATTTCGTCTCTGATGTCTACGTCTGCTCATATCTATCCATCTCAGTCTGTTCATATCTCTTTCTCTTCCCCTCCTCTCCCTCTCTTTCTCTCTCTCTCTCTCTCTCTCTCTCTCTCTCTCTCTCTCTCTCTCTCTCTCTTATTCTCCCTCACTCTATCTCTATTTATCTATCAATCGCCCTCTCCCTCTATCTCTATTTATCAATTATCACTCTCTCCCTCTATCTCTATTTATCTATTGGTCTCTGTCTCACTCTCTCTGTCTATCAGTCTCCCTCCCTCCTCCCTCCTCCTCTCTCTCTTTCTCCCCCTCACTCTATCTCTATTTATCTATCTATCGCCCTCTCCCTCTATCTCTATTTATCTATCGGTCTCTGTCTCACTCTCTCTGTCTATCTGTCTCCCCCTCTCTCCGTCTCTCCGTCTGTCTGTCTGTCTGTCTGTCCCTCTCTCTCTCTCTCTCTATATATATATATGTATGTATATATATATATAATATATATATATATACGTGTATGAGTGTGTGTGTGTGTGTGAGTGTGTGTGCGTGTGCGTGTATGAGTGTGTGTGTGTGTGCGTGCGTGTGTGTGTGTGTGTTAGTGTGCGTGCTTGCCTCAGTTCATGACTATCTATTTATTCATGACTATCTATTTGTTCATATATCTATCCATATGTTCATATATGTCTATCTGTTCGTGTATACACACACACACACACACACACATATATATATATATATATATATATATAATATATATATATATATATATATATATATATTATAGTTTTTAAAAAGATTATTAACTTAATGAATTAGATTTTTTTTTCTGTTTGTTTCCTGGTTTTGTTTATTTCAAACAAGACTGCCTGTAATTTTCTTTTCTTTCTATAAAAATGTTTTCTGATGAATTTTATTCCCAAAAGTTCAAATAGCGCGCAAGAGATAATATCATTAGATTACGTATAAAAAACATTAGAGTTCATTACATTTCACGGAAAACCCGAAAACTTTCAGACGCTAGTTAGGGTGAGTATTAGGGATAGCCTACTTCGGGAGTTTCCGACATCTAATGCTATTTATAAAGAAAATGCGATTCTAATGATATTATCTTTTATGCGTTATTATGCGTTCGTAACTTTACTCCGATAGAAACGGTGGAAAATAGGTGTCAATATAAATTAATTTCCTGAGCTTTTATTTATTCCCTCACAGATAGACAGATATGCGTTTTGGTGGTTTTGATTCATTTGTTTGACGTAAACGTTATTCTCAAACAATTTGTTAGGTGAACAATTTAGAAAAGTTTCGAAAAACATCGAATAATGTTTAAAAGAGAAAAAATACACAAAAAAGCACAAAAAAATGTATATGAATTAATGGATTCGGAAAAAATGTACAAATTAAAAAAAGAACTAACATCGCTTGAATTTTTTGTAACAAAAAAGAAAAAAAATACAAACAAATAAAAAAAATATCAACAAAGAAAGACACAACTATGACAGCCGTTTTAGGCTTTGATTCGAAATCGAGGCTAATTAACCACCATTCAGTCTTCTGCCTGACGCCATTTGCAAAAAAAAAAAAAAAATGGCGGAGACAGAGAGACAAATTCAAAACAGCTAACAGAACAAAACAAAACAAAAACCAGTCAAAAATGAATTGCAGCAGAGCAGACGCGATTACATTACGTAACAATTAATTAAATAAGCAACAGATCACGTGACCTACTACCCTGTAGAATATCATTGCTGGTTTCTTCCACATACGGTAATACTGATAAAACGTAAAAATTGGTAAGAGCAAAGGATTGACGTCATAAGGCAAGTCTTTGACGTAACGAAGAGGAGCAGAATTGATTGTATAAATACTGTGAAGCTGCAGACTTTATGAGGGGGTCGGTTGGCAGTGGTGCAGCTAACATCCAAATAAACCCAAATTGGTTGATTGGATTTTACAGCATGTCAACCCTTGTTGGGTTATATTATGCCGGGGGCGTTGTTTTATTCATTCTTTTAGGATATTTTTTTTTTCAAACTCAATATTTTAAAAAACATTTTTACTATATAGTTTTTATGTATTTAATCCATAAAATAGGTTTGGTTTTTGGTTTGTTTTGTTTTACGGCATATCAACCTCAGTGGGTCATTTAATGCCGATAAAGTTTTGAAATAAATCAATTCTTAATGGATAATACAATTTTTTTATAAATACATTTTTCTATTTAACCCATAGATGGAACCCTAACAGGTACTACCACTCCGGCTCAGAGTGGACCAGGGAGCAATGGGGATGAAGGGGTGCTCCACATTCCCCAAACCTCCAAAACTGGAACCTCACCATCAGATAGAGTTTAACGTCATTCCCAGGACATGTAGGCCCGCAGGCACCGCCTTCTAGCACCCATATGATAAAAAGTCCATAAACATGACCATAACAGGTTCTACTACACCGTATCATAGTGGACCTGGGAGTGATACTGATAAATCGGTCACTCCACAATCCCTAGAGCTCCAGAATTGGAAATTCACCACTAGATGCAGCTTAACGTCATAACCCAGACACGCAGACCCTCAGCCACCGCCTTCTAACACATAATAAAAAGGGTCGGGGGCTCCATAAGGGCAATAGGGTTTGGACAATGATAAAGGTGCTAGGGCTTGACGTCGAGCCAATTGATTGGAGGCGGCCTCACCGACCGCCGCTAAGTAAGTGTTGCAAGTTATAGACTGCTCACCCACTAGGATTCCATCCTTAAGCATCGTAGCCCTTCACCAACGGTTAACAAGTGACCTCATTGGAGGGATTTTACCCCTCTGCAGAGGTGCAGTCGATGTATTCTTCTGCCTGAACGGACAGGGTGACCATTACTCAGGAGGTACATAGCAGACTGATGTCACAAGATTTTGACGATGTGGACGAGGAAATATGGACTAGTCCATTAAATACCAAATATTGTATATTTATA
>CM042153.1:65777998-65805498 GCA_023376005.1 Doryteuthis pealeii | reverse complement strand
CTCCACACACTTACTCCGCCCTATCGGCTGGGGCGTTAGAATGCACCAACTACTGCACCTCTGCAGAGGGAGTAAGACTCCCCCAACGGGGCTACCTGTTGACCGTGGGTGGCGACCCGTGATGCTTAAGGATAGAACCCAGGTGGATGAGCAGTTCATGGCATGCAATACTCCACTTAACACGTATTAGCGGGAAAAGTCTGATGACGTAACAACAACGCGTGCGCACTAGACAGGCATTTTACGAGTCTCTCCCGGTATGTAATAGCCTATTACGAATGATTTCCAACCTGTACACTGCGACAGAAGAATACAGCGACTGCACCTCAGCAAAGTGGTAAAATTCCCCAAAATGGGATCACCCGTTGGCCATGGCTAGTGACCCATGAGGCTAAAAAGCTCTCGAGCAAGATCTAAGTATTTGTATAGCTTTTTGCTTTCTTTTTCACTCTATGGTTCGCTTAATTGGAGGCCGTGATGTAATGGTTAGAGTCGTAAGACCACCGGTGATTTACTAGCGGCTGAGTGACAGCAAGTCTCCTCAGGTCTTCAGGACTCTTCTGAGTATTCTAGCCGATCTTAAAAATGCTGTAATTTGGAGGGTCTCGATTCTTCCTCTGATTTCCAATTCACCTAAATTCTTTGCCAGATTATTATTATTATTATTTAAATTTCATATTTTCTTTTAATATATTCATTCTTTTAATTCTCTGTACAAGTTACCCATTAAAACTGTTATTTACTCAATGGAGTCCGCGTGGCGTGTTGGGTAACGTTCCAGACTGTGACATTGTAATAAATCGAATTCGAAGGCGCGCTATTACGTTCACTTAGGGACTAATACCCACAGGAAAGTTATAAATCCCCTAACCCCCAGCAATGGGTTAAATAGTACAATTAATGTTCTTTTACAAGGACAGCATTAAATAACCAACGAATTTTGATATGCCTTTAAATAAAGAAACCAAACCTGTTTTTAACTCAGAGGACAATAAATGGCTGCTTAATTTGGTTAAGATATATATATATATATATACATGGGTGTATTATATATATATATATATATATATATATATATATATATATATATAATTTGTTCTTTAAGTTGCACATGACTTTCACGATCAAACTCATGCCACATTTCGAACGATTACCATGATCGTATTTCGGATGAGTTACGTCACACAATTTCGAAAGAAAATTAACGTCTAAAAAACTCCAAATCCGTTCACTTCATTTAATTACTTTTTTGCCCTCATATACAACATTTCATCTTTTTTTCTCCAGACCGTATGATATACCTTGAGAAAGGGTGAAGGTTCACCCAAAATATCGGAAGAGATTAAACCACGAACAGAGCAACGGTTGAATATATACAAATTCTGATTTTTGTTCTGTTTTTCTTGTTTTTGTTCTTTTTTCCAATGCTTCAAAAGACCAAACAAACAACGTTCTCAAGAACACAACATACATAATTTTATATATATATATATATATATATATATATATATATATATATATATAACATTTCCATTAATGTTGATTTAAGGATACTGTTTAAATGTATTTTATCGTTATTTTTATTGGCTTCAAGTTATATTTTCTTTCGATTTCTGTTTTTTTTTTTTAGTTTCTTTCTTTTTTCTTTTAAATTTTACATCAAGGACATTTCACTTTTAGCCCATTTACCAGACGTCGTCGAAAAGGAATTTTCTCTCAGGGGAGGAGACCGACATGTTGGGTGGGGTCGCTGTTGCTGGGGCTTTCAGGAATTTGTAAATAAAGAATTTTAAAAATATTTCTTTTCCGCTTTCTTTTTAGTCTAAAAGCATAATGCAAATATTTTTTTAATGACTAAAACTATTTATACTGTAGTCATAAAGAAATTTCTAAATAAGTATTTCTAAATAATTTGAAATTGAAATTGTGTTGTATTGAGATCTTAAATTTTAAGGGAATTTCAGTCAAAATCTTTAATAAATTTTGATTTAATCTAATTTAATTTTTTTTTAAATCTCATAATCTATGCATATAGCTAAGCTAGTGTGTATTTATGTATGTACTTCCGGACGATACTACGAAAATAAAACAATTACTAACAAATTCAATATACTAGCAAAATAAAAAAAACACCCTCCGAGCGATATAAAAATAAATTTTTGAAAGACATTGTTTGAGAAGGTGGAATTTAAAAATTAAATGTTGGCGAGTCTCTAATGTAAGGGGTCTGCGAGACAAGCTTGCTAAAAATCACACTACGATTGCACGCAACGGGATTAACATTAAAATGGTCACCCTTTCAAAAATGATTAATAGGGGCATTGCTTAACTATGAACATTTGAAGAGAAGAGTCCCTAATTATCTGCGAGAGAAGCTTGCTAAACATCACACTACGATAGCACGCAACGGGATTAACATTAAAATGGTCACCCTTTCAAAAATGATTAATAGGAGCATTGCTTAACTATGAACATTTGAAGAGAAGAGTCCCTAATGTAAGAGATCTGCGAGAGTAGCTTGCTAAACATCACACTACGATAGCACACAACGGGATTAACATTAAAATGGTCACCCTTTCAAAAATGATTATTGGACGCATTCCTTAACTATGGACATTTTAAAAGAATTAAGACTCTCTAATATAACAGATCTGCGAGACTAGCTAACCTTTACACCACGACTGCACGCAACTACATTAACATCAAAATGTTGGCGAGTTTGAACCATAAATCATGAAATCATCAAATTTATTAAAGGAGTAAAAAAAAATAAAACAATTTGAAATCGAAACTAAGTTCTATTAACTTTGAATATCTATTGAAATAAAACAAACTATATATGATACTGGTGATGTATCTATTAAAACTTGTTTTAAAAAACAATGAGGACTATCTAATGTTGCACGCTCACATTTTGAGTGTATTTATTCTATGTTATGACGATTTCGGGTATAGTGGCGTAAGCAGTGACGTAGTTTTTGTTACAGACAAAAACCGGAAGCGAATCTCCATTATTAATAGATATACACATTAAATATCATCGGTTCTTGTTTTTTTATGCAAACATTATGAAGATTTGGTTTATATTCGAAGATATCTAAAAATTAAAACATACATAGAAATAACATTTAAATTCTACTTAGATATGTCCAGCATTTTCAAGCGTAAAGAAGTCAATAGACCAGAGCTCCCTTTCCCTCAAATCAGGCGTCGCTGGGTAGCTGCTTCTAGTTTAGAATAAATTAGATATTGAAATTTGTGCAAATTTCAATTTTTAGATAAGTTTTATTAATAATTTAAGGAAATTATCACGATGACAGCAGGAATATCCATCTCTCTCTCTCTCTCTCTCTCTCTCTCTCTCTCTCTCTCTCTCTCTCTCTCTCTCATGATTGGCCTAAACGGGTGTGTCTATGTGTAGGTGTCCACAGGAGAACCTCACTTATGAGTTCATCTTTGCTTCTCAAGCAGTGGCCAGTATATTTTGTTCGTCTACAACGGATGGTTTGTGTGATAGGAGGCCAATGGCCGTACAACTGCTTCTAGGATTTGTGCAAAACGTTAGGGAATCGCGTTTATATTCACAATTTTGTCTAGTTTGAGTTTTTTTTTTAATATTTATTTTGCCCTCTGTTATATAATATCAATGATTGATTGACTGATTTTAACGACACGTCAACCCGTCTAAGGTAGCCCTGTCGGCTGGGACTTTAAAATTCACCGACTTCTAAGTCGATGCTTATGGTGGCACCAAAATAACTGAGCAATCCATAATATGCAACACTCCAATTTGGCTCTTATTTAGGCTAGACGGGTGGCTGGAACCCCCCCCCACCGCCCCCGATCAATCTGCTGGTCACCTCAATCTCTAGCACCTATATGATTTTCCCAACCCTCCTGCCCCAATCTTTTTTATCATATATGTTCGGTGGCCAAGGGACAACATGTCCTGGGTATGACGTCAAACACTATCTGATGACGAGGTTCCAGTTCTGGAGGTCTTGGGAATTTGGAGAATCCCTTCATCACCGTTGCTCCTAGGTCCACTCTAACCCGGAGTGGTCTGACGAAGCTCGGTGGGCCTCAGATACCCACGAATGGAAATGGTCCATAATCACAATACCCATGGTATTTAAGGCCTTTTTATTCACACACACACACACACACACACACACACATATATATATATTGCTATGGTTAAATGCTATGGGTTAAATGGTAGTAAGTAAAGTCGACTGTGGCCAACTGTCGGTATCAGCTGTACAGCGAGGGAGTATATTCCCTTTTCACTAGCTCTAGACCAGGGAGATTGCTGAGGTTGACCGCTGAAGCTCCTAACTTTACCGCACTGTTCAGATTACCAACCGGTGCTACTCATGTGCTGAGTTGGCGGGAACCGGTATCGAACTAGGAACCTTGAGAGTCCTCGGAGTGTGCTCTATCAATTGAGATATAGTACCACTATTGATCTTCCACAAGAATGGCTTTGGCATTAAATAACCCACAAAAGTTGATATGTAATTAAGCAAAGAAACCAAATCAAACCTTTTTGGGTACGGTGCTAAACTGCATTTGATGGTGAGGCTCCAGTTCGGGTGCTCTGGAGATTATGGAATCACCCATTTTGTTGCTATTACCCCCAAGTCTAGGTCGACCATAAACGGGACTCTAATACTAAAGTACCGCTATTGACCTTCTTGGCTATTGTTGCAAATTTCACAATATGAAAATTAATAATAATAATAAAGAAAATCGTAAAAATCATTTGAATTGTTGATTGTGTTCAAGAATGTCTAATTGATTTCCGAGCTGAAAATATTCACATATCTGCTTTGTTTGGTTAACTTGTTTAACGGCATATCAACTCTTGATGGATTATTTAATGCCGAACATTGATTCATTTGTAAATTTTTGATTATGATAAAGAGTGAAAGAGAGAGAGAGAGAGAGAAAGAGAGAGAGAGAGGGAGAGAGAGAGAGAGTGAGAGAGGATATAGATAGATAGATAGGGAGAAAGATAGAATATGACAGGTTTGTTTTGATGTATTTGTTTAATGGCATATCAACTGCTTATGGGTTACTTAATCCCGAAAGGTGATTCATTTCTAAATGCTTGATTATGATATGACGTTGACATTAAATAACCCACAAAAGTTGATATGCCATTAAACATAAGAAACTAAACCAACGAAACCCAACGGAATATGAAGAAAATACTTATGATAAAATTTGAAGACATCGACAAAATTACTAATGTTGGTTCTACCGTTGAATTAGGAGACGTAAACAGACAAGAATTCTTGAAAAAAATAATCGACAATATAAACATCACTATCTATTACTTTCAAAACATCACCATACTCCATAAAGCCCGTATAATTAAATATTTTTTCTCTCTCTCTGGGGTTTATATTTCCGTATCACATTGCCTGATACATAAATAGGGAAGTTTTAATGTCTTTAGATTCAAGTAATTAAATATTTGACTTGTCACTTCGTGGAGCAAATACCTACATTTTGAGCAATATGTATTCGATTTCAGGTATATTCTTTACATCAAATTTCAGTTGAAAAATCTTAGATAACAAATATATGTGTATATGTATGTATCTCTTCAAAGTTCCACTCTCTCTCTCTCTCACTCTCTCTCTCTTTATATATATATATATATATATATATATATATATATAATATATATACATATATATATATATAATATTATATATATACCGCTGATGAGACTTAATAAAGTCGAAACAGTCTGTACGGTATTCTACACATCGAGCCATCCTTTGCTGGGATTACACTTGTCAAGTTCATTTTCTATAAGAAAAAGTATCGAATTTATGCGATACATGCGTTGTAAGTGCCTTCAAGTAAAAATTTAATATATATATATATATATATATATATATATGTATATTGTGTTGGTGTGTGTGTGTGTGTGTGTGGTTTGTATTGATAAAGAATGAAAAAACTCAGGTTTCATTGACTGGTGATTTTTGATAAGCCGACGCTTCAGTGTTTCGGTTTGTACGACAAACCGTCGTCGGAGCCTTCGTTACGAGGTGTCTATCACCTGTCAATGAAAGTTGTGTGCTTTCATTTTTATGAAGTTACAATATGTCGGATTTACTGCTACTTTTTCCTTATATATATATATATATATATATATATATATATTATAGTGTGTGTGGTGTGTGTGTGTGGTGTATATATATGTTGTGTGTGTGTGTGTGTGTGTTATATATATATATATATATATATGTGTGTGTGTGTGTGTGTTGTGTGTGTGTTATATATAATATATATATATATTTATATATATATATATGTATATATGTTGTACCGGCCGTTCCTACAGTGGAGAATATACACCGGTTCTCACTATAAATAGTGAGACACCGAGTGAAAAGGTTGTACTGTTACTGTTTAGCGGCAAGCTAGCCGTTCTTGTACCTTATTGTAAATACACTTGTCTCATTTTACCCTACCTCGACTTGACTTCTTTTTTTACTGTTGAATTAACATCACAACAATATATATATATATATATATATATATATATATATATATATGTAACTGGTAAAAAAAAGAATTTAACAAACGGTAATTTTTCGGTTGTATCTATACACCGCAAAATGACCGATCTTTAAGGCCTTTTCTTTGCCAATTACTATGCTCTGTTCAATAATATTGAACATCGAGATATTTTATAAAAATGTAAAAGGAAAAAAAACAAAAAACAAAAAACAACCACAGACGTAGGTCCCGACGGTTAAACAAAACGAAACTCTATGGCGTCGGCTAAATAAATATCACCCGTCAATAAAAGAAATGTTTTTTCTTTAATTTTTATAAATTACATAGTCGCATTGACTTCCACCTTTTGCATTATATATATAATATATATATATATATATATATATATTATATATATATATATATATATAATTGATAATTGAATCATATTACCACGACCAGACAATATATATATACATATAAAGATAAATCTAATGAGTCAGACGAACCTACTATTAGTTTCGCTTAATGCTCTTCAGGGCTAAGATCTGACTCAGATCTTAGCCCTGAAGAGCATTAAGCGAAACTAATAGTAGGTTTGTCTGACTCATTAGATTTATCTTTATTATTTGCTCTACTTAGGTATTGAGCACTTTTTTACTTATTAGCTATTCTCATAGGCGGTTATATGAATATATATCTATCTTATATACATATATTATACATATAAATGTTTTTTCTTTTGGCCAAATACTGTACCAATAAATTATTTTTTGTTGGTACGACTATCTGGTCTTTTCTTTTTCCAAAGATTTTTTTCTCCCCGGTTGTTGTTTGGTAGTATATTTTTACAATTCAAACTATTTGCTGTTTTTTTTTCTCACCGCGAGGATTACCAACACGCTTGGTATATTAAATTATATATATATATATATATATATATAATATATATGTGTGTGTGTGTGTGTGTGTGTGTGTTGTTGTGTATGTATATGTGTGTTGTGTGTATGTGTTGTGTGTGTGTGTGTGTGTGTGTGTGTGTGTGTAAGCTAATTATTTAACTCTTTGTCTTCAAAATCTAAATCAGAACGTATATTTTGAACAAGAAAGTAGGAACGTTTTTTAACAGCTTTCTAAGATTTAGAATATAATAAAATTAAGTAAAATCGTCAAAGTTCCCTAAAGTGTGTATCAGCCAGACAGCGATGAAGTCTATCCCCTTTTCACAAGCGCCAAACCCAGGTTTTTTTTCAGTCTGAAGCGGAGCACCACGCCTACCATCAGCTCCTTGCTTTACCGCACAGATCCCTGTGCTACTCATACGCTGAGTTGGTGAGGGTCGGTATCGAATCATGAATATTGTGGTTCCTAGGCGGACGCTCAACTAACTGAGCTAAATTTTGCTCTAATTTTTCATATTATTTCCAACTTTAAATGAATCGATTTTTTTTTTTGGGGGGGGCGGTTTCCTAATCTTCTAAATCTACAAACCGAATGTTCAATCCCCGAAATAACACAGATATTCGTTTTGTTTATTTCGAACTCCGAATGATTTGATCACTGCGTTCTATTTTGTCGGCGAAGAAATTTAAAAAAAAAATAAAAATAAAAAATAAAAATATAAAAAACCGGAAGGAATTTGCTTGGGTGACTCAAGAATGTGATATCCGGTTGACTTGATTCTTCGAACGACAATTTGAATCGGAAAAGAGAAATTCAAAAATGTATTCGAACTGCAAAAACAGAATAAAGGAACGGATAGAAAGTCAAAAGAAGAAAAGCGGGAAAAGAATCGAAGCGGAATCGAAAACATTTTAAGAATAATAAACAAAACAATAAAACAGTAAAACCAGGAAAATCTTTGCCAATAAAATAATTATATTAATCATGAGGATAGAAACATGAGAAAAGCGCAGATGACATAATTATAGAATAAAAAAAAGGACAAAAGAAGCATAAAACGTATATATGAAATGGGCAGAACGGTGACAAAATATTGTTTTTTTTTTGTTTTTTAATTCATTGAAATTTATCGCCAATAAAATTTACTACCAAATATGAAAGAATTTAACTTTCAAATCATCATTATATAAAAAAACAATAAATAAAAAACACACACAACACACACACACACACACACACATATATATATATATATATATATATATATAATATATGGGGGGGGTGACCCTCTGTGAAAACTATTAAAAAATAATAATAACTTGAAAACAACAAGGATTCTATTATTTTTAACCAAATTTGTTGAATGAAAAGATGCTGGCCAAATATACCTATATATATATATATATATATATATATATATATAAAAATGGATATAAAGTAACCTACTCGAGTTTCATCATCTGAATCGTCAGGGTTACATCCGCTGAATTAATCGAGTTTTCGATTAATATCAGTTGATATCACGTATGTCTGTTGGAACGGTATCATACGTGGCATCAACTGATATTAATCGAAAACTCGATTAATTCAGCGGATGTAACCCTGACAATTCAGATGATGAAACTCGAGTAGGTTACTTTATATCCATTTCTTAAATAAATTTTGCTCTACATTGTATTGAGCACTTTGTATTTGTTTTTTCACGGTCTTAACCCCCGGATACTGTGCGCTCCCAACGATCGTACCCGTACCCACCGGTAAGCCACTACTCATACATAAATATATATATATATATATATGTATATTATATATATATAATATATATATATATATATTATGTGTGTGTGTGTGTGTGTGTGTGTGTCTGTGTATGTGTGTGTGTGTGTGTGTGTGTGTGACCCTCTGTAAATGGTGAGGCATACCTGATGACCAGATTAGATTTACAGTCAGGGGTCACATGTCAAAGGTTGCCTATCTAATGTAAAGCCCGGCTATTCGCACTGAAGATTCACAGAAATCTAAACAAACCTTGTATCTTCAAAACACACACCAGTTGGCTGATTAATTGCATCTTGTTGGTAATTATTCATATTGATTAAACATTGCTGATTTTACAAGGAAGATTGCTTTTTCTAAAATCAAAACAACAACAATAAATATCTTAATTTCTTAATAAAGTACATTTGGCGGATTGGCTTATTATCGGTATCAGCCAAACAGCGAAGGAGTCTATCCCCTTTGGCTAGACCAGGGAGATTGTTTTAGCTGAAGTGGATGTGACACAAGGTCAATTTCTTAAGCGGAGTTTAACAGGTTTGAATTCAGAGTTTTCCTTCTCCTAGACTGATTACCTAGCCATGGTTAAAGAGTCCAGTTTGCCCTGCTATTTACCCATAGCAGAAGGGAGAATTGGATTCATACCTTTCCCAAGAGTATTAGCATTATGTGAAATTCAAACAGCTTTTGAATTGAACTCAGGTCGACAAGTCCATTTCTTATGACTCTAACTATTAGACCACGCACCTCCATAATGAGAATGAGTTCAAAATAAGGTACGTATTTAACCAACCTGTTTCCAATGGGTAGAATGTGATACAAGGTAGCAAGTACAGGACATCCAGTGAGGATCAAACTCACGATTCAGTAGTAATGGATCAGTGAGACTAGCTTGCTAGAATGAGTTTAAAATAAGGTACCAATCTGTTCACCATGGGTAAAATGTGACACAAGGTAGCAAGTATAGGGCATCCAACAAGGGTCAAACTCACGATTCAGTAGTAATGGATCTGCAAGACTAGCTTGATAGCCATTACACCATAAAGGGATGACCAACAATAATTATGAGTATGGTTGGGCAACCGGTATGGAGAAGGAAAACTCCGAATTCAAACCTGTTGAACTCCGCTTAAGAAATTGACCTTGTGTCGCATCCTGCTCATGCGGAGGGGTTGGTAAATATATATGAGTCTAAACTAGCAGTTTCTATGTTAGGTCGCTGATATCGGGCAATGAGCCAAACCCTTGCTCTTTCAGGCGAGGGCTGGGGGATGTTTAGATAGGGCCGGTCCTCTGAATCCAGGCTTTTCCACAAATTGATTAGTCTGGCATATAGGTCATCAGGTTGTTTATAAACATCAGGTTGTGCTCGCAACACATACCTCCATGACTCTATCTGAAACCATCCCTATCGGCCATCGCCTCTGGGAGATCTTACACACAGCATACAGAATCCGCACAGAACTGATTAGTGTAGGTTTTTGCTGGTCGGCCTACACTGGTGTGTCCATGTGTAGGTGTCCTCAGGGGAACGTCTCTTATGAGTAGAGAAAAAAAAACGTTGATGCTCCGTGTTCTCTTCCCAAGCCTAGATGTAAAAGGGTTAAAAAGTTGAGAATGGCGTTAGCGCATTGATCATGTGAAAAAGCCTCTCACTACAGAAACACAGACACGATATCAACTAGCCGCTCAACTCAGGTAAAATTGGTATCACTTTAGCGACAGCAGATTCCTGCTGTATTGGAGTCACAAAACTTACTAAGTCGTTGTGTATAGATAGACTTACTAAGTCTATCAGGTTGTCTCTTTCTTCTCCATGCAACATGCAGCAGATTGTACTGGGTTACATGGTACCAATATTATATAGATAGAATAGGATTATTTCATGGATAGTATGAATAGATTGCTAAATATTACTATAGAAATACATTGAAATTGCGAAGAAAGGAATCCAAGTATTACAAAGAGTATAATAATATTATATATATATATATTTATATATATATAATATAATATATATTATATATGTTCACTTATTTCGAAGACTAGCCGTAAAATATGACGAGTATGAGAATATTTGGTTCGTTCATTCTTCCTCGGATCAAAGTCACGCATATGTAGTTCTGCCAAGTATAAGTGTGTTATCTGTCCGGTCCGCGATATAATATATATATATATAACAGTTAAATCACCGCTCCTGAATGGCAGCTGTCGGTGACCGAAGGGTTAACGAATAGTGCTGATGGAAAGTTTGTCTTATTTCGCTCCTTGTCAGAGGTAGTTGCTGCCTTTAGCCACACTGATGAGACGTGAAACGTCGAAACACCGTATCTGTGATGACTTATGATATGCTCCCAAAACCCAGTAGACCTCTCTAGAAGCGATTTTAGTTGACTTTCACCGCCAGCATAAAGCAATGATTGTTTGTTGTTGACAGATTTGATCTCTCTGGAGATCGTAAAATATATACACAGATGTATGTATTTAATAGTTAAAACACCGCTCATTAATGACAGCTGTCAATGGCCGAGAGGTTAACGAATCAGTCTGAAAGTCAATCGTGTTTTGTTCCTGGTGGGAGGTGTTGCTGTGTTTAGCCACACTGATGAGAAGTCTTAAATAGAAAAATCTTTACCTTCAACTCATATGGTATATTGGATATACAAGCAAAATAAAAAGACACCCTCCGGGCGATGTAAAAATAATTTTTTTAAAGATATTGGCCTGAAGGGATGGGAGCTGAAAATTCAATGTCATATAGTGAGTACCATTAAGTATGTAAAATCGTCAAATATGTTAAAGGAGTAAAAAAAAAAAAAAAAAAAAAGAAAGAAAGACAATTTGAAATGGAAACCGTTTCCGATAACTTTAAATATTATATTAGAATAAAATACTATTATATATAATTATAACGCCGGGCATCTATTTATTGAAACAATAGGATTGTCTAACGTTGCCATGGTCACATTTTGAGTATATTTATTCTATGTTATGACGTTGGATTATGTGTTGGGTAATGTGACGTAAGCAATGACGCAGTTTTTGTTACAGACAAAAACCGGAAGCGAATCTCCATTATTAATAGATGTGTGTGTAGTAGTAGTAGTTGTATTAGTAGTAGTAGTATTAGTAGTAATATTATTAATGATGGTGTCGTAGTGGTAGTGTTATGTAATGTTTTTACAGCAATCGAAGTGGTGTTGGTGGTATTGCTGTAGATGATGGTGTGAAAGCGGTGATGACTATAACGTTGATATTTAAGTTTCTTTACTTTGCTTCAAAAAGTTGTAAGATTTATTTTGATTTTTAAGGGTCATCTGTTTATGTTTAGCATCAAGAATCTTTTCTTTCTCTTTTTTTTTTTTTTTTTTTCCAAATTTTTTTCCCCTCCAAAATTCAGTCAGCAGCGCGAGTGATGATAAGATTAAATCTTGGTATGCTATCTTTAGGGCGAGGGATTATATTTAGCCAAGTCACAACGAAAATTCTCCAGCGTTTTTTTTTTTCTTTTCAAAATTCATATTCCAGCCTGTTGATACTCAACGGTCAGAATGGCTGAGTATTCACAGCGTTTGGATTTCGTCTGCAGATGTTCAGGTTAGATCATCAATAATTTAATCGTTCGCTTTTCATTAGTTGTCACATTTCTACGAACAATTACGAAGGTGTCCCAAAAGTAATGCATTTTGTGTAGGACAGGTATGAACAATGTATCATACATCAAAATGAAGCTGGTCCTCTGTGGATCACATCCTACTTTTTCACATAGTTACGAGGGGAGTCAAAAGAGAATGCCATTTTGTTTTAGGACAGGTATAATTACCAACACAGGAACATGATCATGCATCAAAATGAAGCTGATCCTCTGTGGATCAATCCCTATTTCCACATAGTTCGAGGGTGAGTAAAAAAGTAATGCCATTTTGTGTAGGACAGGTATGAACATGTATCATACATCAAAATGAAGCTGGTCCTCTGTGGATCACATCCGTACTTTTTCACATAGTTACGAGGGGAGTCAAAAGGTAATGCCATTTTGTTTAGGACAGGTATAATTACCAACATAGGACCATGTATCATACATCAAAATGAAGCTGGTCCCTGTGGATCACATCCCTATTTCTCCACTAGTTGCGAGGGTGAGTAAAAAAGTAATGCCATTTTGTGTAGACAGGTATGAACATGTATCATACTCAAAATGAAGCTGGTCCTCTGTGGATCACATCCCTACTTCTTCACATATTACGAGGGAGTGTCAAAAGGTAATGCCATTTTGTTTATGACAGGTATAATTACGCACACAGGAACATGTATCATACATCAAAATGAAGCTGGTCCTCTGTGGACAATCCCTATTTCTCACATAGTTACGAGGGATAGTCAAAGGTAATCCATTTTGTTCATGACAGGTATAATTACCAAATAGGAACAGTTATCATACATCAAAATGAAGCTGGTCCTCTGTGGATCACATCCCTTACTTCTGCACGTAAAATTCTGTTGACTGTTCTTCAGACACTCTTCACTACAGATTTCACTTCCTCGTCAATGTAATAATGTTTGCATCTCTTCGCCCCATGCAAGAGGGTTTGAAGGCAAACATTATTCCAGTGACAAGGAAGAGTGAAATCTCTAGTGAAGAAGTGGCTCAAGAACAGTCAACAAAATTATACAGACAGGGATACATGCTCTCGTTCGAAGATGGAATATTGCTATTCAGAGAAACGATGACTACGTTGGA
Organism: Doryteuthis pealeii; assembly: GCA_023376005.1. Taxonomy (NCBI): domain Eukaryota; kingdom Metazoa; phylum Mollusca; class Cephalopoda; order Myopsida; family Loliginidae; genus Doryteuthis; species Doryteuthis pealeii. Next base: position 65,791,556 of record CM042153.1, on the reverse strand, counting down.
GAAGTAGGGATGTGATCCACAGAACCAGCTTTATTTGATGTATGATACATGTTCTGTGTTGGTAATTATACCTGTCCTAATAAATGGCATTACTTTTTACTCACCCTCGTACATTCCCCTTAAACTAACAGGAGGTTAATCATCGCATATTAAATGTCGGTCTGGAACGAACATAGATTAACATATTGACTACGTATTTGTACTCATATGTATCACTATGTATATTACTGATGTACGTATTGGTGATATATGTAAAAGTAAAGTCGTCGGGGTGGCCGATCAGGACAAACAGCGAGGGACTCTATCCCCTTTTCACTAGCATAGACAAAGGAGATTGTTTTTGCGTCTGCGAGGGAGCGCCACAACAACCATCAGCTCCTCACTTTACTGCAAAGATCACTATACTACTCATACGCTGAGTTGGCGATGGCGGGTATCGAACCAGGAACCTTGTTTCCCTAGCTTGGGACGGATTCAGGACATTCTCGTGGGCATTAGCGTGGGAAGGGAAAAGCTGCCAGCCTAATCCAGGATTTGAACTCGCAAGTCAAGTTTCCGGTTTCTATGACGATAACCATTACGCAAGTAATGATTTGGAATTTTTGTTATTCGAAACAAGAACAAGTTTTATTGGCTGGAAATCTTCCAGGAATATTGAAAGTGCTCGATTTCTGAAATATGAAATACCACTAAGCAATCTCCCCCCTCTCTTTCTCTCTCTCTCTCTCTCACACACACACACACACACACACACACACGTACACACAGCAAATTATTATTTCACGTGTTTTGTGAAAGACCACGGCCTGTTTCTTCTTGATAATATTCAAGAGAAGCACGGTGGTGTACCGGTTAGTGTCGTAGGAAATGGACTCGTCGCCCCGAGTTCAATTCCTGGACGAAGTCACAGTTCACATAGCGCTAATACCCTTGGGAAATGTGTGAATCCAAATATTCTCCCCCCAGCTATGGGTATAGAGTAGGGCATACTGGGCTCTTTAACGATCGTTAGGCAACCAGTCTGGAAGACGAAAAACTCTGAATTCAAACCTGGTCACTACTAGAATAAACTAGGACCTACTTAGTGATCTATTTCAATTTATTTAAGAGTAGATGTTCAAGTTTTGTTTTTCGTATATCAGGCTACAAATGGTAGAGACGGTGTCCCATATGTCGTTTACCTGAGCGCTTTCAACCATGTCACTGCCGTCTCCAGGGGAATTATAGTTTGTAGTTTTGTTTGTTGTACGAGTTTTATTCGTCTGGATGGTTTATTGGAGGTTTTGTGGTTGCTGGTTTGGTCAGGAGAGCTTATTGTAAGTAACGTGCTATAGTTAGTACGTTAGTTAATAAAATGTCGGACACTACCATTTGGATTCTGATATATGGAAAACAATAAGAAAACTTGAACGTCTGCAGTTAAAGATCATCAGAAAGAAACATTCCGTGGCATTTAGCAAAACATAGCTCAACAATATATATATATATAGTATCGAATTTTATGCGATACATGCGTTGTAAGTGCCTTCAAGTAAAAATTTAATATATACTTTATTCAGCAACGTTTCTAAATAAACAAACATCCAAAAATCTTATTCACTTCGCCGAAGGGCATACGGTCTGTTTGTTATTATTCTCTCAATAACGCCCCCTTACCTATTATGGTAGAGGCGTGTAGTAGTATCATTTGACAAGCTTAATTTCGCTAGGATGGTCAGCTGTGTACTGTGGCCGAGGCGATAAAAGTGTTTCACTCGTGTTTCACTGTGTCTGCTGAAGTCCCGGTTTCGATTTCTGTCGGAGGAAATCGTTAGTATATACGCTGATGAGAACTTAATAAAGTCGAAACAGTCTGTACGGTATTCTACACATCGAGCCATCCTTTGCTGGGATTACACTTGTCAAGTTCATTTTCTAATAAGAAAAAGTATCGAATTTTATGCGATACATGCGTTGTAAGTGTCTTCAAGTAAAAATTTAATATATAATATTATATAATATTTAAAGTATTGGAGAATTGAAAATTTGAAAGAGTTCGATTAATGGTGTAAGAGCTGTACTTTAGACTTTATTAGTTGAGTACAATGCATTTAAGGTGCAATTGTTACCCATTGGTTCTTATCAAGACAATCATCATGCACGCTTCATCAAGGACAATGCTGAATAAAAGCTTTACAGGCGCATTGGTCTTGCTGATAAGTGGCTATAATTCCGCAGACTTTGAACAACACAATCGTTAAACGCATTGTACTGCTATTCTCATCCAAAGATATATATTATCTATTATATATATATAATATATGTCCGTGTGTGTGTGGTGCATGTGTGTGTGTGTGTGTGTGCGTGTCATGTGTGTGTGTGTGTGTGTGTGTGTTCAATTGGTGAATACAAATAAAGTAGAGGAATTTACATTTACTATATTCACATATAACTGGTACAATATCGGGGGTACAAAAATACTACACATACACATATAATAAACCGTAATCTATACACTTAATATATATACATATATACGTGGTGTAATGGTTAAAGTCATGGGTAGAAATGGACTCGTGTTCGCCCAAATTTCAATTGGGCGTGGTAATGCATTTGCTCAATGCTTAGGGCTAATACCCTGGGAAATTATTAATCCTACTCTCCTAATTATGGGCAACTAGTAGTGCAGACTGGTTTTAACTTGGTTAAGGAACCGGTGTAGGAGAAGGAAATCTCTGATTCATGGCAAGTTTTTGACCGATGCTCGTGAATGCGGAAGGATTGGTATAATATATATATAAACTAACTTTAAATCTTCAGGATTGTTTTTACATGCGCGTTGAAGGGGCTAGTACAGGGTTGAAAACCATTTTGAAATACACATAATAACAAATCTCATCTTTATTGTATTGTACACTATATTATATATATATATATATATATATATATTTTAAATGGACGCTCTCGTCGTATTTCGACGCATGAGGGTTCATTATAACCAATGAACACCAACACAGTGATTTGTTTATAGTGGTGAAGGCCTGTTGTGTTGGACCATCCACACTTTTTTTGGGCACAGTCGATAGGAAAGAATTGGTGGATCAAGGGTTTTGCCAACAAACACAATCAAACGACGAACCGACCTCAGGAATATTGAATTCAGAGTTATCCTCCTTCTAGACTGGTTACCAACCCAAGGATGAAGGGCTCAGTCTGCCCTACTATTTAACCCATAGCTGGAGGGAGAATATATGGATTCATACCTTTCCCAAGGGTATTAGCGCTATGTGAAATGCCAACAACTTCGTCTAGGAATTGAATCTAGAATCGACGAGTCCATTTTCCATATATATATATATATATATATATATATATATGGGAGAGTATGTGCTTAATTGAAGTCGAACCCTAATTTTTTGAAAGTTAATTCATTAATAATTAATTAGGCGGGGATTTAACTTAATTTTTAAATTAATTATTAATGAATTAACTTTCAAAAAATTAGGTTCGACTTCAATTAAGCACATATTCTCCCAAATATTGTCGGCTGAAAATAGCCATATGTTTGTTTACATATATATATATATATATATATATATATATATATATATGTATGCTGAACTTGAAATTAGCTTGTAAATATTCACAATACAAGTATACTTTTAAGGGATGAAACCATTCAGTGATAGTTGGGAAGGTTGGCTCATCTCACTAGGCACTCAAACTATTTACTAAACTAAACTTAGTACTGCACAAGACTGTAAATCCGAATCACCCAGCGAAGAGTGATTTTACTTCAGATGTCATAACCAATGGGATTCATTTACTAACCACTTTTCTTTAGAGAATCAAGTGCCCCCTGGCTGACTATCATTCAGCATTTGTACATCTCTCCCCGTAGAAAGAAAAAAAGTAGCGAGCGGCTTTTCTTTTCTTTTTTTTTTTTTTTTTGTTCGAGACGTCTAAATTGATATACAGTGACACTTAGTAAAGTACATGCAACGGGATGAAAGATAAAAAGCTCGAAGGATTTATATGACAACAGCAAAAAAAGAAAAGTCTTTTTGTTTTGCAAATGTCACTGATAACTAATATCGAGCGAGGTGCGTGCTCTGTATGTACACACAGGCACGTACATTTATGTATACAGTGTCGTCCAAAAATAAATATACGCCTACCATTTTTTTTTAATAAATTATATTTTTTAATATCTTAAATGAATAATATTATTTAGAGGGTGGTTTTGAAGTGTAAAATAAAATGAGGTAACTATGATGTTGTGTGTTAGCCTTGATTTATTCTTAATATTTCGAGATAAAGATCTCTTCGGCAGAAGATTTATGAAGGTCCGGAGGTGTTAGCTCGCTGCTATGTTTTGTCTAATCTGTTGAAATAATATTATATAATATCTTCGAAACAAAAATGCCAGGTTTTTATTATTTCAACTAAGATGCCGGTTTAGCTCAGTCGGTAGAGCAGCTGCATTGAAATCGCAAGGTTCTGAGTTCGGTACCGGTCCCCGCCAACTTAGCGTATGAATAGCACAGGTTGGGTAATCTGATCTGTGCGGTAAAGTGGGGAACAGATGGTAGGTGTGGCGCTCCAGCACAGCAAAACTCCCTGGTCTGGCACTAGTGAAAGGGGGATAGACTACATCACTGTCCGGCTGATACCAAAAATAGACCACTCTGCAAATTTTACTTTACCTTGTTATTGTATTATATAGTTGTATATTATATAATCAAAATGGATATTATAAGATCCATTCTTACCCAAAGTGGTAGTACCTGTTAGGGTCACATCTATAGGTTAAATAGAAAAAAAATTACTCTTGTAAAAATGTGTTTAAAAAATTGAGTTAAAAAGAACTATAATACCTATCAAGCAGGAATAGTTTGTTTGTTTGTTTAGTTTTACGGCATATCAACTACTGGGTGGGTCATTTAAGGCCAACAATTTTGAAATAAATTAATTCTTGATGGGTACTCCCTTTTTTTATAAACACATTTTTTCTACTTAATCTATATATAGGAGCTTAACAGGTTTGGTTTTGTTTTGCGGCATATCAACCTCAGTGGGTCATTTAATGCCGATAAAGTTTTGAAATAAATCAATTCTTAATGGATAATACAATTCTTTTATAAATGCATTTTTCTATTTAATCCATAGATGGGACCCTAACAGGTACTACCACTCCAAGTCAGAGTGGACCTGGGAGTAATGGTGATGAAGGGGTACTCCACATTCTCCAGAGCTTTAGAACTAGACTTCACCATCAGATAGAGTTTAATGTCATACCCAGAACAATAAGACCCTACCGCCACCTTCTAGCACATAGTCAATAAAAAAAGGGTTGGGGTTTGTTATGAGGGCATAGCATTGGCATGCCAGAACAAAACTTCTTTGCATAAAATACCCAACAATGGTTGACATGCCGTAAAATCTATATAAACAAACCAAACTAGAACTAGAGGAAGATAACGTTCTGAATTGAAAGCAGCTGCATCCGCTTAAAATTGCCTTTGAGTTGCATCTTGTTTGTAGTTGAGAGTTTGGTTAAATATAGTGGGGGGGGGGGGGGTTAAATTTTCAACAGGGAAATTGGTGGTACCTAATTACTTTATCTGCTTGCAATAGCCAACTACCAGTTTTGCTTTCTTAGCTGTTTATTTAAATATAGGGCTCACCCACTGCCTCGGTAGGCCTTGGCTCACCCCTACTTAGACACACACATTACTGATATGTACTGATCTATCCCAGGGGAAAGACTTCACCCCCACGAGAGGAAATTATAAGTCACTAGCAGGACCTGTGGATATTCTACAGTATAATGATTGAATTATTACAACGTTTTATATGTTTACTTAAGAGTTATTGCGAATAGTTCAATATCTAAAAACACAGACATCTTTGTTATTTAATCACTACCAGTTGTCATAATGCCTGACTTCAAACGGTAAGTAAAAGTAAGTAAAGTCGTCGGGGTGGCCTAAAGTCGGTATCAGCCAGACAGCGAGGGAGTCTATCCCGTTTTCAATAGCGCTAGACCAAGGAAATTGTTTTTAAGCGTCTGAGGTAGAGCGCCACACCTAGCATCAGCTCCTTACTTTACCACACAAATCCCTGTGCTCCTCATACGCTGAGTTGACGAGGGCTCGTATCGAACCAGGAACCTTGTGGTTCCTAGTCGGACACTCTACCGACTGAGCTAGAATGTCATAAATAATTGCCAGCGAATGACTTTCAACATCATCATCATTATCATCAGGTCACGTTGGCAGCACGGATATCCTTGATAATCTCTCACCAACCGTCCCTAACGGTCATCGCCTCCGGGACCTCCGCTGCACAGCACCCAGAATCCGAACAGAGGTGATCTATGCAGGTCCTTGCTGGATAGCCAACATTGGGGTGTCCATGTGCAGGTTTCCACAGGAGAACATCACTTATGAGTTCGTTCTTGCTTCTCCAACATTGACCAGCATCAGATGGTTTGTGTGATAGGGATAATTGATGGTAAAGCTACTTTCGAGTGGTTTGGTTTGGTTTGTTTTGTTTTACGGCATATCAACCTCAGTGGGTCATTTAATGCCGATAAAGTTTGAAATAAATCAATTCTTAATGGATAATACAATTTTTTTATAAATACATTTTTATAAATAACCCATAAATGGGACCCTAACAGGTACTACCACTCCGGTCAGAGTGGACCAGGGAGCAATGCTGATGAAGGGGTGCTCCACATTCCCCAAACCTCCAGAACTGGAACCTCACCATCAGATAGAGTTTAACGTCATTCCCAGGACATGTAGACCCGCAGCCACCGCCTTCTAGCACCCATAAGATAAAAAAGGGTTGGGGCTTGCCATAAGGGCAATAGAGATAGGAAAATCATATAGGTGCTAGGGCTTGACGTGACCAGCCGATTGATAGGAGGGGGGCCTCTCCGATCGACCATCTAGCCCAAGAACGGGCCAAAGTTGAGTATTGCATGTCATGAACTGCTCATCCACCTGGGTTCTATCCTTAAGCATCACGGGTCGCCACCCACGGCAAACAGGTGGCCCTATTGGGGGACTCTTCCCCCTCTGCAGAGGTGCAGTCGGGGCATTCTAACGCCCCACCGACAGGGCGGACTTTCGAGTAGGGTTTTATTTCTACGATTTGTTTAAGACAGTGCACAGCATTCTTGTGCAATTCCCATCTATCCTATTCCCTATGCGCTACGGTCCAAGTAATGCAACACTAATACAACTACAATTTGGAAAAACTGTCGCTTTAACCTGTCAGTAAGATCAGATTTCCATATGAGTGATAATCACCCCATAGCAGTCCATGCCTTTCCTAAGTGTGCATTAATATCGCTTATGATATGTATAGATGAGATATTACTACCCAGGTATGTGAACTGGTTCACCGATGTTTACCATCGAGTAGTCGCCAAGATTTATTTGCTCACAACTTCTCAGTGATGAGTAAGTGTATTTTAAAAAAGGCATTAGGCTACAAATGTGGCGCACTCAGCAGGGATCGAACTCACAACAGTAGTAATTGTGTACGAGGCCAGATTGCTCATCATTGCGATACGTCGAAGAAAGTCGTTGGTACGAAAGGAAAAATAATCAATTAAAATTACTTTAGTGTGACCAATTCGATAAATCAGCGTACCCAGCACATATACCTACACAGATATATGGATCTATCTATCTATCTATCTATCTATCTATATATATATATATTAATATATTATATATAATAATGGTGATAGACAGTAACAGGTTGAGATAGATAATGAACAATGTAAAATATAGACAGTATGACAGACAGGTAAGACTAGACTCAGCTAGACCTGATAGAGATTTTTTTTTAAATTGATAGATAGGTAGGTAGGTAGTTTCAGATTGATATAAAACATACGTACAGAGAATTTTGCTCATTAAATACACACACACACTCTCTCTCTCTCTCTCTCTCTCTCTCGCTCTCCTCTCTCTCTTCTCTCTCTCTCTCTCTCTTTATATATATATATATATATATATATATATAGTTTGGTATATTATGAATAAAGTGTTCCCAGTATATATGATAGATTATACATTAAAGTCAACAGCACTCTGTAAATCACCAAGGGCTGTTGATTCCATGTCTACGATACCCTAACTTACACACATCTATGTATTTTCTTTATATATATATATATATATATATATATATATATATATATATATATGAAGTGAACAAACAATGTGTTTGAAATGGCGAAGGTCGTCAATTTTAGGGAGATTATGTGCTTAATTAAAGTCATACCTAATTTGTTAATTAATTAATTATAATTAAATGAATTAGACGTGCATATCGGTTTAAATGTAAAGCTTAAACAAATCGAGAAAAAGTCGATCTCTTTATGTACATTTCAGCCTATTAGGCCTCATCAGCAGAGCTATAGACAGGGCAGTGCTTTGTGCGTGATTCGAACCCTACCTGTCAGGCTGACAGGCGGACACTCAAACCATTAGCAAATTAGGTATGACTTTAACTAAGCACATACTCTCCCTAATATATTATATATATTATATATATATATATATATATATATATATATATATATATATATATATATATATAATATATATCAACCCCTACGCACAATTAGGATATAACACAAGGTCAATTTCTTAAACGGAGTTTAACAGTTTACTTTCTCCTTAACTGGTTGCCAAAGCAATGTTAAAGAGCCCAGTCAGCTCTACTATTTACCTATAGCTAGAGCGAGAATAGTTGGATCCATACCTTTCCCAAGGTTATTATCACTATATGAAATGCAAACAGCTTCGTCCAGAATTTGACACACACACATGCACACACATATATGTTTTTAAATTTTGTGTATTTTGGCAGCAAATTATTCTTAAGACATGTGTTATTGAACAACACGGAGTATTCTTTTTTCATTCTGATGTCCCGATAACAGAACTAAAAATTAACTAAAAACCAAATTACGTAACCCCGTGAAGACGACTGGAGAATCAGTCGAAAGCGCTCGGGAAATTAGTATGAAAAATATCATGAATCAACTCGATCCAGATTCAAAAAGGATAGCCAGAAGACTGGAAAAAATATCCATACAAAAAATGAAAAAAGAATACTCCGTGTTGTTCAATAACACATGTCTTAAGAATATATGTTTTTGTGAGTGTATGTGTGTGTGCGTGTGTGTACATTCTCTGCGTGTAAGTCAAGCTCTACGTGATTGCCTAAGATCAGCGAGTCATTATGTAACAGGCAGAAGTCTTTGTTTAGTCATAACCCACTCTCTCGTTACTGGTAATGATTTAAATCATTTAATCAGGAAGAATAACTTTGAGGTTATTTACAATCGAGCGTCACCGGTATAATGATTCCCTAAACCCCCACATTTATATTCTCCCTAACCCTTCATAACATATTCATGCCACATACTGAAGATTCTGTATGGTGAAACTTGAGTAGGTTATTTTTTTTTCTATACAACTTAATACTATATATATAATTTCACACTCTTATATTCTTTTTTCCTCTCTCCATAATGTATCCCCTCTGTGTCACTTTGTGTTCCCTCTTTTCCCAGTCCCGACAAAATCACCAAAGTTAAGCAATGACGAGCCCGTTTAATAATTCATTGGGTGACCACTTGAGCAACAACTGCTGGTACTGTAAGCAACCTGACTCCTTTCTTGATAAAAAAAACAAAAAAAAAACAAAACTTGACTCAGCATTAAATAACCCAAAAAGGGTTGATATACAGTAAAACAATAATCAACCTCTTCTCTTTTTCAATTTCCCCTCTTTTCTTCACTTTCTTTTTCCTCGGTTGTGTCTTTCTTCTGTTTAACTCTTAACATCCCGTTGAAAATTTTCTAAGTCCAGAGCCCCCCACTCCTTGTTGACAGTGTATAACGCTGAGCTGAACCTGGCAGTAAAAAGACGCCCAGCATTGAATCGACTACATTTGCAATCGTCAGTGCTCGCGCGTCATTGCTAAACATTGGGCGCACATGTATCCTTATTTGTGTGTGTGTGTGTGTGTGGTGGGGGGGGCGTCTATCTGCATGTGTCTCTATGCGGGTGGATTTCTTCATGCACCCGTGATTTTAACAAAATTACGCTTGAGCGTAAAAGAGGTTTCGGGGAAGGGATATGAAGAAGTAGAAAAAGAGCTAATTAAAAAGTGCAGGAAAGAAAAGAAAGAAAAGAAAGAAAAAAGAAATTAATTGCCAGAAGAACCTTTCATCACAAAATGATGAAAGTGGTTGGATGGTTAGGATCTTCTCTAATCATACCATAGAAATGGTATTAAGGTTTTGAAAGAAGATTTTCAAATTGTATCGTGTAATTCCTTTTCCTTCTGATAATCTTAACAAAGCTTGCTCAAACATGAAAAATACAGGCTTCTGTATATATATATATATACAGAAACCTAACTTACACATATATACATATATATATATTTTCTTTATATATATATATATTTATATGAGTTTGTCCTTGCTTCTCCAGCAGTGTCCAGCATCTATTGTCCGGATAGGTTGTGTGATAGGGATAATTGTTCGTAAAGCTAATTTCGAGTGGGGTTTTATTTCTAGGGTTTGTTTAAGATAGCGCACAGCATTCTTGTGCAATTCCCATCTATCTTATTCTCTCAGCGCTTTGCTACAGTCCAAGTAATGCAGCCGTATAGTAGCACACATACAACTACAGTTTGAATTATTATATATAATATATATATATATATATATATATTATATATACAGAACCCTAACTTACATATATATACGTATTTTTTTAAAATATTATATATATATATATATATATGTGTGTGTGTGTGTGTGTGTGTATGTATGTGTGTGAGAGAGCATTCTGTGCTTGGTGGCTGAGATAGTTGCAGATTTTCCGTTGACTCCAACAGTCAGTGGTCAATACCGTGTAAAAACTAGGATTTAGAATATGGTTATATATATTATATATATATATATATATATATATATATTATGTGTGTGTGTGTGTGTGTTGTGTGTGTGTGCATATTTTATTAAAAATAAAAAGATTTCGAGTTCAGCTTTTCTTACTGACGAACAGGATGTTGGAGTCGGGGTTGCAGTCGGTTCAAGAAATGTTAGTATCACGACTCTTATACCATTGTAACACTATCTATCTTTTCTCTCTCTCTCTCTCTCTCTCTCTCTCTCTCTCTCTCTCTCTCTTCATATATATAATATATATATATATATATATATATATATATATAGAGAGAGAGAGAGAGAGATAGATAGATAGATAGAGAGAGAGAGAGAGAGAGATAGATAGATAGATAGATAGATAAAAATGCCCAATAGACAGGTAAGTTGTGTATGATTCTATTTGGGGTCATCTATATCCTCAGTATATCCACAATGCATGCCCATGCAGATGCACACATAGATTTATACAAGGATATTTCAAGTCTCTAAGAGAGCTCAATGTATGATAATTAAAAAAATAATTATATATGATTTATATGCAGAGCAGCAATATTTACACTCCAATAGCTCAGTAGATCGTCATTTGGCAATTATACATTTATTTCACCTGGTAACTCCATAAAGAGCCCAGTATATATATATATATATATATATATATTATATATATATATATATATATATATAATATATATATATGCTCTATTTATGAAAGTTTAATCAGAAGAGAACCTACTTGTCTACCTAGAAAATCTACCTTTAAATCCATGGCTTTTGCCTTGGCTAGAACACCAGTCATATTATAAAATATGCTATTATATGAACCACCAATTAGGACAAATATTACGCTGAGCTCATATTTGTTTGTTACAAGGCTAAAATATTAGGGTTCCTAATAGGGATCGAACTCGCTACAACAGGTAAACGATTAAACGTGGTTTCTTACGATCAGACAACGTTAAGACTAAAACTGCGTCTAAACGCCGAAGACAAAGCTATTGTCACAGAGCAATGCGTGCAGACCGAACTCATAACACATTTTTTTTAACAGAGGAGCTTGTAAACCATTGCGCTATGGTGATCTTACTCCTTTGTTTTTTGTTTTTTTAGTTGATTCTCATGTGCGTATAAAACAGTTATTCGTGGGCTGCCTGTTGTAGTTATGTACTAAGCCTTGCATCACAAGGAACAAAAATATTGGGCACCCAGTGAGAATCGAACTCAACAGCAATGGTCTGCTAGTCTTGCTTGCTAACCATTACACCACATGAGGTGCCTGTTATAGAAAAGTTGTAAGCTTGATTGGGAAAACGATTCTCTCGCTATATGAATTCGACCCTCACCGAGTGCTACATTGGCCTAACCTTATGCCAGACTTCGCTAGAATGGAAATCGAGGGATTTCAGTGTGGGTGCATATAGTTGCCTTCTACTGGTGTAAGTGTTCGAGCTTGACGAAAATTCAGGATTTGCTAGGTCGATTTTCAAGGTATGCGGGATCAATTTACATTGGCGCAACACAATCTTCCTTTTCTGCTATCTAATTTTTTGCCGAACTAACTGAAACTTAGAAACTATGTTTTTCTGCTTGGTGGCTGAGATAGTTGTAGATTTCCCGTTGACACCAGCGATCAGTGTTCAAGCCCATGTAAAAACCAGGATTTGAAATATGGTTTTATCTCTTTGGAATATTGGTGCTATACAGTCTTATACACTGTCGGTATGAGCCATACAGCCAGAGAGTCTATCCCCTTTTCACTAGCGCTAAACCAAGGAGATTGTTTTTGCGTCTGAGGTGGAGCGTCACACCTACCACCAGCTCCTTACTTTACCGCACAGATCCCTGTGCTACTCATTCGCTTAGTTGGCGAGGGCCGGGTATCGAACTGGTAGCCTTGTGGTTTCTAGTCGAATGCTCTACCGACTGAGCTAACCCGGCCCTTCTTGTTCGATATTGTTTCACTCTACGGCAATTTGTACTTGTGACAAAATATTCTAAGTTTTCTGGGACCAGAAAATGGTCTAAAGATTATCATTATTCCATCACTTCTTCGGAGTTTTTCACATCATCATTAACTGGTGATCTTTCACATGAGTCTGAGTCACAGATAGGTCTCCTAAAGTTATTATTATCATTATTGTAAGTTTTTTCATCACAGTTTTAACTGGTACCTTTTCACTGAACTCTGAGTGACAACAAGTCTTCTCTGGTTTCCAGTACTCTTCTATGTATTTTAACTGATCTTAACGATGCTGTTTGAATGGTCTCGATTCTTTCTCTGATCTCAATTTAACCTGGTCTTTTTTCAAAGCTCTTAAGGACTGTTCCAGGCGCACCAGTTACAATTGGTATCATTGTCATCTCCATGTTCCACAGTTTTTGAAACTCTCAGGCTAAGTCCTGGTATTTGCTTATCTTTTTATTTCATTTTATCTTCATTCTATGGGTTTCTGGAACAATAAATCCACTCAATGACAAGATCTTTTGTTCTTGTTAATTAATAATAGGTCTGGTTTTCTTAGCGGATTTGGGTGATCCGTTTCTATCTCAAAATACCAAAGAATTTATGGGTCTTATTTTCCATG
>CM042153.1:65767998-65772998 GCA_023376005.1 Doryteuthis pealeii | reverse complement strand
TTTCTTCGTCCGTAAACAAACCTCTGTAAGAAAAAAAAAGGTATATCCTTCGTTTATTTTTTTTCTTATCCTACGGGTTTCCTTTCCTCCCTTTCGTTATATATTGTTTTCTTTTTTAAAATCCTTCAACTTGTGGCTTCTTTTCGTTAGATACCTTTCCGACCTAACAAAGTTCACTTTTTCCTTTCTTGTTGCAGTTAAATTTAAGGATTATCCTTTTGTTTCTAATTTTTTTATAAGCCCTTTTCTTTTTATATGAACGGTTCTTTTAAAACGCCAAGCGTTATAGCATACTGGACCCTTGATCCGAGCCCGGCATGCCAAAAAATTCCGATGGTGGTCTTGAAAAAAGAATGCCTGTTGTGACAGCCAGTGTGGAAGGCTGATTCCACATCTCTCGGCAGGCACGGTCGCTGCAACAACACATACAAACTGTTGTGCACTCTCCCGTCTTCTTCAAGAACTGCCGTCACTCTGTGCACTAGCAGCACGACTAGTAACACCCAGCCTAAAGACTATTTACACTTCCACTGCTACTGAAGAATACCGCTGGTGGTTTTGGTAATCTACACTAGATTCCTGTTTCTAGTAGTTGGAATATAGTGAATCGGGCTGCAGAATACTCGCAGTAGAAGCGCCGGTTGGATTGCAGTAGTAAGTCGAATCGGCAGTAGTACGGATTGCAGTAGGAGTTTGTTTTTTTTTTGTTTTGTTTTTTTTAAGTCTCGTAAAACGAAGCAGTGGATGCCTTTTTGGAAGGCATTTATGAATTAAGGCATTCCTGATGATATGAACAAAAATTAAATGTAATCCAACAGTCGGAATAGCAACAGTAGAAGTAGCAGCAGCAGCAGCGGCGGCAGCGGTAGTGGGGCGGCGCGGCGGTGGAGGCTGAAGATGAATGAAGATGAGGAGAGGAAGAAGACGTAATAGAAATAACGACAGCAGCAACAGTAGTATATTTGGAATCGTTAGATAAGGGCGGCGTACAGCTATGAACGGTGTAGGGAGATTGTACGAGCCCGGACAGCAGCAGACGAGGAGGCAGTTGGGGAAGAAATAGGGAAAATAACAGCAGTTGATGTAAATGGTATCAACACAGTGGGGTAGGGGGGTTTCTGGCTGGCAGTAGGCACTGTTTTAGTTGCAGTAGTGTTTTTGGAACGAACGAAAGAAGAGAGAGAGAGAGAGAGAGAGAGAGAGAGAGAGAGGAGAGAGAGAGAGAGAGAGAACACCATGCAATAGTGGTTGATGTACTCATGCCGTCTCATTGCCAAAAGATCCCTTGGATTTAGGGGCCTAAACATAATAGGACGAATAATGTTCCTTATACTAAATCCTAACAGAAAAATAAAGAGAATTCTCAAGTAAAAGCCACCAGTATCCATCTACCCAACCCCTCTGCCACGGCCAGGATGTGACACAAGGCGAATTTTTAAGTGAGGTTCTTAAACTGGTTTGAATTCAGTTTTTCTTCCCCTCGACTAATTGTTGAACCCTATCTGCCCTAATATTTACCCACACCAGGGGCGGCGGGGTAACAGATGGGTTCATGCCTTTTCCAAAGGGCATTATCCTGAAGTGAAACGCAAACAGCCTTGTCCGAGATTTGAACTCAGATCGCCGATTTCATTTCTTACGACGATAAACGTTACGCTTAGCCATCAGTAACTACTAGTATGAGCACTCGATACTAATATTAAAGAATACTGTGGAGAGTGCTGTAATATTGTTCTTAAGTTAAATCAACCATTTACTACGAGTATGAAAACTACTAAATAATATTAAACAATTCTGTGGAAAATGTTAAAGAGACTTGTTGCCGCATGATCTCAAGTAAAAGTCACCTCCTTATTCCTGATATAAAAAAACAATGAATATAAAATAGAATGAAAGAATACTGAGGAGGGTGCTGGGGATAGTGTGTAAACTTGTCACTCGGTCTCAAATAAAGGCCACCAGTTACTCTTGCTGTTAAAAGAAAACACTAAAGAATACTGAGGAGAGTGCTGGAGTATTGAGGAGTCTTGCAGTAACTTGATAAGTAAAGTTTACAGTCAAGCCACATTGAAAGCATCACTGAAGTTAAGCAGCGATGAGTCTGTTCTCTATTTAATATTGTGTCCACTTAAGCAATAGCAGGTACTACAAGCCACCTGATATCAAAAGGACTCGATTCGGCATTAGATATTCCGAAAAGGGTTGATATGCCATAAAACAAAACCAGTGCGCCATTTCTATTACTACTACTAGTACTACTACTATTTTTAATAATAATAATAAATAGTCGTCGGGGTGGCCTAAAGTCGGTATCAGCCAATCAGCGAAGGAGTCTATTCCCTTTTCACTAGCGCTAGACCAAGGAGATTTTTTGGCGTCTGAGGTGGAGCGCCTAACCTACCATCAGCTCCTTATTTTAGCACACAGGACCCCGTGCTACTCACACACTGAGTTGGCGAGGGCCAGTATCGAATTAGGAACCTTGTGGTTTCTAGACGAACGCTCTACCGACTGAGCTAACCCAGCCCACTATAATAATAATAATAATAATAATAATAATAATAATAATAGGCGGACCCCTAGGAACGACTTCAAATAAGATGAGAAACAGGCTGTGGGAGCTGAAAACCCAAGGAAGAATTAAGACCGTTTAGACCTCAGCACTGTTGAGATCTGTCTAATCATTAGTTATCATGACATAATTAAAAAAAAGTAAAGTTGGCGGCCTATAATGGGTTTCAGCCGACAGCGAGGGAATCTATCCCCTTTTCGCTAGCACTAGACCAGGGAGGTTATTTTTGCTGAGGTGGAGCGCCACACCCACTTTACAGCATATATCAGATTACCCAATCTGTGCTACTCGTATGCTAAGTTGGCGGAGACCGTGATCGAACTAGGAACCTTGCGATTCCTAGTCCGATGCTCTACTGACTGAGCTAAACCGGCCCCTAATTATGACGTAATAGCATGTTATAATGCTTGACGGAAAGCAGTGACGTCAGGGTGGGATTTTCTCTGTTACTGGTACCATATACAGATTTACTCAATCCCTCAGCACGGATAAGATTTGACAAAAGGCCAGTTTCGTAAGCAGAGTTAACCTTTTCCTTCTCCTAGACTGATTGCCTTACCAAGATCAAACAGCACAGTCTGTCCTATTTACCCATAGCTGGAGGGAGAACAGATTTATACAGGTATTAGCGCAATGTGAAATGCAAACAATCTCGTCCAGGATTTGAACTCGTCTCGCTGTGTACATTTTCTACGACGCTAACCATTACACCACGCGCCTGGTACCATATAATACTATGCTATCTAGCCCATGATATTTAGAAAGGAGATGGGTGCCACCAAGCAACCTAGTATAGGAATCCGACAATCACATTTATCTGATACATGAGTCGTATCAACAAGTGGCCGGTTTTTGTCTGTAACAAAAATTACGTCACTGCTTACGCCACATTACCCCAAATCGTCATAACATAGAATAAATACACTCAAAATTTGAACATGCAACATTAGACAGTCCTCATTGTTTTTTAAAACAAGTTTTAATAAATACATGACTGGTATTATATATCTATATATAGTTTGTTTTATTTTAATACATATTTAAAGTTTACATTTCAAATTGTTTTATTTTTTTATCCTTTAATGAATTTGATGATTTTACTTACTTAGGGTACAAACTCGCTGACATTGAATTTTTTACTCCCATCTCTCAGGCAATATGTTTCAAAAATGTATTTTTACATCGCCCGGAGGGTGTTTTTTATTTTGTAGTAGTATCTTTAATAAATCTAATTTTTATTTCTCTGAATTTCTGAGATGAGGCTTGATGATTAGTATTATTTGTATTATTCGGACTATTGTCCCCATCTTCATTATTATCTGTACAACGTTTCGGCCGATGTGCCCTCCGGCCTTCTTCGGGTATTTCTTGTCGGACGCGGGAACCTTCACGGACTTGGGAACCATCTCGGACTCGGGGACCTTCTTTTTGAACTCGGAAACCTTGTCGTAATTGAGAGCCATCGTAAACGGAAGGCACATCGACCGAAATGTTGTACAAATAATAATGAAGATGAGGACAATAGTCCGAATAATAAAAATAATACTAACTTAATTTTTATTTATATGAGGCTCTATGAGATTTCGTCTTTAATTAGATGGGGATATACGAGATATATCCTGGCATAGTAATGGGTCCTAGCTCCAAAAAGTTGGAAAACCACTGGACAGCGGAACGAGAACAGTCTCTCGTGGATTGAATAAAATGTTTTGGTAAAAAAATTCCCTTAAGGTTACCGACTAGAGCAAAAGACATATGAAGAAGGCCGGAAGGTAAATCGGCTGAAATATTCTGAATATTGTAACAAAGACCAACAGGGTGAAACGTGTAAATGAGGTAAATATCAACAGGTGGTATCTGAAAATTGACAAAGAAAATGTTGGTTGACTGGAGGTTGGTTGGTTGGTAGGTTTTACAGAATATCAACTCTTGTTGGGTTATTTAATGCCGAACATAGTTTAACAATTATAGTCACTAATTATATACGGTGCAAAAATGCATCATTTTAAACTGATAAACACTTTATAGTTAGTATTAATATCGGTATTTTTTACGATTTTATGAGCCATCCTTTAGGCTTCAAGCAAGAGTGCTTGTCCAGCGGAAATCCTTGGTAAAGAATCCTTTGGTTGTTCCTTGGTGCTCCTCAGTATTGCAAGTCTCTCGTCAATGATTGCAAATGGACGTCTGTTCAGTATCAGTGATTAAGTAGTCAATCAACCGCGCATTTTGGCTATTGATTGGTGGAAGAATAAACCACGTGACCTCGCCCAGTCTATAAATTTAGGTAGGGTATTTTAGGACGGTTTATATCCACACAATAGAGGCACCTCATGTAGCCTAATGGCTAGAAAGCTAACTTAGCAGACCATTGTTAGTGAGTTCGATTCTCATTGAGAGACCTATTCTTCTGGCCTTGTGCCATATC
>CM042153.1:65752998-65762998 GCA_023376005.1 Doryteuthis pealeii | reverse complement strand
CGCCACAGCCTAACCGTCAGCTCCCAACTTTATCGGGCACAGATCTGATTACACATTCTACACTACTCCTACACTACTCCTACACTGAGTTGGCGAGGACCGGCATCGAACCCGGGATCTTGCGATTCATAGGCGAGTGATCTACCGATTAGCGTACGATCATTCCAAGTCTCTCGATTTATGATTGAAATGTCTTCTTTTTTTTTCTTCTTAAAATTCGACTTATACACAAGTGCGTACAATAAGAGGCGCGTGACGTAATAGTTAGATTCGTAGAAAATGAACTCGTCGGCCCGAGTTCAAATCTGGGATCAGGCTGTTTACATTTCACATAGCACTAATACCCTTAGGAAAAGTATGCATCCAACTATTCTCCCTCGAGCTATGGGTAAATAGTAGGGCAGACTGTGCTCTTTAACCTTGGATAGGTAACCAGAAGGAACGCTCTGAATTCAAACCTGTTAAACCCCGCTTAAGAAATTGACCTTATGTCATATATATATATATATTATATATATATATATATATATATATATATATATCAATCGATTTATTTTTTGAATTGACCATATTTTATTGCCTTAAAATTCGACTTATACACGAGTCCTTAAAATACATGTCAGTCTCTCTTTAAATCAATGACATTAATATGTAAAAATTTAATATCTCAGTTTATTTCATTATTGAATTCCTTATCGACTACAACATTCATCTCTTATCTAGCACCATAACCACACTAAGACTTAGGAAGCGCATGGTGTAATGGTGAAAGTCATAGGAAATGGACTCGTCGCTCCGAGTTCAAGTTCTGGACATGGTAACTGTATTTCACTTAGCGCTAATACCCTTGAGAAAGGTATGAATCCTACTCTTCCTCCAGCTATGGATAAATAGTAGGGCAGACTGGGCTCTTTAACCTTGGTTATGCAACCGGTCTAGGAGAAGGAAAACTCTGAATTCAAACCTGTTAAACTCCGCATAAGAAATTGACCTTGTGTCACATCCTGCTCGTGTGCAGGGGCTGGTTCTCTATCTATATATCTATTTCATTCTCCTCATATTTATCTATCTTGGTCTCTTCACATCTATCTATCTATTTTAACCTGCTCATTATCTGTTTCGTTCTCCTCAGTTCTATCTACCTATCTATATCATTTTTCAACTCGAACGATGCTAGTATCTTTATCTCTATCTCTCTCTGTCTCTTTCTCTCTGTCTGTCTCTCCCTCCATCTCTCTCTCTCTCTCTCTATATATATATATATATATATATATATATATATATAATATTTTTGCTTGCTTTCATATCCTTTATTCAACAATGCTTCTAGAAAATAAACATCCAAAAATATTATATATATATATATATATATAAAATCTTCAAAAACATTTATGTCAGTTTCTTTATAGCTATATAGATCAATCTATCTCAACTGTTCATTATCTATCTGACCCAGACTTTTCATATCTTTCTATCTATCCATCTACCCACGGATCTATCTATCTGTCAATCTTTTACTTAAATTATGCTAGTATATGTATCCATCTATCTCATCAAGTTCCTTATTTATGTCTCAGTCTCCACACACACACACACACACACACACACTTATATATATATATATATATGAGTCTCTTCATATCCACATCTATATCTCAGCCTTTTCTTTGTCTCTCTCTCTCTCTCTCTCTCTCTCTATATATATATTATATATATATATATATATATATATATATATATATATATACACATATATATAATATATATATATATATATATATATATATATATATATATATATGAGTTCCTTATTCATGTCTCAGTCTCGACACACACACACACACAAGACACACACACACATATATATATATATGAGTCTCTTCATATCCACATCTATATCTCAGCCTTTTCTCCCTTCTCACTCTGTCTCTCTCTCTCTCTCTCTCTCTATATATATATATATATATATAGAGAGAGAGAGACAGAGAGACAGAGAGACAGAGAAGAAAAGCCTGAGCTATAGATGTGGATATGAAGAGAGTCATATATATATATGTATGTGTGTGTGTGTGTGTGTGGAGACTGAGACATAAATAAGGAACTTATATAAATATATATATATATATATATATAAATGGTTAAAGTCATGGGAAATGGACTCGTCGCCCCGAGTTCAAATCCGGGACGTGGTAATTGCATTTCATTTAGCGCTAATATCCTTGGGAAAGGTATGAATCCTACTCTCCCTCCAGCTATGGGTAAATAGTAGGGCAGACTGGGCTTTTTAACCTTGGTTAGGCAACCGGTCTAGGAGAAGGAAAACTCTGAATTCAAACCTGCTGAACTCCGCTTAAGAAATTGACCTTGTGTCGCATCCTACTCGTGCAGAGGGGTTGGTAAAAAATATATATATATATATATATATATATATATATACTATATATATAGAGAGAGAGAGAGAGAGAGAGGAGAGAGAGAGAGAGAAGAAAAGCCTGAGATATAGATGTGGATATGAAGAGACTCATATATATATATATATATATATATGTGTGTGTGTGTGTGTGTGTGTGTGGAGACTGAGCATAAATAAGGAGCTTATATATATATATATATATATATATATATATATATATATATACTGACAAAATCTGAATATGTTCATAGGAATTCGTCAGATTTGACGGAAGCTCAAATTTTATGTGAAAGCAATTACAAGTGTTTTTGAATTGCCAGCTCAAAATCCCGTTCAATATGCACAGAGCGGCCGGGAAAAACGATGAGATTTAAGAGCCAGTCAGAATGTGAGCCAGTTCCTTACCACTACGCCTGTAGCTGCTTTTACGGCCAAAACATGTCCACGTGTAACAGACCACGCGTCTCTTGCTGACTTGAACAGAGGGTAAGATAATGGTAATTCCATGGAAGAACCAGAGGAGGAAAGAACGTAGCTTTCCTTTTACCTCGTCATGCCGATAGAGAGACGAATGGAGCCGGGAAGAGACCGTAGATGGAAGGGTAGGTGGTTGATGGTAGTGGCGGTAGTGGTTGGAAGACTGTCCTCTTCTGACAGATCGATAGACAGATGGTCAAATATGGTGGACGAGCTGAGGGGAGAGCAAGCAGGCAGGCAGGCAGGAAGAAGATAAAGAGAGGGTATCTCTTTGCCACGTGTGGGGAAAAGCCGGCAATGACTAAAGACGCATGCGTAGTAGCGACAGCGGCGGTGGATGGACGTTTGGCGGCGGGAAGGGAGATAAGGGAAGGGAGGGAGGTGGTGCATATGGATATAATTGTTGCGCGCTCTCGGTTTGGTGCGTGTGTTTGGAGTGGGGAGAGGAAAGAGAAAAATACAGAAAGAAAAATATTTGCAATTCTGCAAATGACATTCCTGCCCGAAATTCTAAGTAAACAAAGAAGCCGAGTAAAAAGACAGCCATTTTTTTTCTTCTTCTGAATATTTAATCGAGAAAATGTTCCTTCAGTTTGCAGATCCAAGACTTAAAACTCCAATGTGCCCGCAATTTAAAACAGAAACATTCAACTATCTATATATAAGAGGCGCGTGGTCTAATGGTTAGAGTCGTAGGAAATGGACTCGTCAACGCGAGTTCAATTCCTGGACGAAGCTGTTGGCATTTCGCATAGCATTAATACCCTTGGGAAAGGTATGAATCCCACTCTCCCTCCAGCTATGGTTCTTTAACCATGACTAGTTAACCAGTCTAGGAGAAGGAAAACTCTGAATTCAAACCTGTTAAACTCCGCTTAAGAAATTGACCTTGTGTCGTATCCTGCTCGTGCGGGGGGGTTGGTAAATATATATACATAAGATGTAATGGTGTAATGTACTCGTCGACCCGAGTTAAAATTTTGGACAAAACTGTATTCTCATAGGGCTAATACTCTGGGGTATCAATACTCAGCTATGGGTAAATAGTAGCACAGACTGGACTCTTTAACCTTGGTTAGGCAACCAGTCTAAGAGAGGGAAAACTTTGAATTCAACCTGTTGAACTCCGCTTAAGAAATTGATCTTGTGTCACATCCTGCTCGGATAGAGGGTGCGGTATATCTATCTATCTATCCTATTCTCTCTCTCTCTCTCTTCTCTCTCTCATATATATATATATTATATATATATATATATATATATATATATATATATAAGTAAAGAAATACCAAAAGACTTAGAGATTTAGCGTTATAGTCTATTTCAGGGAGCTTAGACAATTTGTCTAACTCTCCCAGTCAGGAAAGTTAGACACTTTGTCTAAGCTCCCTGATATAGACTATAACGCTAAATCTCTAAGTCTTTTGTTATTTCTTTACTTATATATTTGCTCTGTGACTCTAACATTAAGAGCACACATTGAGCTCTCAAACTGCGACAGGTTTTTTAAATAAAGCTCTTGTGTCGTAAGGAAGATTTCTTCTCTGGACTTTTGGATTATATATATATATATATATATATATATTACGAGTAAAAATACGGCCATCATTTTTTTTCTTCTGAATATTTAATCGAGAAAATGTTCCTTCAGTTTGCAGATCCAAGACATAAACTCCAATGTGCCCGCAACTTAAAACAGAAACATTCAACTACCTATATATAGAAGGTACGTGGTGTAATGGCTAGAGTTGTAGGAAATGGACGCGTCGACCCGAGTTCAAATCCTGGACAAGGTTGTTTGCATTTCACATAATGCTAATACCTTTGGGTATTCATTCCCAGCTATGGGTAAATAGTAGGGCAGACTGGGCTCGTTAACCTAGGCTAGGCAACCAGTCTAAGAGAAGGAAAACTCTGAATTCAAACCTGTTGAACTCCGCTTAAGAGAACTGATTATCCGTCGCATCCTGCTCGCGCAGAGGCGTTGGTAAATATATACATATATTTTTATTACTAAACTTTATGGAAGCACGTGGTGTAATAGTTACAGACGTAGGAAATTGACTCGTCGATCCATGTTCAAATCCTGGACGAAGCTGTTTGCATTTCACATAGTGTTAATACCCTTGAGAAAGGTATGCATCCAACTACTCTCCTACCAGCTATGGGTGAATAATAGGGTAGACGGGGCTCTTTAATCATGGCTAGGTAACGTGTCTAGGAGAAGAAAAACTCTGAATTCAAACCTGTTAAACCCCGCTTAAGAAAATTGACCTTATGTCACATCCTACTCGTGCGGAAGGATTGCTATATATATATATATATATATTATTATATATATATATATATATATATATATATATAGATAAATATATAAAGGTTTTTACATATCTATTTATTCGGTGATAAAGGAACATTCACAACCATATTGGTTTCATGCGATGCAATCATCAGGTGAAGATGTTTCAAACATTTTAAACATCTTCACCTGATGATTGCATCGCATGAAACCAATATGGTTGTGAATGTTCCTTTGTCACTAATAAATAGATATGTAAAACCTTTATATATTTATCTTATATAATTATATAACAGCTCTATTTTATATTGAGCACTCTACAAATAATACTGCCTTTGGTACACCATTCCAGCAAAAGCTGAAACAGTGACCATCTCACACACTATATATATATAATATATATATATATTATATATATATATATAATACTAAACTTCTCAGATTATATGCATGCATGTATTATATATATATATATATATATTATATATATAATATATATGTATGTATGGAATTCAGGAAAATACCTGCACATCAGAGCAAAACATATTTATTCGAGTAATACAATTAAAATACTCTTAGAAGAGAAAAGGTGATTTACAGTTCAATTTGTGAATTTAAAAAAATCATTTCCCCTACGGGTAGATTTTGATACAAGGTGGCAAGTATGGATCGAACACGCTGTTCACTAGTAGGGGATATGCGAGATTAACCTGCTAACCATTACTCAACGCCACCGGTACGACAAGACTCACTTGTTGACAAGTTCTCTTCTTGTCAATTAACATTATGTCTAGTCTTCTGCCCGGCATCATGTGATCCTTTTGAATCTCAGTCCCAGAGAAATGTATGCGTCTCATTCTCTTGGACGGACTCGATGGTTTGTGCATATACCGTTTTGGGTAATTTATGAGGAAGTGCGTCCCGGTCTCCCGCCTCAAAAACCGCTACCCGGTGACTATCAAAATAACAACCCAGCTCGTCGTAATTCTTGTTTATTTATTGTAATTTGTTTAGATATGAAGATGGATATATAGTTTTGAATAGACTGAGATAGATAGATAAACAAACAAAATAATATAGATAGATATGAACAAATGGAGATAGATAGATATTTTCGACAAGTAAATGTATTGGGGGGGGGGGTCGCTTCTTTTTTGTCGTAATTCTTGTTTATTTAAATTAAAAACAAGACATTAAACAAACATGAATAAAAAAGATCTTAGTATTTAAAGTAATATAGATAAATATGAACAAATTCAGATAGATAGATAGATAGATGGATAGTTTTGAATAGACTGAGCTGGGTCGTTATTTTAATAGTCACCGGGCAGCAACTCTTGTGACAGGAGACCGACACGCAGTTTCTCATAAATTACCCCGTTTTGTATCAGGGCCAACATTTTATTTCTTGCCCAATTTTTAGTGGATCACCTTTCCCACCCAGTGGTGCTTAGTCTTATATCATCTTTATGCGTGTTTACTTCATTTGCTTATTACAAAATTAGCCATTTCATTTCTTTTTTTATATGCCCTCCACTTTAAATTTTGTTGTATCTTATCTATTTTTTTCTTTGATATAGTTAGTTTTCATGGCATTGTCCTGTACTGCAATTATGAGAGATTTGGTTTCTCTCTTAAGGTTTTCTCTCTTAAGGTTTTAAATAAACCGTTAATCACGAGGTACAAACAAACGCTCTCGTTCAGGGTCAGCAAACTAATAACATCTTGTTTATATATATATATATATATATTATATATATATATATATATGGGTCGATCAAAAGTACTAACCTCCCTCAAAAAGGAGAGTCACTTCTTATAAAACTAGAAAAAAAAACAATTCCGATTTCTGCCTTAATTTTTGTGAATCCCATAAAAAGGTGAAACAAATCTAAAAATGTACAAAACAGAGGCTGAAGCTGTCATAAAGTATCTGGAGATGGCTTAAAACATTTTTAAACGACCCTTGTATATACACACAAACGATACTTGTGCTAATTTTCACTAAGGGCAATGCCCTTTATTGAGAGAAAGATGAGACAAAATAATCCCTGTCAGAATATCAGACCTGGTTTTAATTAAGAAGAAGAAGAAAATGACTTGTTAACTGTTGGATTTTTGCCTTTCTAGCAAAACATAGAACACAAATGCAAGGAATCCATTTTGTTGGCGTTATTTTCTCTTGCTTGCAACGGTTTTCATTTAGGTGGCTTTGTGACAGGTAGTACATAAAGGAGTGCAGCCAAAATCAAATTTTCCTTCTCTTAGACTCTCCAACCGTCAGACCTAACACATATGTGTCTCTGTCCTTTAGGACAAGAAGGCTTAGCGTCCCCCAGCCACAGACATTCCGTGTACCTGTTACACGGGCCCTTATACACTCTCTAGTTTTACAGAGGCTCCACACAACAGTTGCAGCATTTCCGTGTACCTGTTACGCGATGGTTTCTCCACACAGTAAGTGACAACATTCATTTTCTATTTAGTAGTCTCTAGACTATCTACAAAGACTCTTTTCCTAAGGATATTCATCTATTCTGTTTTGTATAGTTGCTATTACAATTTTCTTCGAATATAAAGTCTATTTGTTATAACTCTTTGTCGGAATTTGTTCAATATTTATGTTTATACGATGTTTGATGAAATGATAGACACCAACTACCATTCATTTCAACATATATAACTGTTTTCCTTTCCAGTTCTGTTTTCTAGTTTTTGTTGTTTTTAATTTTGTCCTCATGCTGCAATTGCTGTAGTTAGTCTTTCTTTGTTCATTTTAGAGTATTCTTCGAATCCTTCGATTGTAGCATCTACAGAAGTCACTCTTTCTCCTTCTTTTCTTGATACATATAATCTGTTTATATCTCGGGTGTAATATCTTGTGAATTGTCACCAATTTCTTTGTTTTTCTTTGTCTATCTGTCAGAGTTGTTAATTTTACGAATGTTACAGAGTTTCAATTTCATATTCTTTTATATTCCCTGTTTTTGGTGTTTATTAACCTATTAACAGAATGGTATGATGCGTGCATTAGATTCTATCAAATGCATAAAAATATTCAAAATTGATTGTGTACAAATAATTTCGTCATTTACCATATATATATATATATATATATATATATATATATATATATATATATATGTGTGTGTGTGTGTGTGTGTGTGTATATATAAAAAATTGTCGGCCTTCGCCATTTCAAACACATTGTTTGACCACTTCATATATATATATGTGTGTATAGATATGTGTGTATATATATACATATATCTATAGGTGTGTATATATATATGTATATATATACATGTATGCATATGTGTGTATATATATGTATATATATAAGTAAAGTAAAGTCATCGGGGCGGCCTAATGTCGGTAACAGCCATGCAGCGAGGGAGTCTATCCCCTTTTCACTAGCGCTAGACCAAGGAGATTGTTTTAGCATCTGAGGTGGAGCGCCACACCTACCATCAGCTTCTTACTTTACAGCACAGATCTCTGTGCTACTCATACGCTAAAACAATCTCCTTGGTCTAGCGCTAGTGAAAAGGGGATAGACTCCTCGCTGCATGGCTGTTACCGACATTAGGCCGCCCCGATGACTTTACTTTACTTATATATATACATATATATACACACATATGCATACATGTATATATATACATATATATATACACACCTATAGATATATGTATATATACACACATATCTATACACATATATATATATGAAGTGGTCAAACAATGTGTTTGAAATGGCGAAGGCCGACAATTTTTTATATATATACACACACACACACACACACACACATATATATATATATATATATATATATATATATATATATATATATATATATGGTAAATGACGAAATTATTTGTACACAATCAATTTTGAATATTTTTATGCATTTGATAGAATCTAATGCACGCATCATACCATTCTGTTAATAGGTTAATAAACACCAAAAACAGGGAATATAAAAGAATATGAAATTGAAACTCTGTAACATTCGTAAAATTAACAACTCTGACAGATAGACAAAGAAAAACAAAGAAATTGGTGACAATTCACAAGATATTACACCCGAGATATAAACAGATTATATGTATCAAGAAAAGAAGGAGAAAGAGTGACTTCTGTAGATGCTACAATCGAAGGATTCGAAGAATACTCTAAAATGAACAAAGAAAGACTAACTACAGCAATTGCAGCATGAGGACAAAATTAAAAACAACAAAAACTAGAAAACAGAACTGGAAAGGAAAACAGTTATATATGTTGAAATGAATGGTAGTTGGTGTATCATTTCATCAAACATCGTATAAACATAAATATTGAACAAATTCCGACAAGAGTTATAACAAATAGACTTTATATTCGAAGAAAATTGTAATAGCAACTATACAAAACAGAATAGATGAATATCCTTAGGAAAAGAGTCTTTGTAGATAGTCTAGAGACTACTAAATAGAAAATGAATGTTGTCACTTACTGTGTGGAGAAACCATCGCGTAACAGGTACACGGAAATGCTGCAACTGTTGTGTGGCCTCTGTAAAACTAGAGAGTGTATAAGGGCCCGTGTAACAGGTACACGGAATGTCTGTGGCTGGGGGACGCTAAGCCTTCTTGTCCTAAAGGACAGAGACACATATGTGTTAGGTCTGACGGTTGGAGAGTCTAAGAGAAGGAAAATTTGATTTTGGCTGCACTCCTTTATGTACTACCTGTCACAAAGCCACCTAAATGAAAACCGTTGCAAGCAAGAGAAAATAACGCCAACAAAATGGATTCCTTGCATTTGTGTTC
>CM042153.1:65737676-65752898 GCA_023376005.1 Doryteuthis pealeii | reverse complement strand
CGAACAACAAACAAAACATAAGTTATGACACCAGCCGGAAGTTTACTCCGTGGTAGCCTAAAAAGAAGTGACAATTAACACGTTTTTGCGCATAGGCTCCCAAATTGAAGTTCCGGTTGGAAAACAAGAATGCCCAAAAATAAAAGAAAATAATTTTGTAAATAAAACTGACATTTTCATCAAATCGAAAGCTCTCCCCCCAAAAAACAAAAAAGGCTTCTGTGAGCCGATTTCGGATCACACAGGCCTATATAAAATCGGCTTTGAAAAGCCGACAAGCCAGAGAGATCCAGGCGTCAGCGTCGCACACACATCGACGGGCCCGACCTCGCAAACGAACATACATCACAGGCGGCCGATTTACACCCTCACCTACCTCTACCCAAATCTGACCTCACAGGCAGTCAACAAACGAACAATTCCAAATCGTTCAGTGATACCATAATTGACTGATACACGATACAACCGCTAACGACTACTAAAAACACAAGACTTGCCCACTTAATCAACACCTAACCACTACCACTGGTTCATCTGCCCACTTCTCCATCTACACTACAACTGACTCGGCCATCCTGACATTTTTACTGACTTTATTAGTCATTTTACTACTATCACCAAAATCAGACTTTCTCTCTTAAATTCAATTTCAGCTCTTCATCGTTCTCATGATATTTTAACCAGTACAATTTTGAAACTCAAAATCCGTGTCGGTTCTTTTCCTCGTCACCGTACGCTTGCATACTAGCCCTGTTTATTACACACACACACATATATATATATATATATATATATATATATATATATCTTATTATAATGGAGATTGTGGGTTTGTCTGTCTGTAACCGAAACTATATTACTATACAAGTCACAATTCCCTTTGTTATTTACATCATATTCTCCATGATTTTATTTTTTATTTAAACCTCAATTATTAGTAAAATTGTTTTACATCATTAAGACTGTTAACAATATCTACATACTAATAACATGCAGTTATATTTATATATTCAACGAAATAGTGGTTTACAGTGTGAATGGGAAGGGTAATTTGCATATTGATCTTTAAAAATTTGATTTTAATAAATATATGCTTAGTATTATTGATTTCTAATTGTTTAGTTTTATCTTAATAAATATGAGCAAAAATCTCGGGGATAAATCTTAACAGAAATCTATTAACATAAAGAAATAACTGTAATTTTATTCTTTTCTTCCTATTTTAACTAAATAGTTAAATTAGGGAAATTTACTACTGAAAGACGGGAGTAAGGGAAAATGGTGGAACAGTTAGTTTCAAAGTTGTTTTATTTTCCGATTATACCCCCTCTGTTCCAAATATTTTTATCTGAATTCTTATTCAGTTTCATTAGCCTTTCTAATTTAACATGATATTTTATTATATTAAAACTTAAAAACTTGCACCCAGAGGTGCATATATTTGCTAGTAATATATATATATATATATATATATATATATATATATATATATATATATATATATAATATATGAAGAGGAAAGATGCAAATGTAAAAATATTGCTGGTCGTGTATCTTATTTGACAGCATTTGTTTTGGCAGGTGTTGTAGCATTCGCTCGAGTATTTTATAAAAACTATTTAATATAGATTGTTATTTTATCTATACTGCTCAAGAGAAAGTGACTTGTTGACGTCTAGAATTTTCTTTTCATTATGTTTTCTCCTTTTCTTCCTTCTTTCATTCATTCATTAAAAAAAAATCCGTCTTTCTATTTCACATAAAATTGCCCGGTGTACCATTTTTTTTCTCTACATTTTAATCAGAATTCTTCCATTCTTTGGCGGTAAATATTCATCTTACTTTCTTTTATTTTTCCTTTTCGTTTTCTTTCTTTCTCCTTTGCTGTCTCCTTCTTCTTTAGCTCAGTCGGTAGAGCTTTCGGCTAGGAAACAGAAGGTTCCTGGTTCGATACCGGCCCTCGCCAACTCAGTGTATGAGTAGCACAGGGATCTGTGCGGTAAAGTGAGGAGCTGATGGTAGGTGTGACGCTTCACCTCAGATGCTAAAATAATCACCTTGGTCTTTAGCTCAGTCGGTAGAGCGTTCGGCTAGGAATCAGAAGGTTCCTGGTTCGATACCGGCCCTCGACGTCTCAGTGTATGAGTAGCACAGGGATCTGTGCAGTAAAGTGAGGAGCTGATGGTAAAATAATCTCCTTGGTCTAGCGCTAGTGAAAAGGGGATAGACTCCCTTGCTGTCTGGCTGATACCGACATTAGGCCACCCGGACGTCTTTTTACTATTATCTATTTATTTTCTTTTTCTTTTTCCTTCTTGGGCTTTTTTGCTATTGCTTATCTTTTCTCATTCTTTTTCGTTTTTGGTACTAATGCATAATAGCGCGCAACAGATAATCTCATTAGAATCGCATTTTAAGTATAAATTGTATTAGGTGTCCGAAACTTCTGAAATAGCCTAACCCTAATACTCACCATAATAGTATTAGGTGTCCGAAACATCTGAAATAGCCTAACCCTAATACTAACCATAATAGTATTAGGTGTCCGAAACATCTGAAATAGCATAACCCTAATACTAACCATAATAGTATTAGGTGTCCGAAACTTCTGAAATAGCCTAACCCTAATACTAACCATAATAGTATTAGGTGTCCGAAACTTCTGAAATAGCCTAACCCTAATACTAACCATAATAGTATTAGGTGTCCGAAACTTCTGAAATAGCCTAACCCTAATACTAACCATAATAGTATTAGGTGTCCGAAACATCTGAAATAGCATAACCCTAATACTAACCATAATAGTATTAGGTGTCCGAAACATCTGAAATAGCCTAACCCTAATACTAACCATAATAGTATTAGGTGTCCGAAACTTCTGAAATAGCCTAACCCTAATACTCACCATAATAGTATTAGGTGTCTGAAACTTCTGAAATAGCCTAACCCTAATACTAACCATAATAGTATTAGGTGTCCGAAACTTCTGAAATAGCCTAACCCTAATGGTAACCATAATTGTATTAGGTGTCCGAAACTTCTGAAATAGCCTAACCCTAATACTAACCATAATAGTATTAGGTGTCCGAAACTTCTGAAATAGCCTAACCCTAATACTAACCATAATAGTCCTAATACTAACCCTTACACTTGCCCTAGCGTCTCGAAGGTTCTGATTATTTCCACAAAATGTAATGAAATATAATGCTTTTTATACGTAATCTAATGCGCGCTATTCTGCATTAGTACCTCGTTTTTAATTCTATTTTTTTTCCTTTCTTTTTAATTTCTTTCTTTTTTTTTATCTTTCTTTCCTCTGTCATCGTTCTTTCTTTCTTTCTGTCTCACTGTCTGCCTGAATGTCTGTGCGTCTAATCGAATTTCCTCGTATTTAAACGCTGTAGAATTCGCGACGCCCACGTTCATCCATTCCATGTTTCAATTTTCTTCATTCTTCTCCCTCCCTCCCCTCCCAATCCACAACACAAATTACCGAATTTCCAAAGATCTACAAAACCTCAAATTTCTTTCATTATTAGAGACTTACAAGAAATCTCAGATTTACATTCAACAGAGCACTTTCTCGCCCCCACCCCACCCCACCCCCAGACTTAAACTAGGACAGTCGGCAAGTCTACAAAAATTCATAGATATTTTTTTTTCTCGACTTGAAAATAATTTTATAAAATCGATACAATTTAAATAAGCATTCAGTTATTTTTGTCTGTTTTCCCTTGCAAACGTAGGCAAAAGTTTTATCTAATTAGCTATGTGTTCATCTTTTTTTTCCAAATAAATACACTTGCTCTCCCTCTCTCCTCTCTCTCTCTCTCTCTCTCTCTCTCTCTCTCTCTCCTCTTCTCTCTCTCTCTCTCTTTGTCTCTCTCTCTCTTTCTCACTCTCTCTCTCTCTCTCTCTCTCTCTCTCTCCGACTGGGGCTGTAGAATACGCCGACTGCACCTCTGTAGTGAGGTAAGACCCCCCCCCCTAGTGGTGCCACCTGATGAAGTGGTGGTGATCCGTGTTGCTTATGGATGGAATCCTGGTGGCTGAATAGTCCATGACTTACAACACTTTACTTTGAGCTTTACTTAGGCTAGACGGTCGGTCGGAATGACCCTTCTAATCTCAATCGGCTGGTCCACATCAAGACGCCCTCTCTTACACTCCTATCTTCTCTCTCTCTCTCCTCTCTCTCTCTCTCTCTCTCTCTCTCTGTTTGTCTATCAGTTGGTTGGTTCTTTTGTTTTACGCATATCACCCCTTTTTGGGTCATTTAATGATGAATCGTCATTTTGATAAACAGAGGACTCAGTGAGCTATTCTGTAGTAATGGATATGCGAGACTATCTTGCTAACCATTACACCGCGTTGGGAACACCCTACGAACCGAAAGACGTATATTCTGTAATATATGTCCGGAAATATGTAGGTATTCATCCAACCCGTTCACTATGGGTAGGATGGGGTTGGTTGGTTGTTTTGTTTTACGGCATATCAACCCTTTTTGGGGTCATTTAATGCAGATTCAAGTCATTTTGATATTCGGTTTCTTACAGTGCCTTCTGTTGCTTAAGTGGTCACCCATCTAAGTATTGAACAAGCTCATCGCTGCTTAACTTCGGTGATCTAGCGGAAACCTGCGCTTTTAACGTGACTTAACCGTAAGCTGCCAGTCTATATGTCTGCCAATGGAAAACACGCAGAGTTGACTTGAGATTAATCGCAATGATCGGGTACTTGATCCTAACCATCAGATGTATTTTAATGTCCTATTAAGGTAACTTCTTTTTTGGCGAGTGGGGTGGGGGTAGTGCTCTGAAGAGGACATAGTCTATTCTAAGCCCCGCCGACAGACGTTAACCGACGAAATTTTCCTAAATTCTTAATTCTTTTTGATTTGGCTACTTTTTCGCCTTTACTCTCAGGTCCACTCTGACCCAGAGTGGTAGTATATGTTAAGGTTCCATCTATAGGTTAAATAAAACAAGATGAGTTTTAAAAAAAAATGAGTTTAAAAGTAATAATTGAGTACCCATCAAGAATAACTAAAACAAAATGTCTTCGGCATAAAATGACCCAAAAAGGTTGACATGCCATAAAATCTAACTAACCAGCCAACAATTTTGAATATATATGCCAGCCTTTTTTTCCCCTCTCCGTCTGTCTGTCTACCAATGGAAAGCACAAAGTGTTAGAATTGTCCGCTGAAGCTCGAATCGCGCTTACATTTTTCCAACAAAGAGTAAATTATTTATTCTCGCTGAATTAAAGAACGCGATCGTTAGAATAAACGAAAGAAAAAGCCATTGAAAAAGAATAGTAGCAGTTTTTTTGTATTATTGTTATTATTAGTAGTATGATAATTCTTTCTTTCTTTCTTTTTTTAACTAAAGTAGAGATTTTGGAAATGCAATTCATTGTCAAATTATTTGAATTCCATAAATTGAATTGACTTTAATAGAAAAGAGATGCACTGATTGTTGGGAAATAGTTGAAGATATTTCGCTGACGACTATTAGAGTCTGGAATTTTCAGTTTTGTCAATTTTTCATGTTTGATTTGTGTTAGTTTAAAAAATATATATATATATATTTCGTCTCTGATGTCTACGTCTGCTCATATCTATCCATCTCAGTCTGTTCATATCTCTTTCTCTTCCCCTCCTCTCTCTCTCTCTCTTTCTCTCTCCTCTCTCTCTTCTCTCTCTCTCTCTCTCTCTTACTCCCCCTCACTCTATTCTATTTATCTATCTATCGACCTCTCCCTCTATCTCTATTTATCAATTATCACTTTCTGCGTCTATCTCTATTTATCTATCGGTCTCTGTCTCACTCTCTCTGTCCATCTGTCTCCCTCCCTCCCCCCCTCTCTCTCTCTCTCTCTCTCTCTCTCTCTCTCTCTATATATATATATATATATATATATATATGTGTGTGTGTGTGTGTGTGTTAATGTGCGTGCTTGCCTCAGTTCATGACTATCTATTATTTCATGACTATCTATGTTCATATATGTCTATCTGTTCGTGCACCCCCCCCACATATATATATATATATATATATATATAATATATATATATATATATATATATATATATATAAAACAAATCTTTGGTATAGCTAAACTTGTATAAGATTTTGAAAAATAACGACATTTTATTGATCAGCAAATTTTTTTTATTTTCGAAAGAGAAATATATATTATATGTATATATATTATATATTATATATAATATATATATATATATATATATATAATATATATAAATATATATATATATATATATATATATATATATATATATAATATATATATATATATATATATATATATATATATTATAGTTTTTTAAAAATTATTAACTTAATGAATTAGATTTTTTTTCTGTTTGTTTCCTGGTTTTGTTTATTTCAAACAAGACTGCCTGTAATTTTCTTTTCTTTCAATAAAAATGTTTTCTGGTGAATTTTATTCCCAAAAGTTCAAATAGCGCGCAAGAGATAATATCATTAGATTACGTATAAAAAACATTAGAGTTCATTACATTTCACGGAAAACCCAAAAACTTTGAGACGCTAGTTAAGGTGAATATTAGGGATAGCCTACTTTGGGAGTTTCCGACATCTAATGCTATTTATAAAGAAAATGTGACTCTAATGATATTATCTTTTATGCGCTATTATGCGTTCGTAACTTTACTCCGATAGAAACGGTGGAAAATAGGTGTCAATATAAATTAATTTCCTGAGCTTTTATTTATTCCCTCACAGATAGACAGATATGCGTTTTGGTGGTTTTGATTCATTTGTTTGACGTAAACGTTATTCTCAAACAATTTGTTAGGTGAACAATTTTAGAAAAGTTTCGAAAAACATCGAATAATGTTTAAAAGAAAAAAAAAAATACACAAAAAAGCACAAAAAATGTATATGAATTAATGGATTCGGAAAAAAATGTACAAATTAAAAAAAGAACTAACATCGCTTGAATTTTTGTAACAAAAAAGAAAAAATACAAACAAATAAAAAAAATATCAACAAAGAAAGACACAACTATGACAGCCGTTTTAGGCTTTGATTCGAAATCGAGGCTAATTAACCACCATTCAGTCTTCTGCCTGACGCCATTTGCAAAAAAAAAAAAAAAAAAAAAAAAAAAATGGCGGAGACAGAGAGACAAATTCAAAACAGCTAACAGAACAAAACAAAACAAAAACCAGTCAAAAATGAATTGCAGCAGAGCAGACGCGATTACATTACGTAACAATTAATTAAATAAGCAACAGATCACGTGACCTACTACCCTGTAGAATATCATTGCTGGTTTCTTCCACATACGGTAATACTGATAAAACGTAAAAATTGGTAAGAGCAAAGGATTGACGTCATAAGGCAAGTCTTTGACGTAACGAAGAGGAGCAGAATTGATTGTGTAAATACTGTGAAGCTGCAGACTTTATGAGGGGGTCGGTTGCAGTGGTGCAGCTAACATCCAAATAAACCCAAATTGGTTGATTGGATTTTACAGCATGTCAACCCTTGTTGGGTTATATTATGCCGAAGACGTTGTTTTATTCATTCTTTTGGGGTATTTTTTTTTCAAACTCAATATTTTAAAAAACATTTTTACTATATAGTTTTTATGCATTTAATACATAAATAGGTTTGGTTTTTGGTTTGTTTTGTTTTACGGCATATCAACCTCAGTGGGTCATTTAATGCCAATAAAGTTTGAAATAAATCAATTCTTAATGGATAATACATTTTTTTTATAAATACATTTTTCTATTTAACTCATAGATGGGACCCTAACAGGTACTACCACTCCGGGTCAGAGTGGACCAGGAGCAATGGTGATGAAGGGGTGCTCCACATTCCCCAAACCTCCAAAACTGGAACCTCACCATCAGATAGAGTTTAACGTCATTCCCAGGACATAAATACCCTAAGCCCCCGCCTTCTAGCACATATATGATAAAAGGGTTAGGGCTTGTCATAAGGCGATAGTATTAGGACAATCATATAGGTGCTAGGGCTTGATGTGACCAGCCGATTGATCGGAGTGGGCTTCTCCGACCGCCCGTCTAGCTTAAATAAGGGCTAAAGTGGAGTATTGCATGTTATGGACTGCTCATCCACCAAGAATTCCGTCCTTAAGCATCACCGGTCGCCACCCACGGCCAACAGGTGGCCACATTGGGGATGTGGGGTGTTGTGCTTGTAATCCAGAAAGGACACAATTTGTGTAAGTTCTAAACTGTGGTATTTTCCCGTTAAAAGTCAGACCAATAGGTGTTGGTCAAAGACAAAATTTCACAAGTTGGAATTTCCTAGAATTTGGTACCGAATTTAAATCCAACTTGGAGTTGAATGGCATAATTCTTTGAGAAGGAATTTGGTTGATTTTTTTGTCTATCTTTTCGTTTTCAAAACTGTCGTATTTTAAATTTGAATAACAAACAAAGAACTGTTATATAGACGAAAATATTCTTCATTTCCCAGAAAAAAAAACCAACGGCTCGTTGTCTTAAATTTCTGACCTGTGAACTACAGTCTGGGAACGGCATCAACAAAATTTAAAATTCCTCTCTCTCCCCCCCCCCCCCCCCCCTCTCTCTCCTCTCTCTCTCTCTCTCTCTCTCTCCATCTCTCTCTCTCTCTCTCTCTCTTTGGCACAAACATTCTTTCTCTCTCCCCCTCTCTCTCTCTTAAACATACACATAATACAGAGAGAGAGAGAGAGAATGAGAGAGAGAGAGAGAGAGAGAGAGAGAGAGAGCGTGTGTGTGGATACCCCTCACCCAAACATACACGCATATGTACATGTATGAGCATATATATATATTAGTGTTTTCTTTCTTTCTTTTAACAATCTCTCTCCCCCTTCTCTCTCTCTCTCTTTACTTCTCTCTCTCTCTCTCTCTCTCTCTCTCTCTCTCTCTCTCTCTCTCTCTCTCTCTTGCTGGCTAGCTATAAAATCCCAATGGGATGCATTCTTTACCAAATCCATTTGCTAGGGGTTGCGTGGGACACAAGGTCGCAATTATGGGGCATCCAACGAAAATTAAACTCGCTTATTAGCAGTAATGGATTTGCAAGACTACCTTGCTAACCAATACACCATGATAGGACGCTTTTTTTACCAGGTACGTATGTGGTCTTCAAAAAAAAATGCTGTTGATAATTTTATAAATAACCTTGCCTTTATCGGAATACAAAATATCTTTTCTTGTCCCAATCAGGTTCAGTGAATTGATATGAGACAGATAACTGTTCTCCCTGGTACGTCTGAGAACTTCAAACGGTGCATTGTTTACGAAAATAGAAGGTTAACTCTTTCTTGATATACCAAAAATTATTCAAGCAACAGAACCGACAATGAATCTTTTTATGAAGATGTGTTTTTCTTCATTCCTTATCAAATTTCAAGATTTTCAAGATTAATAATCTTGCGGTCATTGTCGCACCCAGTAAGTCCAAGATCTTCAAACGTGGCATTGTTTTGAAGATGAGAAATATATTTTCTCAGTTACTTATTATCCAAGAGAACTGCGACTGAATAAAAAAAAATAGTAGGCTTTTCTTCGTCCTTTTTGGCCGCTCATTTCTATCCGGTATGTATTTAACAATCCCTTCGCACGATCAGGATGTGGCATAAGGTCTACTAATTATTATCATAACTATTATAATGCGTAATACTTATAAATAACATGATTGTATGAAGTTCCACTAATGATAATAAAATACTGGTACCTTTGATTTATGAGAAAATTAACATTTTTTGGGGAAAATTATATAAATGACGCAGCCTGTAAAATCTAGTATGTGAATAACTATATATATGCTCTAGCTTAGAACAGTATATATAACTTGAGTATATATATATATATATATATATATATATATATATATATATATATATATATATAAATTATCATCCACATACAGTCCTGTTTCGACGTATCACGTCTCTTGATGATAGTTTGCATATATTATAAAGTAAAACGTGCTCAATATCATTCAGTGCATGTATATCTAACTTAAAAGCAGCCGTTGTCTTCATATCCATGCTACTCTAACACGCACACACATATATACACGAACACACACACACATCACACACACACACACACACACACCACATACACACACACACACAACACACACATATATATATATATAAGCTTCGTATGGTACACATACACATATAAAGATTTGTACTGATATATATATATATATTTCCACACACATAACACCCAATATAATATATATATTATATATATATATATATATATATTATACATATGTATGGAGACTAATAGCTTCCAAGTGTGTTGAAAAGTCTTAACGAAATAAATAAAATAAAAAGAAACAAAATAATTTCAGTTGAATCAACAATAACCCATTATCCGATGTCGTCGCAAAAGAAAATCAACAAATAACTAAAAAAACTTGTCATATGATTCGACTAGTTTCCTAAACATTTTGTAATGAGGATGTCATGTGATCGTCTAAGTATGTTTAGTGGCGGGAAAATTATAAACAATTTGGTTAAGTCAACACTGAACACTAAAAAATCTGTCCGTTTTAAATTGGGCCGTTACGATTTTTCTGTCTGTTGTGTTCAAGTTCGGATGGAAGGAAAGATTCTTTTTTTCTCACCAGAGGGAAGAGCTGAGGAGGGGGGTAAAAGGATGGCGAGATGAGTGGAGTTTATCAAGAAAGAAAGTGAAGAAAA
Organism: Doryteuthis pealeii; assembly: GCA_023376005.1. Classification (NCBI taxonomy): domain Eukaryota; kingdom Metazoa; phylum Mollusca; class Cephalopoda; order Myopsida; family Loliginidae; genus Doryteuthis; species Doryteuthis pealeii. The sequence continues at coordinate 65,742,158 of CM042153.1, read as the reverse complement.
GAAAAAGAAATGAACCGATGGGGGGTGGTGAAAAAAGAGAATAAAGAAGGAAAGAGCAAGAAAGAGTGAAAGAAGAAAATTAGAATGGTGAGGATGAAAGAAGCGAAAAGAAGAAAGTGGATAAAGAAGAGAAAAAGAAACATGAAATATGAAGAAAAGGATGAAGAGAAAGAAGGAAGGGAATGAATGACAGGGTGAAAAAAAAGGATAAATAAAAGAAAGAAAGGGGAAGAAAGAGAGAAAGAAGAATGATGGTATTGCAAAGAAGGCATGAGGACGAAGGAGAGGATGAAGAAGAGAAAGAAAGAAGGAGAATAAACGAGAGGAAGAAAGGAAGTAGGCATAAGAATAAAGGAGAAGATGAATGAAATGGTGAAGAAGAGAAAGTAGGAAGGAAAATAAATGATGATGAGGATAGAAAAAAAAAGGAAAGAGGCTAAAGTAGAGGAAGATGACATATAAATGAAAACGAGGATATAGAGAAAGAAGTAAGGAGTATGAGGAGGAAAAAATAATGAGAGAAAGAAGAAATGAGAATGAAGGAGGGAAAGGAAAAAGAGGGTGAATAGAAAGAAAAAAGAGGATGAATGAGAGAAAGAATAATGTAAAGAAAGAAAGAAAAAAGATGAAAAGAAAGAATTGAGAATAAAGGAGTGTATAAAAAAGGAAGATGAAAAAGAGGAGAAAGAAGAGGAGAAAGAAGAGAAGCATGAATTGAGAATGAAGGAGGGGATAAAAAGGAGGAAGGAAAAAGAGGGAGTAGAAGATAAAGAAAAAAAGAGAATGAATGGAAAAAAAAAAGAATTGACAACGAAGAAGAGAATGGAAAAAGAGAATGAAGAAAGAAGAAGAGAAAGGTAAATAAGAATGAAGGGAGGAGGGAAAAGGAAAACGCAGAAGATTAAATGGTCCAATCTTCCCTACTATTTTTTACCAATCTATATATATATATATATATATATATATCTTCACCCCCCACACACACACAGATATTATATATATATATATATATATATATATAATATATTATACAAGTTTTGTGAACTGTACAGACAATTCCTGTCGACAAGTTTTTTCGTTGATCCGTTCCAATTTTCGGACCATCTTTCTGGTGTCGGGGTGTAACTGTATAACAGTCCCCCAAAGGTTTCAAAACGAGCGCTTTCGCAATACAATTTGCCATCCCTCAGGTAGGAAACGATGGTATGATTTCGTGTCTCGTGTATACCAGTTGCACCCCGACACCAGAAAGATGGCCCGAAAATTTGGAACGGATCAACGAAAAACTAGTCCGACAGGAATTGTCTGTACAGTTCAACAAAACTTGTATAAAAGAAAAAATGCTGCCAAAATTTACTTGATACATGCTGAAATTATTTCATCTCAGTTCCTTAGAAATACAATCTTCTGATTGGATAAAAAATGGTGACAACAAAAAGAAAAATCGAACTTAATCAATAAAATCAAATTGGGGGTGGAAATCATTATTGATTATCGTTATGTGCGGGCGAGATAATCCGATTTATTTTATTAAGCTTTTCATTTTCAATTGATATAGTCATTTTAAATTATGCTTAGACCGGATATTTCTTCTGGTCAATTTCCCACTTTTTTTTTCTCTCACATGAGTGCTGTCCATACATATACCATTTAGTAGCATAATGATATTTAATTTCTTGCATAATTCCCAGTAGATCACCTTTCCCAGCCAGTAGTGCCTAATCTTATACTCTCGCTAGTTTGAACCATTTTGTCTTTGTCTCCACACACTTACTCCGCCCTATCGGCTGGGGCGTTAGAATGCACCAACTACTGCACCTCTGCAGAGGGGGTAAGACCCCCCCCCCAACGGGGCTACCTGTTGACCGTGGGTGGCGACCCGTGATGCTTTAGGATAGAACCCAGGTGGATGAGCAGTTCATGACATGCAATACTCCACTTAACACGTATTAGCTGGAAAAGTCTGATGACGTACCAACAACGCGTGCGCACTAGACAGGCATTTTACGAGCCTCTTCCGGTATGTAATAGCCTATTACGAATGATTTCCAGCCCGTACACTGCGACAGAAGAATCCACCGACTACACCTCAGCAAAGTGTTAAAATTCCCCCAAATGGGATCACCCGTTGACCATGGCTAGTGACCCATGAGTCTAAAAAGCTCTCGAGCAAGATCTAAGTATTTGTATAGCTTTTTGCTTTCTTTTTCACTATGATTTGCTTAGTTGGAGGCCATGGTGTAATGGTTAGAGTCGTAGGAAATGGACAGCAAGTCACCTCAGGTCTTCAGGACTCTTCTGAGTATTCTTGATATACCTTGAAAAAGGGTTAACGTTCACCCAAAATATCGGAATAGATTAAACCAGGAACAGAACAACGGTTGAAAATATAAAAATTCTGATTTTTTTTCTTCTGTTTTTCTTGTTTTTGTTCTTTTTTCCAATGCTTCAAAAGACCAAACAAACAACGTTCACAAAAAATAACATACATAATTATATATATATATATATATTATATAATATATATATATATATATATATATATATATAAACATTTCCATTAATGTTGATTTAAGGATACTGTTTAAATGTATTTTATCGTTATTTTTATTGGCTTCAAGTTATATTTTCTTTCGATTTCTGCTTTTTTTTTTACTTTCTTTCTTTTTTCTTTTAAATTTTACATCAAGGACATTTCACTTTTAGCCCATTTACCAGACGTCGTCGAAAAGGAATTTTCTCTCAGGGGAGGAGACCGACATGTTGGGTGGGGTCGCTGTTGCCGGGGCTTTCAGGAATTTGTAAATAAAGAATTTTAAAATATTTTCTTTTCCGTTTTTCTTTTTAGTCTAAAAGCATAATGCAAATATTTTTTTAATGACTAAAACTATTTATACTGTAGTCATAAAGAAATTTCTAAATAAGTATTTCTAAATAATTTGAAATTGAAATTGTGTTGTATTGAGATCTTCAATTTTAAGGGAATTTCAGTCAAAATCTTTAATAAATTTTGATTTAATCTAATTTCAATTTTTTTTAAAATCTCATAATCTATGCGTATAGCTAAGCTAGTGTGTATTTATGTATGTACTTCCGGACGATACTACGAAAATAAAACAATTAATTACAAATTAAATATACTAGCAAAATAAAAAAAACACCCTCCGAGCGATGTAAAAATAAAATTTTGAAAGACATTGCTTAAGAAAGTTGAATTTAAAAATTAAATGTTGGCGAGTCTCTAATGTAAGGGGTCTGCGAGACAAGCTTGCTAAAAATCACACTACGATTGCACGCAACGGGATTAACATTAAAATGGTCACCCTTTCAAAAATGATTTATAGGGGCATTGCTTAACTATGAACATTTGAAGAGAAGAGTCCCTAATGATCTGCGAGAGTAGCTTGCTAACCCATCACACTACGATAGCACGCAACGGGATTAACATTAAAATGGTCACCCTTTCAAAAATGATTAATAGGGGCATTGCTTAACTATGAACATTTGAAGAGAAGAGTCCCTATGTAAGAGATCTGCGAGAGTAGCTTGCTAAACATCACACTACGATAGCACGCAACGGGATTAACATTAAAATGGTCACCCTTTCAAAAATGATTATTGGACGCATTCCTTAACTATGGACATTTTAAAAGAATTAAGACTCTCTAATATAACAGATCTGCGAGACTAGCTAACCTTTACACCACGACTGCACGCAACTACATTAACATCAAAATGTTGGCGAGTTTGAACCATAAATCATGAAATCATCAAATTTATTAAAGGAGTAAAAAAAAATAAAACAATTTGAAATCGAAACTAAGTTCTATTAACTTTGAATATCTATTGAAATAAAACAAACTATATATGATACTGGTGATGTATCTATCAAAACTTGTTTTTAAAAAACAATGAGGACTGTCTAATGTTGCACGCTCACATTTTGAGTGTATTTATTCTATGTTATGACGATTTCGGGTATAGTGGCGTAAGCAGTGACGTAGTTTTTGTTACAGACAAAAACCGGAAGCAAATCTCCATTATTAATAGATAAGTAGTAAGTAAAGTCGAAGGGGCGGCCTAAAGTCGGTATCAGCCAGTCAGCGAGGACGTCTATCTCCTTTTCAATAGCGATAGACCAAGGAGATTGTTTTAGCATCTGAGGTGGAGCGCCACACCTACCATCAGCCCCTTACTTTACCGCACAGATCACTGTGCTACTCATACGCTGAGTTGGCGAGGACCGGTATCGAACTAGAAACCTTGTGGTTTCTAGCCGAACGCTCTACCGACTGAGCTAACCACACATTAAATATCATCGGTTCTTGTTTTTTTTTATGCAAACATTATGAAGATTTGGTTTATATTAGAAGATATGTAAAAATTAAAACATACATAGAAATAACATTTAAATTCTACTTAGATATGTCCAGCATTTTCAAAAGTAAAGAAATCAATAGACCAGAGCTCCCTTTCCCTCAA
>CM042153.1:65702676-65732676 GCA_023376005.1 Doryteuthis pealeii | reverse complement strand
GTTGTGACCCTCTGTAAATGGTGAAGCATACCTGATGACCAGATTAGATTTACAGTCAGAGGTCACATGTCAAAGGTTGCCTATCTAATGTAAAGCCCGGCTATTCGCACTGAAGATTCACAGAAATCTAAACAAACCTTGTATCTTCAAAACACACACCAGTTGGCTGATTAATTGCATCTTGTTGGTAATTATTCATATTGATTAAGCATTGATGATTTTACAAGGATTTTTCTAAAATCAAAACAATAAATATCTTAATTTCTTAATAAAGTAAATTTGGCGGATTGGCTTATTATCGGTATCAGCCAAACAGCGAAGGAGTCTATCCCCTTTGGCTAGACCAGGGAGATTGTTTTAGCTGAAGTGAATGTGACACAAGGTCAATTTCTTAAGCGGAGTTTAACAGGTTTGAATTCAGAGTTTTCCTTCCCCTAGACTGATTACCTAGCCATGGTTAAAGAGTCCAGTCTGCCCTACTATTTACCCATAGCAGAAGGGAGAATTGGATTCATACCTTTCCCAAGAGTATTAGCACTATGGGAAATTCAAACAGCTTTGTCCAGGAATTGAACTCAGGTCGACACATCCATTTCCTATGACTCTAACCATTAGACCACGTGCCTCCATAATGAGAATGAGTTCAAAATAAGGTACGTATTTAACCAACCTGTTTCCAATGAGTAGATTGTGAGACAAGGTAGCAAGTACAGGACATCCAGTGAGGATCAAACTCATGATTCAGTAGTAATGGATCAGTGAGACTAGCTTGCTAGAATTTAAAATAAGGTACCAATCTGTTCACCATGGGTAAAATGTGACACAAGGTAGCAAGTATAGGGCATACAACAAGGGTCAAACTCATGATTCAGTAGTAATGGATCTGCTAGACTAGCTTGCTAACCATTACACCATAAAGTGATGACCAACAATAATTATAAGTATGGTTGGGCAACCGGTATGGAGAAGGAAAACTCCGAATTCAAACCTGTTGAACTCCGCTTAAGAAATTGACCTTGTGTCGCATCCTGCTCGTGTGGAGGGGTTGGTAAATATATATGAGTCTAAACTAGCAGTTTCTATGTTAGGTCGCTGATATCGGGCAATGAGCCAAACCCTTGCTCTTTCAGGCGAGGGCTGGGGGATGCTTAGATAGGGTCAGTCCTCTGAATCCAGGCTTTTCCACAAATTGATTAGTCTGGCATATAGGTCATCAGGTTGTTTATAAACATCAGGTTGTGCTCGCAACACATACCTCCATGACTCTATCTGAAACTATCACTATCGGCCATCGCCTCTGGGAGATCTTACACACAGCATACAGAGTCCGCACAGAACTGATTAGTGTAGGTTTTTGCTGGTGGGCCTACACTGGTATGTCCATGTGTAGGTGTCCACAGGAGAACGTCTCTTATGAGTAGAGCAACAAAAAAAAAACGTTGATGCTCCGTGTGCTCTACCCAAGTCTAGATGTAAAAGGGTTAAAAAGTTGAGAATGGCGTTAGCGCATTGATCATGTGAAAAAGCCTCTCACTACAGAAACACAGACACGATATCAACTAGCCGCTGAACTCAGGTAAAATTGGTATCACTTTAGCGACAGCAGATTCCTGCTGTATTGGAGTCACAAAACTTACTAAGTCGTTGTGTATATATATAGACTTACTAAGTCTATCAGGTTGTCTCTTTCTTCTCCATGCAACATGCAGCAGATTGTACTGGGTTACATGGTACCAATATTATACAGATAGAATAGGATTATTTCATGGATAGTATGAATAGATTGCTAATGATATTACTATACAAAATACATTGAAAATTGCGAAGAAAGGAATGCAAGTATTACATAAGAGTATAATATATATATATATATATATATATATATATATATATTATTGTGTTCACTTATTTTGGAAGACTAGCCGTAAAATATGACGTGTATGAGAATATATGGTTTGTTCATTCTTCCTCGGATCAAAGTCACGCAACGGTAGTTCTGCCAAGGATAAGTGTGTTATCTGTCCGGTCTGCGATATATATATATATATATATATATATATATATATATATATATATATATATTTAACAGTTAAATCACCGCCCCTGAATGGCAGCTGTCGGTGACCGAAGGGTTAACGAATAGTGCTGATGGAAAGTTAGTCTGATTTTGCTCCTTGTCAGAGGTAGTTGCTGCCTTTAGCCACACTGATGAGACGTGAAACGTCGAAACACCGTATCTGTGATGACTTATATGCTCCCAAAACCCGGTAGACCTCTCTAGAAGCCATTTTAGTTGACTTTCACCGCCAGCATAAAGCAATGATTGTTTGTTGTTGACAGATTTGATCTCTCTGGAGATCGTAAAATATATACACAGATGTATGTATTTAATAGTTAAAACACCGCTCATTAATGGCAGCTGTCAATGGCCGAGAGGTTAACGAATCGGTCTGAAAGTCAATCGGGTTTTGTTCCTGGAGGGAGGTATTTGCTGTGTCTAGCCACACTGATGAGAAGTTTTAAACAGAAAAATCTCCACCTCCAACTCATATGGTATATTGGATATACTAGCAAAATAAAAAGACACCCTCCGGGCGATGTAAAAATAATTTTTTTAAAGATATTGCCTGAGGGGATGGGAGCTGAACATTCAATGTCATAGAGTGTGTACCATAAGTATGTAAAATCGTCAAATATATTAAAGGAGTAAAAAAAGAAAAAGAAAGAAAGAAAGAAAGACAATTTGAAATGGAAACAGTTCCGATAACTTTAAATATTATATATTAGAATAAAACAATCTATATATAAATATATAACGCCGGGCATCTATTTATTGAAACAATGAGGATTGTCTAACGTTGCATGCTCACATTTCGAGTGTATTTATTCTATGTTATGACGTTGGATTATGTGTTGGGTAATGTGACGTAAGCAGTGACGCAGTTTTTGTTACAGACAAAAAGAGAGCGAATATCCATTATTAATAGATGTGTGTGTGTAGTAGTAGTAGTAGTAGTAGTAGTAATAGTAGTATTAGTAGTAGTAGTATTAATGATGGTGTCGTAGTGGTAGTGTTATGTAATATTTTTACAGCAATCGAAGTGGTGTTGGTGGTATTGCTGTAGATGATGGTGTTGAAAGCGGTGATGACTATAACGTTGATATTTACAGTTCTTTACTTTGGCTTCAAAAGTTGTAAAGATTTTATTTTTGATTCTAAAGGTCATCTGTTTATGTTTAGCATCAAGAATCTTTTCTTTTCTTCTTTTTTTTTTTTTTTTTTTTCAAATTTTTTTCCCTCCAAAATTCAGTCAGCAGCGCGAGTGATGATAAGATTAAATCTTTGGTATGCTATCTTTAGGGCGAGAGATTATAATTTAGCCAAGTCACTACGAAAAATTCTCCAGCGTTTTTTTTTTTTTTTTTTTTTTTCAAAATTCATATTCCAGCCTGTTGATACTCAACGGTCAGAATGGCTGAGTATTAACAGCGTTTGCATTTCGTCTGCAGATGTTCAGGTTAGATCATCAATAATTTAATCGTTCGCTTTCATTAGTTGTCACATTTCTACGAACAATTACGAAGGTGTCCCAAAAGTAATGCCATTTTGTGTAGGACAGGTATGAACATGTATCATACATCAAAATGAAGCTAGTCCTCTGTGGATCACATCCGTACTTTTTCACATAGTTACGAGGGAGAGTCAAAAGGTAATGCCATTTTGTTTAGGACAGGTATAAATTACCAACACAGGAACATGTATCATACATCAAAATGAAGCTGGTCCTCTGTGGATCACATCCGTACTTTTTCACATAGTTACGAGGGAGAGTCAAAAGGTAATGCCATTTTGTTTAGGACAGGTATAATTACCAACACAGGAACATGTATCATACATCAAAATGAAGCTGGTCCTCTGTGGAACACATCCCTATTTCTCCACATAGTTACGAGGGATAGTCAAAAGGTAATGCCATTTTGTTTAGGACAGGTATAATTACCAACACAGGAACATGTATCATACATCAAAATGAAGCTGGTCCTCTGTGGATCACATCCCTATTTCTCCACATTGTTACGAGAGATAGTCAAAAGGTAATGCCATTTTGTTTATGACAGGTATAATTACCAACATAGGAACATGTATCATATATCAAAATGAAGCTGGTCCTCTGTTGATCACATCCCTACTTCTGCCTCGTAAAATTCTGTTTACTGTTCTTTCAGACACTTCTTCACTACAGATTTCACTTCCTCGTCAATGTAATAATGTTTGCACCTCTTCGGCCCCATGCAATAGAGTTTGAGAGGCAAACATTATTCCAGTGACAAGGAAGAGTGAAATCTCTAGTGAAGAAGTGGCTTAAAGAACAGTCAACAAAATTATACAGGCAGGGATACATGCTCTCGTTTGAAGATGGAATATTGCTATTCAGAGAAACGATGACTACGTGGAGGAGTAGGGATGTGATCCACAGAATACCAGCTTTATTTTGATGTGTGATACATGTTCCTATGTTGGTAATTATATCTGTCCTAAATAAAATGGCATTACTTTTTACTCACTCTCGTACATTCCCCTTAAAACTACAGGAGGTTAATCATTGCATATTAAATGGTCGGTCTTGGAACTAACATAGATTAACATATTGACTACGTATTTGTACTCATATGTATCACTATGTATATTACTGATGTACGTCTTGGTGCATATATGTAAAAGTAAAGTCGTCGGGGTGGCCGATCAGACAAACAGCGAGGGACTCTATCTCCTTTTCACTAGCACTAGACGAAGGAGATTGCTTTTTGCGTCTGTGTGCACAGATCAGTATACTACTCGTACGCTGAGTTGGCGATGGCCGGTATCGAACCAGGAACCTTGTTTCCCTAGCCTGGGTCGAACTGACGGATTCAGGACATTCTCGTGGGCATTAGCGTGGGAAGGGAAAAGCAGCCAGCCTAATCCAGGATTTGAACTCGCAAGTCAAGTTTCCGGTTTCTATGACGATAACCATTACGCAAGTAATGATTGGAATTTTGTTATTCGAAACAAGAACAAGTTTTATTGGCTGGAAATCTTCCAGGAATATTGTAAGGGCTCGATTTCTGAAATATGAAATACCAATAAGCAATCTCCCCACTCTCTCTCTCTCTCTCTCTCTCTCTCTCTCTCTCTCTCTCTCTCTCTCTCTCACAACACACACACACACACACACACACACGTACACACAGCAAATTATTATTTCAACGTGTTTTGTGAAAGACCACGGCCTGTTTCTTCTTGATAATATTCAAGAGAAACACGGTGGTGTACCGGTTAGTGTCGTAGGAAATGGACTCGTCGCCCCGAGTTCAATTCCTGGACGAAGTCACAGTTCACATAGCGCTAATACCCTTGGGAAATGTGTGAATCCAACTATTCTACCCCCAGCTATGGGTAAATAGAAGGGAATACTGGGCTCTTTAACGATCGTTAGGCAACCAGTCTAGAAGACAAAAAAACTCTGAATTCAAACCTGGTCACTACTAGAATAAACTGGGACCTACTTAGTGATCTATTTCAATTTATGTAAGAGTAGACGTTCAAGTTTTGTTTTTCGTATATCAGGCTACAAATGGTAGAGACGGTGTCCCATATGTTTTTTACCCGAGCGCTTTCAACCATGTCACTGCCGTCCCCAGTGGAATTATAGGTTGTAGTTCTGTTTGTTGTTTTATTCGTCTGGATGGTTTATTGGAGGTTTTGTGGTTGCTGGTTTGGTCAGGAGAGCTTATTGTAGGTAACGTGCTATAGTTAGTACGTTAGTTAATAAAATGTCGGACACTACCATTTGGATTCTGATATATGGAAAAACAATAAGAAAACTTGAACGTCTGCAGTTAAAGATCATCAGAAAGAAACATTCCGTGGTATTTAGCAAAACATAGTTCAACAATATATATATATATATATATATATTATATATATATATATATATAGTATTGGAGAATTGAAAATGAAGTGCCCGATTAATCGTGTAAGAGCTGTATTTACATGTTATTGAGTACAATGAATTTAAGGTGCAATTGTTACCATTGGTTTCAAAGCACCGTATCAGCCAAATCATCAAGACAATGCACATGTGAAAGCTTTCACAAGCACATTGTCTTGCTGATAAGTGGCTAATTCCGCTACGTTGAAACCAATGGTAACAATCGCACCTTAAATGCCTTGTACACTATAACAAATACACACACACACACACACACATATATATATATATATATATATGTGTGTGTGTGTGTGTGTGTGTGTTTAAAAGATTTGTTGAATACAAAAGTAGAAGTTCAATCTACATCATAATGGTACAAAAGAGCATCGGAAGTACCCAAATACATACACATACATATAACGTAATCTATACACTTATATATACATATAACCAAGTGCGTGGTGTAATGGTTAAAGTCATGGGAAATGGACTCGTCACCCCGAGTTCAAATCCTGGACGTGGTAATTGCATTTTCACTTAGCGCTAATATCCTTGGGAAAGGTATGAATCCTACTCTCCCTCCAATTATTGGCAAATAGTAGGGCAGACTGGGCTCTTTAACCTTGGTTAGGCAACCGGTGTAGGAGAAGGAAATTCAAACCTTAATTCAAACCTTAATTCAAACCTGTTAAACTCCGCTTAAGAAATTGACCTTATGTCGAATCCTGCTCGTGCGGAGAGGTTGGTAAATATATATATAACCAACTTTAAATTCTCAGGAATGTTTTCACATGCGCGTTGATGATAAGGGGCTAGTACACCGCTTTGAAACCAATAGTAATAATCTCATTTTTATTGTATTGTACACTATATATATATATTATGGACTCTCTCGTCGATTTTCGACGCATGAGTGTTCATATACACAATGAACACCCACACAGTGATTTGTTTATAGTGGTGAAGGCTTGTGTTGGACCATCCACACTTTTTGGCACAGTCGATAGGAAAGAATTGGTGCATCAAGGGTTGTCACAAACCCAATCAACGACCGACCTCAGGAATTTTGAATTCAGAGTTATCCCTCTCCTAGACTGGTTACCTTCCCAAGGATGAAGGGCTCAGTCTCTCCTACTATTTAACCCATAGCTGCAGGGAGAATATATGGATTCATATCTTTCCCAAGGGTATTAGCGCTATGTGAAATGCCAACAACTTCGTCTAGGAATTGAACTCGAATCGACGAGTCCATTTTCCATATATATATATATATATATATGGGAGAATATGTGCTTAATTGAAGTCGAACCTAATTTTTTGAAAGTTAATTCATTAATAATTAATTAGGCGGGATTTAACTTAATTATTTAAATTAATTATTAATGAATTAACTTTCAAAAATTAGGGTTCGACTTCAATTAAGCACATATTCTCCAAATATTGTCGCTGAAAATAGCCATATGTTTGTTTACATATATATATATATATATATATATATATATATATATATGCTGAACTTGAAATTAGCTTGTAAATATTCACAATACAAGTATACTTTTAAGGGATGAAACCATTCAGTGATAGTTTGGAAGGTTGGCTCATCTCACTAGGCACTCAAACTATTTACTAAACTAAACTTAGTACTGTACAAGACTGTAAATCCGAATCACCCAGAGAAGAGTGATTTTACTTCAGATGTCATAACCAATGGGATTCATTTACTAACCACTTTTCTTTAGAGAATCAAGTGCCCCCTGGCTGACTATCATTCAGCATTTGTACATCTCTCCCCGTAGAAAGAAAAAAAAAGTAGCGAGCGGCTTTTTTTTTTTTTTTTTTTTTTTTTCGAGACGTCTAAATTGATATACAGTGACACTTAGTAAAGTACATGCAACGGATGAAAGATAAAAAGCTCGAAGGATTTATATGACAACAGCAAAAAAAAAGAAAAGTCTTTTTGTTTTGCAAATGTCACTGATAACTAATATCGAGCGAGGTGCGTGCTCTGTAAGCTCACACAGGCACGTACATTTATGTATACAGTGTCGTCCAAAAATAAATATACGCCTACCATTTTTTTAAATTAAATTATATTTTTTAATATCTTAAATAAATAATATTATTTAGAGGGTGATTTTGAAGGCTATCACAATGCAAGTGTAAAATAAAATGAGGTAACTATGATGTTGTTTGTTAGCCTTGATTTATTCTTGATATTTCGAGATAAATATTTCTTCGGCAGAAGATTTATGAAGGTCCGGAAGTGTTAGCTCGCTGCTAGGTTTTGTCCACTTTGTTGAAATAATATTATATAATATCTTCGAAACAAAAATGCCAGGTTTTTATTATTTCAACTAATGGGCCGGCTTAGCTCAGTCGGTAGAGCAGCTGCATTGAAATAGCAAGGTTCTGAGTTCGGTACCGGTCCCTGCCAACTTAACGTATGAATAGCACAGGTTGGGTAATCTGATATGTGCTGTAAAGTGGGGAACAGACGGTAGGTGTGGTGCTCCAGCACAGCAAAACTCCCTGGTCTGGCACTAGTGAAAGGGAGATAGACTACCTCACTGTCCGGCTGATACCAAAAATAGCAAATTTTACTTTACCTTGTTATTGTATTATATAGTTGTATATTATATAATCGAAATGGATATTATAAGATCCATTCTTACCCAAAGTGGTAGTACCTGTTAGGGTCACATCTATGGGTTAAATAGAAAAAAATTACTCTTGTAAAAATGTGTTTAAAAAATTGAATTAGAAAGAACTATAATACCTATCAAGCAGGAATAGTTTGTTTGTTTGTTTAGTTTTACGGCATATCAACCTGGGTGGGTCATTTAAGGCCAATAAAGTTTTGAAATAAATTAATTCTTGATGGGTACTCACTTTTTTTATGAACACATTTTTCTACTTAACCTATATATAGGAGCCTAACAGGTACTACCACTCCAAGTCAGAGTGGACCTGGGAGTAATGGTGATGAAAGGGTACTCCACATTCCCTGATCTCCAGAATTAGAACTTCACCATCAGATAGAGTTTAGCATCATACACAGGGCATTAAGAGTGGACCTGGGAGTAATGGTGATGAAGGGGTACTCCACATACCCCAGAGCTCTAGAACTAGAACTTCACCATCAGATAGAGTTTAATGTCATACCCAGAACAATAAGACCCTCACCCGCCGCCTTCTAGCACATAGTCAATAAAAAGGGTTGGGGTTTGTTATGAGGGAAATAGCGTTGGCATGCATAGAACAAAACTTCTTTGTCATAAAATAACCCAACAATGGTTGACATGCCGTAAAATCTAATAATAAACAAACCAAACTAGACTAGAGGAAGATAACGTTCTGAATTGAAAGCAGCTGCATCCCGCTTAAAATTACCTTTGAGTTGCATCCTGTTTGTAGTTGAGAGTTTGGTTAAATATAGTGGGGGGGGGGGTAAATTTCACAGGGAAAATTGGTGGTACCTAATTACTTTATCTGCTTGCAATAGCCAACTACCAGTTTCGCTTTCTTAGCTGTTTATTTAAATATAGGGCTCACCCACTGCCTCCGTAGGCCTTGGCTCACCCCCACTTAGACACACACATTACTGATATGTACTGATCTATCCCAGGGGAAAGACTTCACCCCCACGAGAGGAAATTATAAGTCACTAGCAGGACCTGTGGATATTCTACAGTATGATGATTGAATTATTACAACGTTTTATATGTTTACGTAAGAGTTATTGCGAATAGTTCAATATCTAAAAACACAGACATCTTTGTTATTTAATCACTACTAGTTGACATAATGCCTAACTTCAAACGGTAAGTAAAAGTAAGTAAAGTCGTCGGGGTGGCCTAAAGTCGGTATCAGCCAGACAGCGAGGGAGTCTATCCCCTTTTCACAAACGCTAGATCAAGGAGATCATTTCTAAGCGTCTGAGATGGGGCTCCACACCTAACATCAGCTTCTTACTTTACCGCACAGATCCCTGTATTACTCATACGCTGAGTTGGTATCAGCCAGACAGCGAGGGTGTCTACCCCGTTTTCAATAGCGCTAGACCAAGGAAATTGTTTTTAAGCGTCTGAGGTAGAGCGCCACACCTAGCATCAGCACCTTACTTTACCGCACAGTGGATCTTAGAAATCACATATAGAATCATCCCTTAACTACCAAGTTTTGGATAAATCTTATATATATAAATATATTATATATATATATATTATATATATATATATATATATATATATAGTAAACAGGTTGAGAAAGATAGATAATGAACAATGTAAAATATAGACAGTATGAACAGACAGGTAAGACTAGACTCAGCTAGACCTGATAGAGATTTTTTTTAAAAACACACTGATAGATAGGGAGGTAGGTAGCTTCAAATAGAGATAAAAACATACGTACAAGAGAATTTGCTCATCAAACACACAAACACACACACACACACTCTCTCTCTCTCTCTCTCTCTCTCCTCTCGTCTCTCCTCTCTCTCTCTCTCTCTCTCTCTGCTCGCCTAATTAATTAATTATTAATTAATTAACTTTCAAAATTAGGTACGACTTCAATTAAGCACATATTCTCCCAAAAATTGTCGGCTAAAAGAGCCATATCATAAACACATCATTTGTGTATTTACTTCTCATACTGTCGTGTAGAAGAAGTCACTATAGAGAAATAGGAAACCTACTTCTAAAAAAAAAACGAAAAAATCTAAAGAAAGTCGGTTGGTGTAAGGGTTACGATGCTCGCCTGTCAGCTTGACAGTCGGTTTCGAATCACGCACAAGGCGGTGTCTCCTATCTATAGCTCTGCTGATGAGGCCTAATAGGCCGAAATGTACATACAGAGATTGATTTTCTCGATTGTTTAGCCTTACATTTAAATTAATCAATTATCAATTAATTAACTTTCAAAATTAGGTACGACTTCAATTAAGCACATATTCTCCCAAAAATTGTCGGCTAAAAAAAGCCATATCATAAACACATCGTTTGTGTATTTACTTCTCATATATATATATATATATTATTATATATATTATATATATATATATATATATATAAACATAGTTTGGTATTATTTATTAATAGTGAGTTCAGTAATATGATAGATTATACATTAAAGTCAACAGCACTCTGTAAATTACCAAGGGCTGGTTGATTCCATGTCTACGATACCCTAACTTACACATATTTATGTATTTTTCTTTATATATATATATATATATATATATATATATATATGAAGTGAACAAACAATGTGTTTGAAATGGCGAAGGTCGACAATTTTAGAGAGATTATGTGCTTAATTAAAGTCATACGAATTTGTTAAATTAATTAATATAATTAGATGAATCGGCGTGCATATCGGTTTAAATGTAAAGCGTAAACAAATCGAGAAAAAGTCGATCTCTGTATGTACATTCAGCCTATTAGGCCTCATCAGCAGAGCTATAGACAGGGCAGTGCTTTGTGCGTGATTCGAACCCTACCTGTCAGGCTGACAGGCGGACACTCAAACCAATTAGCAAATTAGGTATGACTTTAACTAAGAGCATAATCTCCCTAAATATATATATATATATATATAATATAATATATATATATATATGTATATATATTATATATATATATATATATATATAATGTATATATATATATATGATATATATATATATTATATATATATATAATATATATCAACCCTCCGCAATATTAGGATATACATAAAGATCAATTTCTTAAACGGAGTTAAACAGTTTACTTTTCTCTTGACTGGTTGCACCAATGTCAAAGAGCCCAGTCAGCTCTACTATTTACTATTGCTAGAGCGAGAATAGTTGGATCCATACCTTTCCCAAGGTTATTATCACTATATGAAATGCAAACAGCTTCGTCCAGAATTTGACACCACACATGCACACACATATATTGTTTTTAAATTTTGTGTATTTGGCAGCAAATTATTCTTAAGACATGTGTTATTGAAACAACCGGAGTATTCTTTTTTCATTCTATTTTCCCGATAACAGAATAAATTAAACTAAAAACCAAATTACGCGTAACGCCCGTGAAGACGACTGGAGAAACGGTCGAAAGCGCTCGGGAAATCAGTATGAAAAATATCATGAATCAACTCGATCCAGATTCAAAAGGATAGACAAGAAGACTGGAAAAAATATCCATACAAAAAATGAAAAAGAATACTCCGTGTTGTTCATAACACTATTCTTAGAATATAATGTTTGTGAGTGTATGTGTGTGTGTGGCGTGGTGTCATTCTCTGCGTGTAAGTCAAGCTCTACGTGATTGCCTAAGTCAGCTCGTTCATTATGTAACTAAAAACGAAACAGGCAGAAGTCTTGTTTAGTCATAACGCCACTCTCGTCGTTACTGGTAATGATTTAAATCATTTAATTAGGAAGATAATACTTTGAGGTTATTTTAACAATTCGAGCCTCACCGGTATAATGATTCCGCTAACACCCCACATTTATATTCACCCTAACCCTTCATAACATATTCATGCATATACTGAAGATTCTGTATGGTGAACTTGAGTAGGGTTTTTTTTTTTCTATACCAAAATCTTCAGTATATGGCATGAATAATGTTATGAAGGTTAGGGTGATATAAATGTGGGGGGTTAGGGAATCATTATACGGTGAGGCTCGATTGTAAATAACCACCCCCCCCCCCCCCCCCCCCCCCCCCTCAAGTTATTCTTCCTGAATTAAATGATTTAAATATTACCCAGTAAACGAGAGATGGGTTATGACTAAAACAAAGGACTTCTGCTGTTTCGTTTAGTTACATAATGACGAGCTGATCTTAGGCCAATCACGTAGAGCCTTGACTTACACGCAGAAGAAGTACACACACGCCAACACACTACCTCACAAACATATATTCTTAGACATGTGTTATTGGAACAACACGGAGTTCTTTTTCATTTTTTGTATGGATATATTTTTTCCAGTCTTCTGTCTATCCTTTTTGAATCTGGATCGAGTTGATTCATGATTTTTTCATAACTGATTTACCGAGCGCTTTCGAACCGTTTCTCCCAGTCGTCTTCACGGGGTTTACGTAATTTGGTTTTAGTTAATTTTTAGTTTCTGTTAATCGGAAATTAGAGAAACAGAATACTCCGTGTTTTCAATAACAACATGTCTTAAGAATATTTAGCGCCAAATACACAAAATTTAAAAACATATTGGCTGTGGCATGTGTGTGTGTCAAAATTCTGGACGAAGCTGTTTGCATTCATATAAGTGGATTAATAACGCTTGGGAAAGGTATGGATCCAACTATTCTCGCTCTAGCATAGGTAAATAGTAGAGCTGACTTGGGCTCTTTGACATTGGTTTTGCAACCAGTCCGGAGAAAGTAAACTGTTAAACTCCGTTTAAGAAATTGATCTTATTGTTATATCCTAATTGGTGCGGGAGGGGTTGATATATATATATATATATATATATTATATATATTTACATATATTATATAATACATATATATATATATATTATATATATATATATACATATATTATATATATATTATATTATATATATATAATATATATATATTTAGGGAGATTATGTGCTTAGTTAAAGTCATACCTAATTTGGCTAATTGTTTGAGTGTCCGCCTGTCAGCTGACAGTAGGGTTCGAATCACGACCAAAAGCACTGCCCTGTCTATAGCTCTGCTGATGAGGCCTTATAGGCTGAAATGTCATACAGAGATTCGACTTTTTCTCGATTTGTTACGCTTTACATTTAAACCGATATGCACGCCTGATTTCATCTAATTTATAATTAATTAATTACGAAATTCGTATGACTTTAATTAAGCACATAGATCTCTCTAAAATTGTCGACCTCGCCATTTTCAAACATTGTTTTGTTCACTTCATATATATTATATATATATATATATATATATATAAGAAATACATAAATATGTGTAAGTTAGGGTATGCGTAGACATGGAATCAACGCCTTGGTAATGTTACAGAGTGGCTGTTGACTTTAAATGTATAATCTATCATATATACTGAACTCACTATTAATAAATATACCAAACTATGTTTATATATATATATTATATATATATATATATATATATATATATATATATACTATATATATGAGAAGTAAATACACAAACGATGTGTTTATGATATGCTTTTTTAGCCGAACATTGGGAGAATATTGCTTAATTGAAGTCGTAACCTGATTTTGAAAGTTAATTAATTGATAAATTGATTATTTAATGTAGGCTAAACAAATCGAGAAAATCAATCTCTGTATGTACATTTCGGCCTATTAGGCCTCATCAGGCAGAGCTATAAGATAGGAAGACCGCCTTGTTGCGTGATTCGAACCGACGTCAGCTGACAGGCGAGCATCGTAAAACCTTAACCTAACCGGACTTTTCTTTAAGAATTTTTCGTTTTTTTTAAGAAGTAAGGTTTCTATTTCTCTTATAGTGACTTCTTCTACACGACGAGTAATGAGAAGTAAATACACCATGATGTGTTTATAGATATGGCTCTTTTTAGCCGACAAATTTTTGGGAGAATATGTCTTATTGAAGTCGTACCTATTTTGAAGTTAATTAAATTAATAATTAATTAATTTAGGCGAGCAGAGAGAGAGAGAGAGAGAGAGAGAGAGAGAGAAGAGAGCAGAGAGAAGAGAGAGAGAGTGGTGTGTGTGTGTGTTTGTGTGTTTGATGAGGCAAATTCCTCTTGTACCGTATGTTTATCTCCTATTTGAAGCTCCTACCTCCCTATCTATCAGTGTGTTTTTTAAAAAAATCTCTATCAGGTCTAGCTGAGTCTAGTCCTTACCTGTCCTGTCATACTTTGTTCTAATTTTACATGTTTCATTATCTATCTTTCTCACTGTTACTATATATACATATATATATTATATATAATATATATTTTATAAATATTTATATATATAGATTTATCCAAAACTTGGTAGTAAGGGATGATTCTAATATGTGAATTTCTAAGATCCAACTGTGGCGGTAAAGTAGGTGCTGATGCTAGGGTGTGGCGCTCACTGCAGACGCTTAAAAACAATTTCCTTGGTCTAGCGCTATTGAAAACGGGGTAGACACCTCGCGTCTGGCTGATACGCAACTCACGTATGAGTAATACGCAGGGATCTGTGCGTAAAGTAAAAAGATGATGTTAGGTGTGGAGCCCCATCTCAGACGCTTAGAAATGATCTCTTGATCTAGAGTTTGTGAAAAGGGGATAGACTCCCTCGCTGTCTGGCTGATACGACTTTAGGCGCACCCGACGCTTTACTTACTTTTACTTACCGTTTTGAAGTTTAGGCATTATGTCACTAGTAGTGATTAAATAACAAAGTGTCTGTGTTTTTTAGATATTGAACCTATTCCAATAACTCTTACGTAAACATATAAACGTGTAATAATTCAATCAATCATACTGTAAGAATAATCCACAGGTCCTGCTAGTGACTTATATTTTCCTCTCGTGGGGTGAAAGTCTTTCCTGGATAAGATCAGTACATATCAGTAATGTGTGTGTCTAAGTGGGGGTGAGCCAAGGCTACGGAGGCAGTGGGTGAGCCCTATATTTAAATAAGCAGCTAAAGAAGCGAAAACTGTAGTTGGCTATTGCAGCAGATAAAGTAATTAGGTACCAACCAATTTTTCCCTGTGAATTTACCCCCCCCACTAATTTAACCAAACTCTCAACTACAAACAGGATGCAACTCAAAGGTAATTTTAAAGCGGGATGCAGCTGCTTTCATTCAGAACGTTATCTTTCCTCATTAGTCTAGTTTGGTTTGTTTTATTATTAGATTTTTACGCATGTCAACCATTGTTGGGTTATTTTTATGACAAAGAAGTTTTGTTCTATGCATGCCACGCTATTTCCCTCATAACAAACGCCCAACCGCTTTTATTGCTATGTGCTAGAAGGCGGCGGTGAGGGTTCTTATTGTTCTGGTATGACATTAAACTCTATATGATGGGTGAAGTCTAGGGTTCTAGAGCTCTGGGGTATGTGGAAGTAACGCCCTTCATCACCATTACTCCCAGGTCCACTCTAATGCCCTGTGATGATGCTAAACTCTATCTGATGGTGAAGTTCTAATTCTGGGAGATCAGGGAATGTGCGAGTACCCTTTCATCACCAATTACTCCAGGTCCAGCTCTGACTTGGAGTGGTAGTAACCTGGTTAGGCTCCTTTATAGGTTAAGTAGAAAAATGTGTTCATAAAAAAAGTGAGTACCCATCAAGATTAATTTATTTAAACTTTATGGCCTTAAATGACCCACCCAGGTTGATATGCCGTAAAACTAAAACAAACAACAAACTATTCCTGCTTGATAGGTATTATAGTTCTTTCTAATTCAATTTTTTTAAACACATTTTACAGAGTAATTTTTTTCTAATTTAACCCATAGCTGTGAACCCTAACAGGTAAACCCTTTGGGTAAGAATGGATCTTATAATTCCATTTCGATTTATAATATACACTATATAATCAATAACAAGGTAAGTAAGAATTTGCTATTTTGGTATCAGCAGGACAGTGAGTAGTCTATCTCCTTTCACTAGTGAGACCAGGAGTTTTGCTGTGCTGGAGCACCAACACCTACCGTCTGTTCCACTTTACGCACATATCAGATTTACCCAACCTGTGCTATTCATACGTTAAGTTGGCAAGGGACCGGTACCGAACTCAGAAGCTTGCTTATTTTCAATGCAGCTTGTCTACCGCTGAGGCTAAGCGCCGCATTAGTTGAAATAATAAAAACCTGGCATTTTTGTTTCGAATGATTTATATTAATATTATTTCAACAATGGACAAAACCTAGCAGCGAGCTAACACTCCGGACCTTCATAAACTTCCTGCGAAGAAATATTAATCTCGAAATAATCAAAGAATAAATCAAAGGCTAACAAAACAACATCATAGTTTACCTCATTTTATTTTACACTTCATTGTGATAAGCTTCAAATCACCCTCTAAATAAATATTATTTATTTAAGATATTAAAAATATATTATTAAAATGGTAGGCGTAAATTTATTTTTGGACGACACTGTATACATAAATGTTACGTGCCCTGTGTAAGCTTTACAGAGCAACGCACCTCGCTCGATATTGTTATCAGTGACATTTTGAAAACAAAAGACTTTTCCTTTTTTTTTGCTGTTGTCATATAAATCCTTCGAGCCTTTTTAATCTTTCATCCGTTGCATGTACTTTACTAAGTGTCCACTGTATATCATCAAATTTAGACGTCTCGAAAAAAAAAAAAAAAAAAAAGCTCGCTCGCTACTTTATTTTTTTTTTCTACGGGAGAGATGTACAAATGCTGAATTGATAGTCAGGCCAGGGGGCACTTGATTCTCTAAAGAAAAGTGGTTGTAAATGATCCATGGTTTATGACATCTGAAGTAAAATCACTCTTTCTCTGGGTGATTTTTCCCGGGGGATTTACAAAAAAGGTTCCCCTCCCCCTTTGGGGTAACAGGTACCTAAGTTTTTTTTTTTTTTTAGTTTTTTAGTTAAATATGTTTTGAGTGCTGTGAGATGAGACCTTCCAAACTATCATGAATGTTTCAATCCCTTAAAAGTATACTTGTTATTGTAATATTTATCAACTAATTTCAAGTTCAGCCTATATATATATATATATATATATATTATATATATATGTAACAAACATATGGCTATTTTCAGCCGACAAATATTTGGGAGAATATGTGCTTAATTGAAAGTCGAAACCCTATATTTTGAAAGTTAATTCATTTAATAATTAATTTAAATAATTAAGTTAATCCGCCTAATTAATTATTAATGAATTAACTTTCAAAAAAATTAGGTTCGACTTCAATTAAGCACATATTCTCCCATTATATATATATTATATATGGAAAATGGACTCGTGTCGATTCGAGTTAATTTCTAGACGAAGTTGTTTGGCATTTCACATAGCGCCTTAATACCTGGAAAGTATGAAATCCATATATTCTCCTGCATGCTATGGGTTAAATAGTAGGAGAAATGACTGAACCCTTCATCTTGGGAAGGTAACCAGTCTAGGAGAGGGGTAACTCTGAATTCAAAATCCTGAGGTCGTCCGTTGATTGGGTTTTGTGACAACCCTTGATGCACCAATTCTTTCCTATCGACTGTGCCAAAAAAGTGTGGATGGTCCAAAACAAGCTCACATATAAACAAATCACTGTGTGGTGTTCATTGTTGGTATATGAAACACTCATGCGTCGAAAATCGACGAGAGAGTCCATAATGTAATATATAGTGTACAATACAATAAAAATGAGATTATTACTATTGGTTTCAAAGCGGTGGTATAGCCCTTATCATCAACGCGCAATGTGAAAAAATTCCTGAGAATTTAAAGTTGGTTTATATATATATTACCAACACTCTCCGCACGAGCGGATTTCGACATAGGTCAATTTCTTAGCGGATTTAACAGGTATTTGATTAAGGTTGAATTAAAGGTTTGAAATTTCCTTCTCCTACACCGGTGCCTAACAAGGTTAAAGAGCCCAGTCTTCCCTACTATTTGGCCAATAATTGGAGGGAGAGTAGGATTCATACCTTTCCCAAGGATATTAGCGCTAAGTGAAAATGCAATTACGCAGTCCTAGGAATTGAACTGCGGGTGCGAGTCCATTCCAATGAATTTTAACCCATACACCACGCACTTGGTTAATGTATATATAAGTGTATAGATTACGTTTATATGTTGTGTATGTATTTGGGGTACTTCGATGCCTTTTTGTACACATTATGATGTAGATTGAAACTTCTACTTTTGTATCACAAATTTTTAATACAAACACACACACACAACACCTATTATATATATATATATGTGTTGTGTGTGGTGTGTGTGTATTTGTTATAGTGTCAAGGCATTTAGGTGCGTTGTTACCATTGGTTTCAACGTAGCGGAATAGCCACTTATCAGAAGACATGTGCTTGTGAAAGCTTCACATGTGCATTGTCCTTGATGATTGCTGATACGGTGCTTTGAAACCAATGGTACAATTGCACCTTAAATTCATTGTACTCAATAACATGTAAATAACAGCCTTACACGAATTAATCGGGTCACTTCATTTTCAATTCTCGCAATACTATATATATATATATATAATATATATATATATATATATATATATGTTTGACTATGTTTTGCTAAATACGCACGGAATGTTTTCTTTCTGATGATCTTTAACTGCAGACGTTCAAGTTTTCTTTATTGTTTTTCCATATATCAGAATCCAAATGGTAGGTGTCCGACATTTTATTACTAACGTACTAACTATAGCACGTTAACCTCAATAAGCTCTCCTGACGCAAAACCACAACCACAAAACCTCCATAAACCATCCACGTAATAAAACAACAAACAGAACTACATACCTATAATTCCACTGGGACGGCAGTGGCATGGTTGAAAGCGCTCGGTAAAAAAGCATATGGGACACCGTCTTACCATTTGTAGCTCTGATACTACGAAAACAAACTTGAACGTCTACTCTTACATAAATTGAAATAGATCACTAAGTAGAGTCCCAGTTTATTCTAGTAGTGACCAAGTTTGAATGTCAGAGTTTTTTTGTCTTCTAGACTGGTTGCCAACGATCGTTAAAGAGCCAGTATTCGCTCTATTTACCCAAGCTGGGGGGTAGAATAGTTGGATTCCCCCCAACAACCATTTTTTCGCTCAAGGGTATTAGCGCTATGTGATTTTTTTCTGTGACTTCGTCCAGGAATTGAACTCGGGGGCGACGAGTCCATTCCTACGACACTAAGGACACCAACCGTGTTCTCTTGAATATATCAAAGAAGAAACAGGCCGTGGTCTTTCAACAACACGTTGAATATAATTTGCTGTGTGTACGTGTGTGTGTGTTGTGTGTGTGTGTGTGTGAGAGAGAGAGAGAGAGATGAGAGAGAGAGAGAGAGAGAGAGAGAGAGGAGTGGGGGAGATTGCTTATTGGTATTTCATATTTCAGAAATCGAGCCCTTACAATATTCCTGGAGATTTCAGCCAATAAAACTTGTTTCTTGTTTCGAATAACAAAATTCCAATCATTACTTGCGTAATGGTTTATCGTCATAGAAACGCAGGAAACTTGACTTGCGAGTTCAAAATCCTGGATTAGCTGGCTGTTTTCCTTCCCACGCTAATGCCCTCACGAGAATGTCCCTGATCCGTCAGTTTCGACCCAGGCTGGGAAACAAAGGTTCCTGTTCGATACGCGGCCTCGCCAACTCAGCGTACGAGTAGTTACTGATCTGTGCACACAGACGGCAAAAAAGCAATCTCCTTCGTCTGTGCTAGTGAAAAGGAGATAGAGTCCCTCGCTGTTGTCTGATCGGCCACCCGCGACTTTACTTTTACATATATGCACCAAGACGTACATCAGTAATATACATAGTGAACATATGAGTACAAATACGTAGTCAATAGTTAATCTATGTTAGTTCCAAGACCGACCATTTAATAGCAATGATTAACCTCCTGTAGTTTAAGGAATGTACGAGAGTGAGTAAAAATAATGCCATTTTATTTAGACAGATATATTACCAACATAAGGAACATGTATCAAACACATCAAAAATAAAGCTGGTATTCTGTGGATCACATCCCTTACTCCTCCACGTAGTCATCGTTTCTCTGAATAGCAATATTCCATCCTTCAACCGAGAGCATGTTATCCCTGCCTGTATAATTTTGTTGTACTGTTCTTTAAGCCACTTCTTCACTAGAGATTTCACTCTTCTTGTATGGAATCAATGTTTGCCCTCTCAAACTCTATTGCATGGGGCCGAAGAGGTTGCAAACATTATTACATTGACGAGAAGTGGAAATCTGTAGTGAGAAGTGTCTGAAAGAACAGTAACAGAATTTTACGAGGCAGAAGTAGGGATGTGATCACAGAGGACCAGCTTCATTTTTGATATATGATACATGTTCCTATGTGGTAATTATACCTGTCATAAACAAAAATGGCATTAACTTTTGACTATCTCTCGTAACAATGTGGAGAAATAGGGATGGTTGATCCCAGAGGACCAGCTTCATTTTGGATGTATGATACAGTTCCTGTGTTGGTTTATACCTGTCCTAAACAAAATGGCATTACCTTTTGACTATCCCTCGTAACTATGTGGAGAAATAGGGATGTGTTCCACAGAGGACCAGCTTCATTGTGATGTATGATACATGTTCCTGTGTTGGTAATTATACCTGTCCTAAACAAAATGATTACCTTTGACTCTCCCTCGTAACTTGTGAAAAAGTACGGATGTGATCCACAGAGGACCAGCTTCATTTGATGTATGATACATGTCCTGTGTTGTAATTATAACCTGTCCTAAACAAAATGGCATTACCTTTTGACTTCTCCTCGTACTATGTGTAAAGTACGGATGTGATCCACAGAGGACTTAGGTTCTTTGATGTATGATAACATGTTCATAACCTGTCCTACACAAAATGGCATTACTTTGGAACCTTCGTAATTGTTCGTAGAATGTGACAAAACTAATGAAAGCGAACGATTAAATTATTGATGAATCTAACCTGAACATCTGCAGACGAAAATGCAAACGCTGTTATACTCACCCATTCTGACCGTTGAGTTCAACAGGCTGAATGAATTGAAAAAAAAAAAAAAAAAAAAAAAAAACGCTGGAGAATTTTCGTAGTGACTTGGCTAATATAATCCTCTCGCCCTATAGATAGCATATCCAAAGATTTAATTCTTATCATTCACTCGCGCTGCTGACTGAATTTTGAGGAAAAAAATCTTGAAAAAAAAAAAAAAAAAGAAGAAAGAAAAGAATTCCTTGAATGCTAAACATAAACAGATGACGCTTTAGAATCAAAATAAATCTTTACAAACATTTGAAGCCAAATTTTTGTAAAGAACTGTAAATATCAACGTTATAGTCAATCACCGCTTTCAAACAACCATCATCTACAGCAATACACACAACCACTTGATTGTGTAAAAATTTACATAAACTACCACCTACGACACCATCATTATTACTACTACTACTAATACTACTATTACTACTGACTACTACTACTACTACTACACACAACACTAAGTTTAATAATGGATATTCGCTCTCTTTTTGTTGTAACAAAAACTGCGTCACTGCTTACGTCCACATTACCCAACACTAATAACACGTCAATAACATAGAATAATACACTCGAATGTGGCATGCAACGTTAGACATCCTCATTGTTTCATAAATAGATTGCCCGGCGTTATAATATTATATATAGATTGTTTTATTCTACATATATAATATTTAAAGTTATCGAACTGTTTCCATTTCAAATTGTCTTTTCTTTCTTTCTTTTCTTTTTTTACTCCTTTAATATATTTGACGATTTTACATACTTATGGTACACACTCTATGACATTGAATGTTCAGCTCATCCCTCAGGCAATATCTTTAAAAAAATTATTTAACATCGCCGGAGGGTGGTCTTTATTTTGCTGTATATCCAATATACCATAATTGAGTTGGAGGTGAGATTTTTCTGTTAAAACTTCTCATCAGTGGTGGGCTAGACACAGCAAATACCTCCCTCCGGCAAAACGCCGATTTGACTTTCAAGACCGATTCGTTAACCTCTCGGCCATTGACAGGCTGGGCCCCATTAAAAATTTGGGGGGGGAAAAGCCCGGGGGTTTTTTTTTTTTTTTGTTTTAACTATTAATACATACATCTGTGTATATATTTTACGATCTCGCAGAGAGATCAAATTGTCCACAACAAACACATCATTGCTTTTATGGGCTGGCGGTGAAAGTCACTATGGCTTCTCAGAGAGGTCTACCGGTTTTGGGAGCATATAAGTCATCACAGATACGGTGTTTTCGACGTTTCACGTCTCTCAGTGTGGTAAAGGCAGCAACTACTCTGACAAGGAGCAAAATCAACCTACTTTCCCATCAGCACTATTCGTTAACCCTTCGGTCACCGACAGCTGCCATTCAGGGGCGGTGATTTTAAGCTGTTAATATATATTATATTATATATATATATATATTATAATATATTATATATCGAGACCGGACAGATAACACACTTATCCTTGGCAGAACTACCGTTGCGTGACTTTGATCCGAGGAAGAATGAACAAACCCATATATTCTCATACACGTCCTATTTTACGGGCTAGTCTTCCAAAAATAAGTGAACACAAAATTATATTAATATATATATATATATATATATAATATATATATTAATACTCTTATGTATAGCTTTGCATTCCTTTCTTTCGCAATTTTCAATGTTTTGTATAGTAATGATCATTAGCAATCTATTCATACTTATCCCATGAAATAATCCTATTCTTCTGTATAATATTGGTACCATGTAACCCAGTACAAATCTGCTGCATGTTGCATGGAGAAGAAAAGAGAACAACCTGATAGACTTAGTAAGTCTATATATATACACAACGACTTTAGTAAGTTTTGTGACTCCAATTCAAGCAGGAATCTGCTGTCGCTAAAGTGATACCAATTTTACCTGAGTTCAGCGGCTAGTTGATATCGTGGTCTGTTGTTTCTGTAAGTGAGAGGCTTTTTCACATGATCAATGCGCAACGCCATTCGTCAAATTTTTAACACCTTTTACTCTAGACTTGGGTAGAAGCACACGGAGCATCAACGTTTTTTTTTGTTGCTCTACTCATAAGAGACGTTCTCTCTGTGGACACCTACACATGGACATACCAGTGGTAGGCCCATCCAAACAGCAAAAACCTACACTAATCAGTTCTGTGCGACTCTGTATGCTGTGTGTAAGATCTCAGAGGCGATGGCCGATAGTGATAGTTTCAAGATAGAGTCATGGAGGTATGTGTTTGGCGAGCACAACCTGATGTTTATAAACCAACCTGATGACCTATATGCCAGACTAATCAATTTGTGGAAGCATGGATTCAGAGGACTGACCCCTAATCTAAGCATCCCCCGCCCTCGCTGAAAGAGCAGGTTTGGCTCCATTGCCGATATCGTAGCGACCTAACATAGAAACTGCTAGTTTAGACTCATATATATTTAGCCAACCCCTCCACACGAGCAGGAATTGCGACACAAGGTCAATTTCTTAAGGCGGAGTTCACAGGTTTGATTCGGAGTTTTCCTTTCTCCATTATACCGTTGCCCACCATACTTATAATTATTGTTGGTCATGCATTTATGGTGTAATGGTTAGCAGCTTAGTCTAGCAGATCCATTACTACTGGAATCAATGAGTTTGACCCTTGTTGTATGCCCTATATTGCTACCTTGTTCAACATGTTTAACCGCATGGTGACAGATTGGTACCTTATTTTAAATTCTACGCAAGCTAGTCTCCTGGATCCATTACTACTGAAATCATGAGTTTGATTCCTCACTGGATGTCCTGTACTTGCTACCTTTCTCAATCTACTCATTGGAAACAGGTTGGTTAATACGTACCTTATTTTGGGAACTCATTCTCATTATGGAGGCACGGTGGTTCCTATGGTTAGAGTCATAGGAATGGATGGTCGACCTGAGTTCCAATTCCTGGACAAGCTTGTTTGAATTTCCCATAGTGCTAATACTCCTTGGGAAAGGTATGAATCAATTCTCCCTTCTGCTATGGTAAATAGTAGGGCCAGACTGGACTCTTTAACCATTGGCTAGGTAATCAAGTCTAGGGAAGGAAAACTCTGATTCAAACCTGTTAAACTGCCGCTTAAGAATGACCCTTGTGTCACATTCCACTTCAAAGCTAAAACAATCTCCCTGGTCTAGCCAAAGGATAGACTCCTTCGCTGTTTTGGCTGATACCGATAATAAGCGCAACCGCCAAATTTACTTTATTAAGAAATTAAGATATTTATTGTTTTGGATTTTAGAAAAATCCTTGTAAAATCATCATGCTTAATCAATTTATGAATAATTAACAACAAAGATGCCAATTAATCAGCCAACCTGGTGTGTGTTTTTGAAAGATACAAGGTTTTGTTTAGATTCTGTGAATCTTCAGTGCGAATAGCCGGGCTTTACATTAGATAGGCAACCTTTGACATGTACCTCTGACTGTAAATCTAATCTGGTCATGCAGGTTATGCTTTCACCATTTACAGAGGGTCACACACCACACACAACACACACACACA
This sequence comes from Doryteuthis pealeii, assembly GCA_023376005.1. Lineage (NCBI taxonomy): Eukaryota > Metazoa > Mollusca > Cephalopoda > Myopsida > Loliginidae > Doryteuthis > Doryteuthis pealeii. The sequence continues at coordinate 65,707,454 of CM042153.1, read as the reverse complement.
TATATATTATATATATATATATGTATATATATATATATATATATATCTATATATGAGTAGTGGCTTTACCGGTGGTACGGGTACGTCGTTGGGAGCGCACAGTATCCAGGGGCTAAGACGCGTGGAAAAAACAAATGCAACGTGCTCAATACAATGTATGAGCAAAAATTCATTTTAAGAAATGGATATAAAGTAACCTACTCGAGTTTTTCATCTCTGATCGTCAGGGTTTACATCCGTTGAATTAATCGATTTTTTCGATTAATTTATCAGTTGGGTACAGTATGATACCCGTTCCAACAGACATACGTGTATCAATGATATTCATCGAAAAACTCGATTAATTCAGCGGATGTAACCCTGACGATTCAGATGATGAAACTCGAGTAGGTTACTTTATATCCCATTTCTTATATATTATATATATAGTAATATAATATATATATATATATTTAGCCAGGCATCTTTTCATTCAAACAAATTTGGTTAAAAATCCTTTTTAGAATCCTTGGTTGTTTTCAGTTTATTATTATTTTTTTTTAAAGTTTTAAGCAGGGGGTCACCCCCCCGCATATATTATAATATATGTGTGTGTGTGTGTGTGTGTGTGTGTGTGTGTGTGTGTTATTTTTTTTTTATTATTTATTGTTCTTTTTTATATAATGATGATTTGAAGTTAGATCCTTTCCATATTTGGGTAGTAAATTTTATTGTGGGAATAAATTTTCATGATTAAAAAAAAACAAAAAGAAAAACATATATTTTGTCACGTTCTTTTGCCCATTCATATATACGTTTTTGTCTTCTTTGTCCTTTTTTTATCTTTTAATATGTCATCTTTTGGCCGCTTTCTCATATTTCTATCCTCATGATTATATAATTATTTTATTGGCAAGATTTTCCCGGGTTTTACTGTTTTATTGTTTTGTTTATTAATTCTTAAAATTGTTTACGATTCCGCATCGATTCTTTTCCGCTTTTTCTTCTTTGACTTTCTATCGCGTTCGCTTTATTCGTTTTTGCAGTTCGAATACATTTTTGATAATTTCTCTTTTCCGATTCAAATATTGTGTTCCGAAAATCAAGTCAACGGATACTCACATTCTTGAGTCACCCAAGCAAATTCCCTTCCGGTTTTTTCAATATTTTTTTTTATTTTTTAATTTTTTTTAATTTCTTCGCCGACAAATAGACGCAGTGATCAATCATTCGAGTTCGAAATAAACAAAACGAATATCCTGTGTTATTTCGGGATTGAACATTCGTTTGTAGATTTAGAAGATTAGGTACCCCCCCCCCCAAAAAAAAAATCGATTCATTCAAGTTGGAAGTAATATGAAAAATTGGAGCAAAATTTAGCTCAGTTAGTAGAGCGTCCGCCTAGGAACCACAAGATTCACGATTTCGATATGCGACCCTCACCAACTCAGCGTCTGAGTCAGCACAGGGATCTGTGGGTAAAGCAAGGAGCTGATGGTAGGCGTGGTGCTCCGCTTAGACTGAAAAACCTGGGTCTGGCGCTTGTGAAAAGGGGATAACCTTTTCTCGCTGTCTGGCTGATAACCAGTTTTGATGGTTTTACTTCATTTTATTATATTTCTAAATCTTAGAAAGCTGTTAAAAATCGTTCCTACATGCTTGTTCAAAATATACGTTCTTCTGTAGAAGACTAAGAGTTAAATGAATTAGCTTGTGGTCCTAAGCTAGGGCACAAACTCAGACAGACACAGACACATCACACAAACACACGCACACGCACACACAAACACACACACCACACACACACACACACATATATTATAATTATATATATATAATGCAAAAGGTGGAGTTAAATTAAAGAAAAAACATTTCTTTTCATTGACGGGTGATATTTATTTAGCTCGACCGCCATAGAGTTTCGTTTTGGTTAACCGTCGGGACCTTCATCTGTGGTTGTTTTTTGTTTTTTGTTTTTTTCCTTTTACTTTTTATAAAATATCTCGATGTTCAATATTATTGAACGGCGGCATAGTAATTGGCAGAAAAGGCTTAAAGATCGGTCATTTTGCGGTGTATAGATACAACCACAAATACCGTTTGTTTAATTCTTTTCTTACCAGTTATATATATATAGTATATATATATGATATATATATATATACATATAATATATATATATATTAATTATATATATATATATTTATAAAGGAAAAGTACAGTTAAATCTCGACAATATGTAACTTCATAAAAATGAAAGCACAGTCAACTTTCATTGACAGTGATAGAACACCTCGTAACGAAGGCTCCGACGACGGTTGTTGTACCAAAGAAACACGAACGTTGGCTTGTTCGAAAAATCACCAGTCTATGAAACCTGAGTTTTCAATTCTTTATCACATACACACACACACACACACACATAATATATATATTATTATATATATAATATATATATATATCCACTAAAAGAGAGAGAGAGGGGTGGAAGAGAGAGGGGAGAGAGAGGGGAGAGTTAGAGAGTGGAACTTCGATAGATAATTTGAAGAGGATACTATACCATATACACATATTATATTGTTCTAAGATTTTTCAACTGAAATTTGATGTAAAGAATATACCTGAATCGAATACATAATTGCTCAAAATGTAGGTATTTGCTCACGAAGTGACAAGTCAATTTTAATTACTCGATCTAAAGACATTAAAACTTCCCTATTTATGGTATAGGCAATGTGATACCGGAAATATAAACCCAGAGAGAGAGAAAATATTTAATTATACGGGCTTTTGAGTTGTGATGTTTGAAAGTAATAGATAGTGATGTTTATATTGTCGATTATTTTTTTTCAAGAATTCTTTCTGTTTTAAGTCTGCTAATTCAACGGTAGAACCAACATTAAGTAATTTGTCGATGTCTTCAATTTTATCAATAAATTTATTTTCTTCATATTCCGTTGGGTTTCCGTTGGTTTAAGTTTCTTATGTTTATGGCATATCAACTTTTGTGGTATTTAATGTCAAGTCATATCATAATCAAGCATTTAGAAATGATCACCCTTTTTCCGGGATTAAGTACCATAAGCAGTTGATAATGCATTAACAAATGCCATCAAACACAACCTGTCATATTCCTCTCTCTCTCTCTCTCTCTATCTATCTATCTATCTATCTATCTATATCTTCTCTCTCTCTCTCTCTCTCTCTCTCTCTCTCTCTCTCTCTCTCATCTCTCTCTCTCTCTCTCTCTCGTCTTAGCATAATCAAAAAATTTACAATGAATCAATGTTCGGCATTAAATAATCCATCAAGAGTTGATATGCCGTTAACAAGTTAACCAACCCAAAGCAGATATGTGAATATTTTAGCTCGGAATCAATTAGAGACATTCTGTGAACACAATCAAAATTCAAATGATTTTTAACGATTTTCTTTATATTATTAATTTTCATATTGTGAATTTGCAACAATACCCAAGAAGGTCAATAGCGGGTAACTTTAGTATTAGGTCGCATTTATGGTCGACTAACTTGGGGTAATAGCAACAAAGTGGGTGATTCCATAATCTCGCAGAGACCGAACTGGAGCCTGCATCATCAATGCAGTTTAGTACTGTACCCAACAAGGTTTGATTTGGTTTTCTTTGCTTAATTACATATAAACTTTTGTGGGTTATTTAAATGCAACCCATTCTTGTAGAAGATCAATAAGTGGTACTATATCTCAGTTGATAGATCCCCACCGAGGACTCTCAGGTTCTAAATTCGATACCGTCCCGCAACTTCAGCACATGAGTAGCACAGATTGTAATCTGATCAGTGCGGTAAAGTTAGGAGTCGGGGTGGGTGCGGTCCACCTCAGCAATCTCCCTGGTCTAGTGGTTAGTGAAAGGGGAATATACTCCCTCGCTGTACAGCTGATACCGACAATTTACTACTACAATTTACGCCATACATTAACCATACCAATTATATATATATATTTATATATATATTTATATATATAATATATAATATATATATATGGTGTGTGTTGTTGTGTGTGTGTGTGTGTGTGTGTGATAAAAAGGCCTTAAATACCATGGGTATTGTGATTAATGGACCATTTCCACTCGTTGGGTATCTGAGGCCCACCGAGCTTCGTCAAGTCCACTCCGGGTTAGAGTGGACCTAAGAGCACGGTGATGAAGGAATTTCTCCAATTCCCAAGACCTCCAGAAACTGGAACCCTCGTCATCAGATAGTGTTGACGTCCTACCAGGACTGTAGTCCCTCGCCACCGAACATCTATGATAAAAAAGCTTGGGCAGGAGGGTTGGGGAAAATCATATAGGTGCTAGAGATTCGAGGTGAACAGCAGATTGATCGAGGGGGTGCTCCAGCCACCCGTCCAGCCTAATAGGGCCAAGTTGGAGTGTTGCTGTTATGGATTGCTCGGTTAATTTCTGGATGCATCATAAGCATCGACTTAGAAGTCGGTGATTTTATAAGTCCGCAGCCGACAGGTACCTTAGACGGGTTTGACGTGTCGTTAAAATCAGTTAAATCAAATCATTGATATTATATAACAGAGGGCAAAATAAATATTTTTTAAAAATCAAACTAGATAAAATTGTGAATATGACGCGATTCCCTACGTTTTGCAGCAAAATCCTAGAAGCATTGGTCGGCATTGCCCTCCTATCACACAAACCATCCCGTTGTAGAACGAACAAGATATACTGGCCACTGCTTGAGAAGCAAAGATGAACTATAGTGGAGTTTCCTCCTGTGGACACCTACACATGGACACACCCGTTT
>CM042153.1:65677195-65702576 GCA_023376005.1 Doryteuthis pealeii | reverse complement strand
ATGTCAATCTTATACGCGCGGCAGGGTTGAGTATCTGTATATCGGTACCCAGAAAACATAACAAGAGAAAATCCACTCTGAACGTCATCCTGCTTTCCGCAGCACTATGTAATACATGCCTATTACTATGTCTAACTTAGGCGGTCGGTCTAGCTAAGTCGGTTAGAGCTATACCGACTAGGCAATCGCAACGGTGTTCCTATGTTCGATCACGGTCATCCGCCAGCTCAGCGTCAATGAGTAGACAATTGGGTACTATGAATCTATTCTGTAAAGTGGTGTAGGCGCGCCACCTCAGCAAAAATAACCCCTCCCTGAGTCTAGCAGCCAGTGAACAAGGGATAAATTCCCTACGCTGTCGCTGAAACCCATAAGTAGACCAGCCAAACTTTCATATATTTGAATACTAGTCATGATAACTACATGCATTGGACCAGCGACACAGTGCTGCAGGTCTAAACGGCTCTTCAATTTTCACTGGATTTTCAGCTTCCACATCCATGTTTCTTATCCTCAATTAGCATCGGATATTCCTAGGGGTCGCCTCATTATATTTATTATTTCTATAATCTATATTATTATTTAGCTAGGGAATGGTTAGCTCAGCTCGATAGCAGCGTTCGTCTAGAAACGAACAGGTTCCTATCTCGATACTGGACTCGCCAATCACGTATGAGTTAGACCGGGGTCTGTGTCGCTTAAGAAATAAGGAGCTTCGATGGTAGGTGTGCGCGCATCCACCTTCTCAAGACCACCAAAAAAATTCCTTGCTCTAGGCGACTAGATGTAAAAGGGAGAGGACTCCTTGCTGATTGGCTGCATCACCGACTCTTAGGCCACCCCGACGACCTTTCTATTCATTCAATATCTATTAAACTAGTAGCTAGTAGTAGTCAATAGAAATGGCACCACGCTGCGTTCTTGTTTTTATGCATCCTATCAACCCTTTTCGGCAAATATTAATGCCGAATCAGTCTTTTGATAGTCAGTGGCTTGCAGTACTGCTATTGCTGAAGTGGATCACAAATATTCTAAAACGAGAACACGACTCATCGTGCTTAACTTCCAGTGATCTGCTACAATCTTGGCTGATCTAAACTTCACTTATCAATACTGCAAGACTCCTCAAACTCCAGTCAACTCTCCCTCAGTATCTCTTTAGGTTTTCTTTGAACCATGCAGTAAACTCTGGTGGCCCTTATTGGCAAGTGTACAAGTTTCACCACACTATCCCAGCACTCTCTCAGTAATTCACTTTAGATTCTAATTTTATATTCACTTGTGTTTTTAATCAACATAAGGGTGGTGGCTTTTACTTACGAGATCATGCGACAACAGTCTCCTTCTAACATTTTCCACCAGTATTGTTAATATATAGTTTAGTAGTTTTCATACCTTAAGGAGTAAATGGATTTTGCATTTAACTAACGAACATATTACAGGCCACTCTCCACCAGTACTTGCTTTAAATATCTAGTATCGTGAGTGCTCCATCACTAATTTCAGTATACTGAATGGCTAGCGAACGATTTATACATCGTAAGAAATGAACTCGGCGATTAAGTTCAAATCACCGGACAAAGCTGTGTGTGCGTTCGACTTCGGCAATAATCCCTTGGACAAAACGGCAGAAACCCCACTGCTGATTACCCGCCCCTGTAGTTGGCGCTAAATAGTACGGGACCGCGATAAGGGCACTTCAACATCAGTCGCAGGGAAAAAACTTGAATTCAGAACAGACTTTAAGAACCTCACTTAAAAAACTTCACCTGCATGTCACATCCTGCCACTGGCAGAGGTCTGGGTAGATCGGAATACTGATGGCTACTTCCTACTTGACAGAATCCTCTTATTTTTCTGTTCGAGGATATTAGATTATAAGGAATCATTAATACTCGTCCTATCTAATGTTTAGGCCCTAAATCGCACGATTTCTTTGGCAATGAGACGGCATCGAGTATCACATCAACCACTATCGCATGGTGTTCTCTTCTCTCTCTCTCTTACATCTCTGCTCTCTCCCTCTCGCTCTCTCTCCCTCTCTTTTCATCTCTCTCTCTCCCTCCTCTCTACTTTCGTTCGTTCCAAAACACTACTGAAACTAAACAGTGCCTATGCCAGCCAGAAAACCCCCTACACACCACTGTTTGATCTATTTCAATCAACTGCCTGTTATACTTTCCTATTTACTTCCCACACTGCCTCCTCGTCTGCTTTAGCTAGTCACGGCTCCGTACAATCTCGCCTACACCGTTACATAGCCTGTACGCCGGCCTTATCTAACGTTCCAATATATACTGTTGCTGCTTCGTTATTATCTATCTACGTCTTCTTCCTCTCCTCATTTCATTCATCTTCAGACTCCCCGCGCGCTCGCACCCACTACGCGATGCCGCGCTGCTGCTGCGGCTACATTTACTGTTGCTATTCGACTTGTTGATTAACATTAATTTTTGTTACCTATCACAGGAAGGCCTTAAATTTCCATAAATGCCCTCTCCAAAAAGGACATCCACTGCTTCGTTTTACAGACCTGTAATAAACACAAACAAAACAACAAAAAAAAAACACAAATCCTAACTCGCAAATCGTACTACGCCGCCACGATCAGCCACATCATGCATCACGGTCCACACCCCGTGACCCACCACCCCACCACCCACCAGACTACTAACAGATTACATAGCAATCCAACCGGCGCTTCTACTGCGAGTATTCTGCAGCCGATCATATATCTCAACTACTCAGAAAAACAAAGGGGGAAGTTATAAGTGATAGATTACCAAAAACCACCGCGGATTTCTTCAGTAAGCAATGCTGGAAGTTGTAAATAGTCTTTGACTGTGGGTTTACTCAGGTCGTAGCTAGCGTAGTGCACAGAGTACGCAGTTCTTGAAATAGAGCGTGGAGATGTGCCCACAACAGATTATGTATGTGTTCAGTTGCAGCGACCGTACCCTGCCGAGAGATGTGGAATCAGCCTTCCACACCGGCCTGTACACAACAGCCATTCTTTTTTCAGACCACCATCGGAATTTTTTGCAGCCGGGCGTCGGAATCAAGCGATCCAGGTATGCTATAACGCTTCTGGGCGTTTAAAGACCGTTCATATAAACAGAAAGAGGCTTATATAAAAAAATTAGAAACAAAAGGATAATCCTTAAATTTAACTGCCAACAGAAAGGACAAAGTGAACTTTGTTAGGTCGAAAGGTTATCTAAACGAAAGAAAGCACAAGCTGCAAGGATCTTAAAAAAGAAAAACCAATATATACGAAGGGAGAAAGAAACCCGCTAGGATAGGAAAAACAAGAAACGAAGGACATACCCTTTTTTTTCTTACAGAGGTTTGTTTACGACGAGAAAGTTTTCTCAAACTTCTGTGAGCTTAATACAAACAATATACGGACACAAAAAAAAAAATCTAAAATCAAAAAGAAAAAAAAACCTTAACAATTAAGATAATTTTTTAACAGGTGTCGTGTTAATTTCGACAAGCGTGGAAAAGACTCTCGTATTTGGATGTCGGGAAAACAACTAACGGTGCACGCACAGCAATTAACGGAATGGCCACTCCCAATGTGATTTCAACCTGACACAGCCTAACTCGTAGGATGAGATAAGATAAATGTGCATATTTTCTCATCCGACTAACTACTCTCCTCCTTAGTTGGTGTGTGTGAGAATTGGTACCGAAGCGGTCAGATACCGGGAAGACAAGTTGCTAGTTCCAGGGTTCTGAAAGTGTGAAGGAAGGCCAGTAGGTGGAGTTGCGTGAAAAGTAATCATGCCGAAAGAGGACTCACATAAACCAGCTAAATAGAGAGAGGTAAAGAACAAAGAATCAGAAAGAGAAAAAAACAAGCACCAGAAAGAACAGAACGCTGCGAGCAAGACTGACGAAGTGAGAACTAATAAATAGTAAATAAGTGGTCAAATACAAGAAGAAAGTGACATCAAAACGTAGCAAAGTAACAAAATCAAGATGCGGAACTGCGTAGCCCAAATTATTGGTTTCAATTTACCCGGCTGATAGATGTAGTCGACAATTATAACATTTCCATCTACCCCACCCTACCCGCGCTAAAAAACACTTGTGAAGATTTTCCTTCCTCACAGCAGTTAATCGTCTCATCCCAGCTCATATTCTCAAACACCTGATATGACTTAGTTATTTTTACGTTGTCATCGATCCACACGTGTCCCAATCATTAAAAATTAAAGAAGTGCTGCATGGTGGGCCTTTTGCTCTGAAATCCTGTATAACCCAGCCATATACAAACCATTCATAAGCCAAGAAGCTGTCTCTGAATAACATATATGCGCCAAAGAGACTCACGAGAGCTCTCATCATATATCCTCACTCAGACTCTCTAGCGAGCGTATGCGATGTGTTTGCCTCGAACCACTAGCCCAATTTGAGTCGACCCACCGACCAAAGGGCACTCATTCAGAACAAATACAACCCCAAAAAGACGAACAAAGAAGAAAACACAAAAAAAACAGCTTTTAAAACACGAATGAACAAGACTTCAAAACCATAAAAAACACGCGCTAGCGCGCGGTGTGTGTGGTGAGGCAAACGATGCCCTCTAAACTCATATACTATCTGTCGACAAATCCAAACAAATAGACGCAATAAATAATAATCAATTCTCGGATAGTTAAAACCACTACAAGACGGATTCTTACGCTAAGACAAAATTCTTATTTACAACAAAAGACCATCGCTATAACCAGCGGAAAAAAATCACAGGTTCTCTTATTTGCATTGTGTGATATCAAACTCCGAAATACAAATTGGAGAATTAACAACGGTTACTTTTTTTAACAAACATCTGATTGTTGACAAATTGATCAGTCACCACAAAAGACAAACTAAATACAATTGTTTAAACCTGATTCTCTCGCCGGATAAACACAATGTACACCTTAAAATTATTAATAATAATAATTAAACCAAGAAAGAAATTATTTAAGAAAAATAACTACGACAATCACTTAACAACTTAAAAAGCAGGTCATAATATTCACTGTCCTGATAGCTTAAAGGATACGCTACACTTTTAAGCAAAACCAATTCCATATTGTATACATATATAATTATATATATGATACAATAATTTACCTAAAAGAGATACCAATATAACATCTCTTAAAATTAAATAACAAAAACTAAAATAAGGTGATAAAAAATATTTGCATACGTATATAGATATTACTAAATCTTACTGTCTCTATATCAGAATGAAATTAAATTTCGTCTATATGTTCGTTGATTATATAAATTATATTTATTTGCCATTGTAAAAAACCAACAACAAAATCATAACAAAAACAAACAGAGTATCCAAATAACATTTCGACTAAAACCTAAATAAGGAAGCACACATTCTATCGGATTTGACTACGAGATATTTCTTCCCGATTTAAAATCGGAGAATTCATTTGTTGCGACTTTAATTAAAAATTTTCAAAAAAAACCAACACACAAAAAATACAGAGTCGCCTCTTGAACGACTGTTACAACTGGCGTCCTGAATTTGTAAAGGAACGATACAAAACTACTTAAGTTGATGCGACAAAGGACAAGGTGAATAGAGTTAGTCTGATGACGCATACCAACTTAAACAGAATAAGTACGTTCACTGTCCTATTATTCCTATACTAGAAAGATCCGGCTAGTCAAAAAAACAAAAAACAAAAAAACAAAAAAAACACTTTGATATTTTTCTTCTTTTCAGTTTCTTCGTTTCTACCTACCTATTTATCAACATGAACTTTCATTTGTCCCTACTCGTTCAATATCTATATCCTATCTATCCTATCTATCTATCAATGCATTCAGCTCATATATATCCCAACTTATTCCTATAAGTTGCCATCAATCTCTCTCTCTCTCTTCTCTCTCTCTCTGTCTGTCTGTCTGTCTCTCTCTCTCTCTCTCTCCTATGTAACTATATATATATCATATATATAACATATATTATTATATATATATTATATTATATTATATATATAGTATATATGCATACTCTATGTTACTATCCAAGCTTGTTCCATAAGAAATTGTGATGGAAATCTTTATATCTATCTATGCAGTTACTTTCAATCTCCTGACATCTATCATATCTATCTTCTATTATTATCTATCTAATCTACTATTTGCAGTTTACTTTACAGTATTAATCCCTGCATCATCTTCCATCTATCTATCTATCTATCTATCTATCCGTCTTTCTATCTATGCACTGAGTATCTATCTATCCAGTGAGGTCATATCTATTCCAGTTTGTCTTAATCGTCTCCTCTCGGCATATCGATCTAATTTTCGTTTTTTTTACAAAATAAATTACTGGTTATCTTAACTGCAATTAAACTCAGAAACCTTTGCGCATTATCTATCTATCTATCTATCTGATCTATCTACTAAGGTTTTTTTAATATAAAACTAAGAGAGTAAAATAACTACTTCAATCTGACTCCTACTGCACAGGGCTCATATTGTAGTTCATTATGATATATGTATTTCTTTTTTTTTCTTACTTTTTTATTGTTATTCTACAGTCTATTTATATCAAATTGTGTATCTTCTCCACTTGCTGCTGAAATGCTAGTTATCGTCTATCTATCTATCTATCTATCTGATCTTCCTAATCTATCTCAGGGTTTCGTACTCATATTGATCTATCTATCTCAGTTTGCTCATACTTTCTATGTATCTCAAATAGAATTAGATTAGATAGATGAAAGATAGATAGATTAGATAGATATGAAATGTCTTAAGCTTTTGCTATTCTATGTATCTAGTTTTGATATATATATATATATATATATATATATAATATATATATATCCTTTTCTTTCACTTTGCACTTAAAATGCTAGATATCTATCTATCTATCTATCTATATCTATCTATCTATCTATCTAGTTTGCTGCAAATATTTATCTATCTATCTCAGTTTGCCTCTACTTATCTAGTATTCAAATAGAATAAGATAAGATGATTGAATTAGATCTAGATTAGATTAGCATATGAGAATATCTAAGTTGCTCATATCTATGTATCTTAGTTCCTGAATATATCTCATATCTATATATTGATATATATACTATATATCATTTGCTTTTTCTAAAAATGTAATTCATTATGTCGGATTAACTTCCAGTTTTACTTCATATATATATAATACTATATATAATATTTATATAATTATATATTATATATATATAAGGCTTTCCTACTATCTCGCTCTGTATATACTATATGAATATTATATATAATATATCCATAACTATACTATATAATATACCTATTATACACTATTCCTGTGCGATATGTATCAACAGTATCTAGTAATAAGAATAATTCGATAAGAAAATACATGCCTCTTGTATCGTATACCAGCTTATTAATATGTAGTTCCCTTCTATATTCATCTTCTCTCTCTCTCCTCTCATCTCTTCTCTACTATCTATCATACTCCTATTCCTCTCTCTCTACTCTCTCTCTCTCTTCTCTCTCTAATATCTATATAACTATATATATAATTATACTATATAAGTATACTATATATATATATATATATATATCATATATAGTATAGTCAGTAGTTAGTTAGTTCCTATTATCCTCGCTTGTCATACAATCCAACCTATCTATCTATGCAGTCAGCCTTTAGATCACTATCTATCATTATACTATCCTATCTATTCTATCTATCTCAGAATGTTTATATCTGTCTGTATAACATTATATATATATGTGCCATGTCCGTATATTGTTTCAGTTCCTATCCCTATTTAGCATAAAGCATCATTTATCAGATCCAACACATCGAATATCTGATTAGCCTTGTCATATGGCTCGAAGAAAAACACTGTTTCCAACACGAAACGATCAGGGCGTTACACGAAATTCTAGCATGATAACGGAGAGTGCGGTCGGCGCTCGGCGGCGGCCTGCTGCCCCTCACGCCCGTGTGTGCTGCTCTGCCCGCAGACGCGTCGCACTACATCTTATTAAATGCACTCAAGCGACAAAGAAACGGTCTAGCAAACTCGTTAACTCGCCCAGATCCTTTTAGTTCAGATCACTCGCTAGACGCCAAATTCACGAGACTTGCTGCCTCTTGGCCTTGTGTCTAACAACATGAGCGTAATGCGTGTGCCTAGTCATAGAATCACTGAACTAAACACAAACGTGTTGACGCCTTCATAGATTCCATGTGCAAGGCTCATTATATAAAAAGCTCACAGCTCTTAACCATTAGTTGCGCAGATCGATCCCCGTGAAAGCCTGCACTGATGCTTGCACATAAACACATATGACGTATGCACCGCGTACTCAACATTAGTAGAGACAAACTAACTTAATGCCAACTTCAATTCAAATCCTTATGTCATAGTATGTTCTTTATCCCCAAACCACATCACACACACCACGAGCCAGTCAGAAAAACCCAAGGCACAATCTTTTTTAAAGCGGAGCTTTCTAACGCTGTTGAATTAAGAGACTCTCCTCCTTAACTGGTTGACATTAGCAAGTGAACCTAATTATCCAAAAATCTTTTTTCTGGCGAGCCCTTCTATTACGATATCCACAGGAGAACGGATGTTCCATGCCTTTCACTACTCAGTAACACTACGCGTCAGAAGTGAATCAACACAACAGGCTCGATCCCAGATTTGATCTCCTGATGGCACGATTCCCATTTTCTACGAACAGACCGCTTACGCATGAAAGACGTCCTCCTGTTAATCGTGTAGCCTTGTGCTAGCACACGTTAAGTTATTGTACAATCAACATTAGATGTGCACTAAAATGGATCGTTATAATTTATCCGGCAATTGAATAAAGTAACAGAAGACCTCGTGTCCAGAGGGGTCTATAAAAAAGCACGAGAGTCGACAGCAATAACCAGTCCATAATCCGACGCCTTGCCGAACAATCACAAACAGTGTCTGAAAAAGTTACCGACGGAACATTACAGATCCGAAGAAATCAACACTACCAACCCACTGCGCTGACTCTAAGATCACCTAGAATAACTGCACGAAGCACTTCTACGACGCATGCAAAAGACTGCTCAGTCAACTTGAACTTCAATAGAAAGCCTACAACGTTAGTAAGGGTGGGTGGTGGAAAAAACACAAAATCACATAATAATATCAATAAAAATAAATAATAATAATCCTTCTCATGGACAAATCAAGACCCAACAAATTTTCTTGTATTTTTCGAGATAGAAACGATACACCAAAGTATCGCTAGAATAAACCAGAACCACACTTCATCTAATTAATAACAAAAAGATCTATGACATCACGTGTGGATTAAATTGTTCAGCAACAACCATAGAATGAAAGATAAATAATCGAAAAGCATAGCAACAAATACCAGGAACTCAGACCTGAGCAGTTTTAAACACACTGCGGAACATGGAAATGACAATGAGTTACCAATTGTAACTGTCGGCCGCCTGGAACAGTCCTCTAAAGAGACTTGAAAAAGACCAGGTTAAATTGAATCAGACGAAGAATACGAGACCATTTCAAACAGCATCGTTAAGACTCAGTTACAAATCATACAGACAGAAGTTACTGGACAACAAGCGAGACCTTGTTGTTCACGATCCGAGTTCACGTGTATAAACGAGTACCAGTGAAACACTTGTGATGCAAAAAACTCACCGAATAATCGATGATACATAACTTTTAGGACGACCTACTGTGGACTCAATCATGTGAAAGATCACCAGTTAAGGATGATGCTTGAAAAAACTCGAAGAGGTGGAACTACCAGAAATAATCTTGATTAAATCTTTAGAACATATTCTGGTCCCAGAAAAACTTCAGAATATTTTAGTCACAAGTATAAAATTGCGCAGTAGGAGTGACATCAAATCCGAACAGCACAAGGCTCGTCCGGGTTAGCTCAGTCGGTAGTGCCGTTGGTTAGAACACCACAAGGCTCCAGTTCGATACCGAACCCTCGCCAAACTAGAAGCGTATGCAGTAGGCACCCAGGAATCTGCTGCAGGTAAGTAAGGAGCTGGTCGGTAGGTGTGACGCTACCACCTCAGACGCAAAAAAACAAAATCATTGTTCTCTAGCGCTAGTGAAAAGGGATAGACTCCCTCGCTGTATGGCTCATAACCGACAGTGTAAAACTGTATAGCACCAATATTCAAGAGATAAACATATTCCAAATCCTGTTTTTACATGGCTTGAACACTTCGATCGCTCGGGTCAAGGGAAAATCTACAACATATCTCACGCACCAAGCAGAAAAACATTTTCTAGTGTCAGTTAGTTCGGCAAAAATTAGACATCAGCAGAAAAGGAAGACTTGTGTCGCGCCAAGTTAAGACTTGATCCCGCATACTATGAACAATTCCTTATTTTCGCTCAAGCATCAGAACACTTACACAGTAGAATGAACTATGTTGCACGCACAAAGAACTCCCTCGATGTCCTTCTAGCGAAGCTTCTGGATACAGGGTTAGGCCAATTGTAGCCACTCGCGTGAGGTCAATTCACTATAGACGAGAGATCATTTTCCCAATCAAGACTTACAACTTTCTATAACAGACCACCTCATGTTAGTGTAATGGTTAGCAACAGCAAGACTAGCAGACCATTGCTGGTGAGTCATGGCTCCACTGCGTGCTAATATTTTTGCCTTGTGAGCAAGGCTTCAGATACATAACTACACAGATAACAAAAGCAGCCCACGGACTAATTGTTTTATACCACATGAGACATAACTAAAAAAACAAAAACAAAGGGTAAGATCACCAATAGCGCAATGGATTTACAAGCTCCTCTGTTAAAAAAAGTGTTATGAGTGGCTGCACGGCCGTTCACCTGTGAACAATGGCTTTGTCTTGGGCCGTTTAGACGCAGTTTTAGTCTAACGTTGTCTATTCGTAAGAACCACGTATCATCTAATCAATTACCTTGTAGCGAGATTCGATCCTATATAGGAACCTAATATTTTTTATTTTTTAAATTATTAAAAACAAAAAAAAAAAAATCATGTAAACAAACAAATATTGAGCTCAGCGTATTATTTGTCCTAATTGGTGGTTCATATCATAGATTTTTATAATGACTGTTGATCGTTCCTAGCCAAGGCAAAGCCATGGATTAAAGGCCATATTTTCTAGATAGACAAGTAGGTTCTCTTCAGATTAAACTTTCAATAATAGAGCATATCATATATAATATATCATATATATAATTATATATATATATATAATATTATAGGCTCTTTTGATGAGTTACCAGTTTGAAATAAAATGTCTTAATTGCCAAATGACACTCTGAACTGAGCTCATTGGAGTTAAATACTTGCTCCTGCATATAATTCATATATAATTTATTTTTTTTAATTATCATACATTGAGACTCTTTAGAGACTTGAAATATCCTTGTATAAATACTTGTGTGCATCTGCACTGGCATGCATTGTGGATACACTGAGGATATAAATGACCCCACACATACTTACCTGTTTACTTGGGCATTTTATCTATCTATCTAATCATATCTATCCTATCTATGCTATCTCTTTCTCTCTCCTCTCTCTCTCTCTATATATCATATATATATATATAATATTATATATATAATATAGAGAGAGAGAGAGACCGTAGAGAGACAGACAGACAGACAGAGCAGAGACAGAAGAGACAGCAGAGATAAAAGAGAGTTAGAGAAAAGATACGACTAATAGTAAGTTACAATGGTATAAGAGTTTTGATTAGTAACATTCTTGAACCGACTGCAACCCGACTCAAACACTCCTGTCGTCAGTAAGAAAGCTGAACCCAATCGACAAATCTTTTTATTTAATAAAATATGCCCCCTAACTATCACACCCTACTTAATATACTATAACATACTATAATATATATAACTATATAAATATATATTTATATCTATATCCTATAGCTTATTTACACGGATTCAGCACTGACTGTGGATCAACGGCAAAATCATGCAAAATATCTCAGCCACCAAGCACAGACAATGCTCTCTCTCTCTCTCTCACAACACACACACACACCACACACACACATATATATAATATATAATATATATAAAAATTGGCGATATATATGAGTTAGGCTTCCGTACTATATATATATATATTATATTTATATACTACTATATAAGAAAATACGATATATATATGAAGTTAGGCTTCCGTATAATATATATATATATATATATTATATATAATATTAATTCTTCCAAACTCAGTTGTATCAGTGCTACTATTTCGGTGCATTACTCTGGACTGTAGCAGCGCTGAGCAGATACAGATAGATGGAATTGCACAAGAATGCTGTGCGCTGCTTAAACAAATCCTGGAAATTAAAACCCCACTCCGAAAACTTTAGCTTACGCAACAATTATCCCTATCACACAACCCTATCGGACAATAGATGCTGGACATCTGCTGAAGAAGCAAGGACAAACTCATATAATATAATATATATAAGAAAAATATATAATATATATTTATGTGTAAGTTATGTCTTCTGAATATATATATATATACAGAAGCTGTATTTTTCATGTCTTGAGCAAGCTTTTGTTAAGATTATCAAAGAAAGGGATGAAGTTACACGATTACAATTTGAAAATCTTCTCTTCAAAACGCTTAAACCATTTCTATGCGTATGATGTAGAGGAAGATCCTAACCATCCAACACTTTCTCATTTTTGTGATGACAAGGTTCTCTCCTAAGCAATTAAGTTTCTTTTACTTTCTTTCTTTTTCTTTCTTTCTTTTCACTGCACTTTTAATTAGAATCTTTTCTACTTCTTCATATCCCTTCCGAAACTCTTTTTACGCTCAGCGATAATTTTGTTAAAATCACGGCGTTGATGAAGCAAATCACCCGCATAGAGACACATGCAGATAGAACCCCCCCCTACACACACACACACAAATAAGGATACATGTTGCGGCCCAAGTTATAGCAATGACGCGCGAGCACTGAACGATGCAAATGCTAGTCGAATTCCATGCATGGGCGCTCTTCTTTACTGCCAGGTTCGGACTCAGTTTTTACACTAGTCAACAGGACCGTGCGGGGCTCTGCGACTTAGAAAATTTTCTCAACGGGACTGTAGCGTTAAACAGAAGAAAAGACCACAACAGAGGAACAAGAACAGTAGAAGAAAACGAATGGAAATTGAAAAATGAACGAGGTGTATTATTCGTTTATACCTGCATATATCAACCCTTTTTTGGGTTATTTAATGCTGAGTCAATTTTTTTTTGTTACAGAAAGGAGTCAGGTTGCTTACAGTACCAGCTGTTCGTTGCTCAACTGGTCACCCAATGAATCATATTAAACAGGCTCATCATTGCTTAACTTTGGTGACATATTTGTCGGGGACTGGGAAAAGAAGACACAAAGTGACACAGAAAGGGATACATCTATGGAGAGAGCGAAAAAAAATGAATATAACGATGAGAAATGTTTATATCATAGTATTAAGTTGCTATCAGACACAAAAAAACCTACTCAAGTTTCACCATACAGAAATCTTGCAGTATTGGCACTGAATAATGTTAAATGAAGCGGTTAGGTGTATAAATGTGGGGTTGGGAATCATTATATACCTGAGGTCGATCTGTAAATAACCGGCAAAGTTATTCTATCCTGATTAAATATTTAAATCATTACCAAGTAACGAAGCATAAGTCGGGTTTATGACTAAACAAGACTTCTGCCCTGTTTCGTTTTAGTTAAATAATGGACGAGCTGCATCTTGGCAATACACACGTAGGGCATTGACCTACACGCAGAGAATGTACACACACGCACAACACACACATAACACTCACAAAACTATATTCTTAGACATGTGTTACCTTGAACAACACGGAGCCATTCCCTTGTTTCATTTTTTGTATGGATTATTTTTTTCCAGTCTTCGTGTCTATCCTTTTGAATCTGGATCGATTGATTCATGATATTCACTGATTTCCCGAGCGCTTTCGACCGTTTCTCCAGTTCGTCTTTCACGGGTTACGTAATCTTGGTTTTTAGTGAATTTTTAGTTCTGTTATCGGAAATTAAATGGAAAAAAAATACTCCGTGTTGATCTCCCATAACACAGTCTTAAGAATAATTTGCTGCCAAATACACAAAATTTAAAAAAACATATATGTGTGCACTGTAGTGTGCTGCTCAAATACCTGGACGAAGCTCGTTGCATTTCACTATAAGTGATAATAACCTTGAAAGTACTGGATCCAACTATTCTCGCTCTGCAATAGGTCATAGTAGAGCTGACTTGGGCTCTTTGACAATTAGGTTTTTGGCAACCAGTAAGGAGAAGTAAACTGTTAAACTCCGTTTAAGAAATTGATCTTATGTTATATCCTAATTGTGCGAGGGTTGAATATAATCATATATATATTATATATACATATATATATAATATTATATATTTACATATATATATATATTATATATTAGTATATATATATACCATATATATATATATTTATATATACTAATATATATATACTATATATATTAGAGATTATGTGCTTAGTTTAAGTATACTAGATTTGCTAATTGGTTTGATGATCCGCCTGTCAGCCTGAAGGCTAGGTTCGAAATCACGCACACAAGCACTGCCCTGTCTATTAAGCTCTGCTTGATGAGGCTAATAGGGCTGAAATGTAATACCAGAGATCGACTTTTTCTCGATTATGTTTACGCTTTACATTTAAACGATATGCCACGCCTGATTCAATCTATTATAATTAATTAATTAACAAATTCGACGTATGACTTTCAATTAAGACTAATCTCTCGATAAAATTTCGACCTTCGCCATTTCAACACATGTTTGTTCACTTCACTATAATATATATTATAGTATATATATATATATATATATCAAAGAAATACATTAAATATGTGTTAAGCTTAGGAGTATCGTAGACATGGAATCAACAGCCCTTGGTTATTTACAAGTGCTGTTGACTTTAATGTATAACATCTAATATACTGAACTCACTATTAATAACTTATACCAAACTATGTTTATATAAGTAATATATATTACTGATATATTATATATATATATATATATATATTAATATATGAGAAGTAAATACAAACGAGTAGTTATTGATTGCTTTCTTAGCCGACAATTTTTGGGAAAGAATATGTTGTAATTTGAAGTCGTAACTAATTTTGAAGTTAATTATTCGATAATTGATTTAATTTAATAGTTAAGCTAACAAATCGAGAAAATCAATCTCTGTATTACATTTCGGCCTATTAGGCCTCATCAGCAGGAGCTATAGATAGGAAGCGCCTTGTGCCGTGATTCGAAACCGACTGTTCAAGCTGACAGGCGAGCAATTCGTAACCCTTACACCAACCTGACTTCTTCATAGATTTTTCGTTTTTTTAGAAGTAGGTCTATTTCTCTTTATAGTGACTTCTTCTACACGACAGTCCATGAGAAGTAAAATACACAAATGATGTGTTTATGATATGGCTCTTTTAGCGACAATTTTGGAGAATATGTCTTATTGAAAGATCGTACCTAATTTTGAAGTTAATTAATTAATAATTAATTATTAGGCGAGCAGAGAGAGAGAGAGAGAGAGAGAGAGAGAGAGAGAGAGAGAGAGAGAGAGACGAGAGTGGTGTTGTGTGCCACCCATTAACACCCATCTCTCCAACACCAGAAATAACAATAGTTTGTGGTTATGAATTGAGCAAAATTCTCTTGTACGTATGTTTTATCTCTATTTGAAGCATACCTAACCTCCCTATTGATCAGCTGTGTTTTTAAAAAAAATCTCTATCAGGTCTAGCTGAGTTAGTCTTACCTGTCCTGTCATACTGTCATTATTTTACATTGTTCATTATCTATCTTTCTCAACCTTTACTATATATATATTATATATAATATATATATATATATATATATATATATATTATATATATAAGATTATCCAAAACTTGGTAGTAAGGGATTGATTCTATAGTGGATTTTAAGAATCACTGTGCGTAACGTAGCTGCGATGCTAGTTGTGGCGATCTACCTCAGACCGCTTAAAAACAATTTCCACTTGGTCTAGCGCTATGAAAACGGTACGACACCCTCGCTGCTGCGATCCAACTCAGCGTATGAGTAATACAGGGATCTGTCGGGTTAAAGTAAGAAGCTGATGATTAGGTAGTGGAGCCCCATCTCAGACGCTTAGAATTGATCTCCTTACTCAGCGTTTGGAAAAGCGGATATTACTCCTCGCTGTCTGGCTATACCGACTTTAGGCCACCCCGAGACCTTACTTACTTTTAACTTACCGTTTGAGTGGCATTATGTCCAACTAGTAGTGATTAAATAACAAAGATGTTCTGTGTTTTTAGATATTGAACTATCCAATCAACTTTACGTAAACATATAAAACGTAGTAAAATTCAATCATCATTACTGTAATACCACAGGTTTGCCTGCTAGTGACGATTCATAATTTCCTCTCGTGGGGGTGAAGTCTTTCCCCTGGGAGATCAGTCATATCAAGTAATGTGTGTCTAAGTGGGGTGAGCCAAGGCCACGGAGCAGTGGGTGAAGCCCTAATATTTAAATAAACAGCTAAGAAGCGAAACTGGATAGTTGGCTATTGCAAGCAGATAAAGTAATTATGGTACACAATTTTCCCTGTGAAATTTTACCCCCCCCCACTATATTTAACCAAACTTCAAACCAACAGGATGCACTAAAGGTAATTTTAAGCGGGATGCAGCTGCTTTCATGCAGAACGTCTATCTTCCTACTATCTAGTTTGGTTTGTTTATATTAGATTTTACGCATGTCAAACCATTGTGGTATATTTTATGAAAAGAAGTTTTGTTCTATGCACTGCAACGCTATTTCCCCTCATAACATAACCCCAACCCATTTTTATTGACTATGTGCTAGAAGGCGGCGGGTGAGGTCTTATTGTTCTGGGTATGACATAGAGTGGACCTGGAGGTAATGTAGTGTGAAGGGGTACTCCACATACCCCAGAGTCCTCTCAGAACTAACTTCACCAATCAGATAGAGTTTAATTGTCATACCCAGAACAATAGACCATCACCCGCCGCCTTCTAGCACATAGTCAATAAAAAGGGTTGGGGTTTTATGAGGAATAGCGTTGGCATGCCATAGAAACAAAACTTCTTTGTCATAAGATAAACCCAACATGGTTGACATGCCGTAAAATCTAATATAAACAAACAACTAGATAGAGAAGATAACTTCTGATAAAACGCAGCTTGCATCGCTTAAAATACCTTTGGTTGATCCTGTTTGTAGTTGAGGGAGTTGGTTAAATATAGTGGGGGGGGGTAAATTTCACAGGGAAATTGGTAGGTACCTAATTTACTTTTATCTGCTTGCAATAGCCAACTACCAGTTTCGCTTTCTTAGCTAGTTTATTAATAGTAGGCTCACCCACTGCCTCCGTAGGCCTTGGCTCACCCCCACTTAGACAAAGCATTACTATATGTAACTGATCTATCCCAGGGGAAAGAGCTTCACCCCACGAGAGGAAATTATAAGGTCACTAGCAGACCTGTGGATATTCTACGTATATGATTGACATTATTACAAGTTTTATATGTTTACGTAAGAGTATTGCGAATAGTTTCAATATCTAAAAACCAGACATCTTTGTTATTTAATCATACTAGTTGACATACATGCTACTTCAAACGGCTAAGTAAAGTAAGAAGTCGTCCGGGGTGCTAAAGTCGGTATCAGCCAGACAGCGAGGACTATCGCCTTTTCACAACGCCTTAGATCAAGGAAGATCATTTCTAAGCGTCTAGATGGGGTCCACACTAACATCAGCTTCTTTACTTACCGCACAGATCCTGTTATTATCATACGCTGATTAGGTATCAGCAGAAGCGGGGTGTTACCCGTTTTCAATAGCGCTAGACCAAGGAATTGTTTTAAGGTCGAGGTAGGGCCACAACTAGACATCAGCACCCTTACTTTACCGCACAGTGGATTCTTAGAGATCACATATGAATCATCCTTACTACAAGTTTTGGATAAATCTTATATATATTAAATATATATATTATATAATATTATTATATATATATATAATGATATATATATAGTAACAGGTTGAGGGAAAGATAGATAATGAACAATGTAAATATCAGACAGTATGACAGGACAGGTAAGACTGATCAGCTAGACTCTGATAGAGATTTTTTTTAACAAACACACTGATAGATAGGGAGGTAGGCGTAGCTTCAAATAGATAATAAAAACATACGACAAGGAATTTGCTCATCAAACACACCAAACACACACACCACCACCTCTCGCTCTCTCTCTCTCTCTTCTCTTCTCTCTCTCTCTTCTCTCTCTCTCTCTGCTCGCCTAATTATTAATTATTAATAATAACTTTCAAAATTAGGTACACTTCAACTTAAGCAAATTATTCTCCCAAAATTGCTCGGCTAAAAGAGCATATCATAAACACATCATGTGTATTTACTTTCCTCCTACTGTCTGTAGAAAAGTCACTATAAGGAGAAATGAAACCTACCTTCTAAAAAAAACGAAAAAATCTCAAAGAAAGTCCGGATTGGTGTAAGGGTACGATGCTGCCTGTTCAGCTGGACAAGTCTGGATTTCGAATCACGCACAAGGCGGTCTTCCTATCTATAAGCTCTGCTGATGAGGCCTATAGGCCGAATGGTACATACAGAGATTGTATTTTCTCGATTTTTTAGCGCTTTACACTTTAAATTAATCAACTTATCAACTTAATTACTTTCAAAATTAGGTACAGACTTAATTAAGCACATATTCTCCCAAAAATTGTCGGCTAAAAAAGCCACATCACGTAAACACAGTCGTTTGTGTATTTACTTTCTCATGTAATATATATATTATATATATATAACTATAATATATATATATATATACTAAACATGTTTGGTATATTTATAATAGTGAGTTAGTATATATGATAGATTATACATTAAAGTCAACAGCACGCTGTAAATACCAAGGCTGTTGATTCCATGTCTACGATACCCTAACTTACACATATTATGTATTTTCTTTATATATATATAATTTATATATATATATATATATGAAGTGAACAAACAATGTGTTTGAAATGGCGAAAGGTCGACAATTTTAGAGAGATTATGTGCTTAATTAAAGTCATACCGAATTTGTTTTAATTAATTAATTATAATTAGATGAATCAGGCGTGCATATCGGTTTAAATGTAAAGCGTAAACAAATCGAGAAAAAGTCGATCTCTGTATGTACATTTCAGCCTATTAGGCCTCATCAGCAGAGCTATAGACAGGGCAGTGCTTTGTGCGTGATTCGAACCCTACCTGTCAGGCTGACAGGCGGACACTCAAACCAATTAGCAAATTAGGTATGACTTTAACTAAGCACATAATCTCCCTAATATATATATATATATATATATAAATATATAATATATATATATATGTATATATATATATATATATATATATCATATATTGTATATATATATATATGTATATATATTATATATATATATATATATATATATATCAACCCCTCCGCACAATTAGGAATATACATAAGATCAATTTTTAAACGGAGTTTAACAAGTTTACTTTCCTCCTTGACTGGTTGCCAAAAACCAATGTCAAAGAGCCCAGTCAGCTCTACTATTTACCCTATGCATAGAGCGAGAATAGTTGGATCCATACCTTTCCCAAGGTTATTATTCACTATTATGAAATGCAAACAGCTTCGTCCAGGAATTTGCACACACACACATGCACACACTATATGTTTTAAATTTGTGTATTTTGGCAGCAAATTATTCTTAAGACATGTGTTATTGAACAACACGGAGTATTCTTTTTTCATTCTAATTTCCCGATAACAGAACTAAAAATTAACTAAAAACCAATTACGTAACCCCGTGAAGACGACTGGAGAAACGGTCGAAAGCGCTCGGGAAATCAGTATGAAAATATATTATAATCAACTCGATCCAGATTCAAAAAGGAAGACAGAAGACTGGAAAAAATATCCATACAAAAATGAAAAAAGAATACTCCGTGTTGTTCAATAACACATGTTCTTAAGAATATATGTTTTGTGAGTGTATGTGTGTTGTGTCGTGTGTAATTCTCTGCGTGTAAGTCAAGCTCTACGTGATTGCTAAGATCAGCTCGTCATTATGCTAACTAAAACGAAACAGGCAGAAGTCTTTTGTTTAGTCATAACCCACTCTCTCGTTACTGGTAATGATTTAAATCATTTAATCAGAAGAATAACTTTGAGGTTTTTACAATCGAGCCTCACCGGTATAATGATTCCCTAACCCCCCACATTATATTCAACCCTAACCCTTCCATAACATATCATGCATATACTGAAGATTCTGTATGGTGAAACTTGAGTAGGTTTTTTTTTTCTATACAACTTAATACTATATATATATTCATTTCTCACTCTTAATATCTTTTTTTCCTTCTTCCATAATGTATCCCCTCTGTGTCACTTTGTGTTCCCTCTTTTCCCAAGTCCCCACAAAATACCAAAATGTTTAAGCAATGATGAGCCTGTTTAATAATTCATTGGGTGACCACTTGAGCAACAACAGCTGTACTGTAAGCAAACCTGACTCCCTTTCTTTGATAAAAAAAAAAAAATTGACTCAGCATTAAATAACCAAAAAGGGCTGATATACAGTAAAACAATAATCAACCTCTTCACTTTTTCAATTTCCATTCTTTCTTCCTTCTTTTCCCTCTGTTGTGTCTTTCTTCTGTTTAACTCTTAAATCCGTTGAAAATTTTCTAAGTCCAGAGCCCCCACTCCTTGTTGACAGTGTTATTAACACTGAGCCGAACCTGGCAGTAAAAAGACGCCCAGCATTTGAATCGACTACATTTGCAATCGTCAGTGCATCGCGCGTCATTGCTAAACATTGGGCGCACATGTAATCCTTATTTGTGTGTTGTGTGTTAGGGGGGGGGTTCTATCTGCATGTGTCTCTATGCGGGTGTTTCTTCATGCACCCGTGATTTTAACAAATTACGCTTGAGCGCGTAAAGAGGTTTCGGGGAAAGGGATATGAAGAAGTAGAAAAAGATCTAATTAAAAGTGCAGGAGAAAGAAAAGAAAGAAGAAAGAAAAAGAAATTAATTGCCAGAAGAACCTTCATCACAAAATGATGAAAGTGGTTGGATGGTTAGGATCTTCTCTAATCATACCATAGAAATGGTATTAAGGTTTGAAGAAGATTTTCAAATTTATCGTGTAATTCCCTTTTCCTTCTGATAATCTTAACAAAGCTTGCTCAAACATGGAAAAATACAGGCTTCTGTATAATATATATATATACAGAAACATAACTTACACCATTATATACATATATATATATTTCTTTATATTATATATTATTTGGTTTGTTTCTTGCTTTTCAGCAGTGTCCAGCATCTATTGTCCGGATAGTTTGTTTGATAGATAATTGTTCGTAAAGCTAGTTTCGAGTGGGGTTTATTTTCCAGGATTGTTTTAAGACAGCGCACAGCATTCTTGTGCAATTCCCTCTATCTTATTCTCTCAGCGCTTTGCTACAGTCCAAGTAATGCAGCGCGAATTTAGTAGCATGATCAACTAGGTTTGGAAGATTATATATATATATATATATATATATTAATATATATACGGAAGCCTAACTTACATATATATACGTATATTTCCTAATATATATATATAATATATATATATATATATATATATACGGAAGCCTAACTTACATATATAATACGACATTTCTTAATATATATTATATATATATATGTGTGTGTGTGTGTTGTGTGTGTGTGTGTGAGAGGAGAGAGAGAGCATTCCAGTGCTTGGTGGCTGAGATATTTGCAGATTTTCGTTGACTCCAACAGTCAGTGCTGAATCCGTGTAAACTGGATATAGAATATATATATATATATATATATATTATTATATATATATAAGTTATATATATATATATATGGGGGGGCATATTTATTAAATAAAAAGATTTCGAGTTCAGCTTTTCTTACTGACGAAAGGGATTTTGGAGTCGGGGTTGCAGTCGGTTCAAGAAATGTTACTATCAAAACTCTTATACCATTGTAACACTATCTATCTATCTTTTCTCAATCTCTCTTTCTCTCTCTGTCTCTCTGTCTATCTCTCTGTCTGTCTGTCTGTCTCTCTCTCTCTCTCTCTCTCTCTATATATATATATATATATATTATATATAATATATAGAGAGAGAGAGAGAGAGGAGAAAGAGATAGATAGATAGATAGATAGATAGATAGATAGATAAAAATGCCCAATAAACAGGTAAGTTGTGGGGTCATTCTATCCTCAGTGTATCCACAATGCATGCCCATGCAGATGCACACATAGATTTATACAAGGATATTTCAAGTCTCTAAGAGAGCTCAATGTATGATAATTAAAAAAATAATTATATATGATTTATATGCAGAGCAATATTTACACTCCAATAGCTCAGTAGATCGTCATTGGGCAATTAAACATTATTTCACCTGGTAACTCCATAAAAGAGCCAGTATATTATATATATATATATATATAATATATATATATATATATATATGCTCTATTTATTGAAAGTTTAATCTGAAGAGAACCTACTTGTCTATCTAGAAAATCTGCCTTTAAATCCATGGCTTTTGCCTTGGCTAGAACAACAGTCATATTATAAAATATGCTATTATATGAACCACCAATTAGGACAAATATTACGCTGAGCTCATATTTGTTTGTTACAATGTTAAAATATTAGGGTTCCTAATAGGGATCGAACTCGCTACAACAGGTAAATGATTAATGATACGTGGTTTCTTACGATCAGACAACGTTAAGACTAAAACTGCGTCTAAACGCCCAAGACAAAGCCATTGTCACAGTGCAACGCGTGCAGACCGAACTCATAACACATTTTTTTAAACAGAGGAGCTTGTAAACCATTGCGCTATGGTGATCTTACTCCTTTGTTTTTGTTTTTTTTAGTTGATTCTCATGTGCGTATAAAACAATTATTCGTGGGCTGCCTGTTGTAGTTATGTACTAAGCCTTGCATCACAAGGAACAAAAATATTAGGCACCCAGTGAGAATCGAACTCACCAGCAATGGTCTGCTAGTCTTGCTTGCTAACCATTACACCACATGAGGTGTCTGTTATAGAAAAGTTGTAAGCTTGATTGGGAAAATGATTCTCTCGCTATATGAATTCGACCCTCACCGAGTGCTACATTGGCCTAACCTTGTACCAGACTTCGCTAGAATGGAAATCGAGGGATTTCTTTGTGCGTGCACATAGTTGCATTCTACTGGTGTAAGTGTTTGAGCTTGACGAAAATTAAGGATTTTCAAGGTATGCGGGATCAATTTACATTGGCGCGACACAATCTTCCTTTTCTGCTATCTAATTTTTTGCCGAACTAACTGAAACTTAGAAAATGTTTTTCTGCTTGGTGGCTGAGATAGTTGTAGATTTCCCGTTGACACCAGCGATCAGTGTTCAAGCCCATGTAAAAACCAGGATTTTGGAATATGGTTTTATCTCTTTGGAATATTGGTGCTATACAGTCTTATACACTGTCGGTATGAGCCATACAGCGAGGGAGTCTATCCCCTTTTCACTAGCGCTAGAACAAGGATTTTGTTTTTGCGTCTGAGGTGGAGCGTCACACCTACCACCAGCTCCTTACTTTACCGCACAGATTCCTGTGCTACTCATACGCTTAGTTGGCGAGGGTCGGGTATCGAACTGGGAGCCTTGTGGTTTCTAACCAAACGCACTACCGACTGAGCTAACCCGACCCTTCTTGTTCGATATTGATTCACTCTACGGCAATTTATACTTGTGACAAAATATTCTAAGTTTTCTGGGACCAGAAAATGGTCTAAAGATTATCATTATTCTGTCACTCCTTCGGAGTTTTTCACATCATCCTTAACTGGTGATCTTTCACATGATTCTGAGTCACAGTAGGTCTCCTAAAGTTATTATCATCATTATCGTGAGTTTTTTCATCACAGTTTTAACTGGTACCTTTTCACTGAACTCTGAGTGACAACAAGTCTCCTCTGGTTTCCAGTACTCTTCTATGTATTTTAACTGATCTTAACGATGCTGTTTGAATGGTCTCGATTCTTTCTCTGATCTCAATTTAACCTGGTCTTTTTTCAAAGCTCTTAAGGACTGTTCCAGGCGCACCAGTTACAATTGGTATCATTGTCATCTCCATGTTCCACAGTTTTTAAAACTCTCAGGCTAAGTCCTGGTATTTGCTTATCTTTTCATTTTATTTTATCTTCATTCTATGGTTTTCTGGAACAATAAATCCACTCGATGTCAAGATCTTTTGTTCTTGTTAATTAATAATTGGTCTGGTTTTCTTAGCAGATTTGGGTGATCCGTTTCTATCTCAAAATACAAGAAAATTTGTGGGTCTTATTTTCCATGAGAGATTATTATTATTATTATTATTATTATTATTATTATTTGTGGGTTTTCACACCACCTACTAACTTGTAGCTTCTATTGAAGTTCAAGTGACAGCAAGTCTTTTCACGTCTACAGAACTCTTCTCAGTATTCTAGCCGATCTAATCAGAGCAGTGGGCTGGGTAGTGTTGATTTCTTACGGATCTTAAGTTCCCTCGGTATCTTTTTCAGACACTTTGTGATTGTTCCAAGGGCTCGGATTATGACTGGTATCACTGTCACTCTCATGCTTTTTTTTATAACCCTCTGACAAGGTCTTAGTATTTATCATTCCTGAAAACATAAACGATCCATTTTATCACACTAATGTAGATATTTACAATACTTAACGTTGCTAGCACAAGGCTACGATGATAAAGAGGAGCGTTCAGCGTAACGGGTATCGTCGTAGAAAATGGAATCGTCGATCAGAGATCAAATCCTGGACGAACCTGTTGTGTTTCACTTCACGCTAGTGTTCTTAGGAAAGGCATGAACCCATCCGTTCTCCCTGTGATATCGGTAAATAGAAGGGCAGATTGGATTATTTCACTTGCTAATGCAACCAGTCTAAGAGAGGGAAGCTCTTAATTCAAACCAGCTTAAAAAGCTCCGCTTTAAAAAAATTGGCCTTGTGTCCTACCCTGCTCGTGGTGGAAGGGTTGGATAAAAACATACTATGACAAAGATAATTGAAGTTGCTATTAAGTTATTTGTCTCACTAACTTAAGTACCGCATTACGTCATATGTTAGGCACAGGGCCATCAGTGCAGG
>CM042153.1:65667195-65674695 GCA_023376005.1 Doryteuthis pealeii | reverse complement strand
TTTTATAGTTAAAATAATGGACATGTGACGTACCTATTCCTTTAGTTGTAATGCGCATCAGACTTGAACTCTTCACCTGCCTTTCGCATCAACTTAAGTAGTTTTGTATCGTTCCTTTACAAATTCAGACCCAGTTTGTAAATTCGTCAGAGCGAATCTGTTTTTTTTTGTTGTTTTTTTAAATTTTGTATAAAGTCCAAAATAAAATGAATCTCCGAGTTTAAATCGGGAAGAAATCCTCGTGTACAATCCGATAGAATTGTTGCTCCTTATTTAGTTTTAGTCGAAAGATATTGGATACTTGTTTGTTTTTGTTTTTTTTTTTGGTTTTTTAAATGCAAATTAAATATGAGATTATATTAATCAAACACATATAGAAAATTTACATCGATATAACACAGTATTTTATATATCTATATACGTATGCAAATTTTTTCTACACTCTTATTTTATTTTTTTTATTTTTTAAGAGATGTTATATTGTATCTCTTTTAGGTAAATATTGTATCATATATATATATATACAAATATGGAATTGGTTTTCTTAAAATGTACGTATCCTTTAAGCTTTATCAGACATGAATTAGACTGTTGAAGTTTTAAGTGATTGTCGTAGTTTCTTTTCTTTAAATAATTCTTTCTGGTTTTTTAATTATTATTAATTAAAAAGTTTATTACATGTGTTCATCGGCGGAGAATCAGGTTTAAAATTTATTAGTTTGTCGTTTATTTGTGACTGATCAATTCAACAATCAGATGTTTGTTAAAAAAGTAACCGTTGTAATCTACCAATTTGTATTTTTTCGGAGTTGATTACAATCAAAAAGAGAACCTGTGAATTTTTCCCTTTTTTTTAAAAAATTTTGTTCTTAGGGAGGAAATTCCGTCTTTGTGGTTTCTTCTTATCGAAATTTATATTTATTCCTTTATATTTTCTTGGATTTTTGACAGGTGAAAGTTTCAGTGCTTCGTTTTTAAAAAAGCACTTGTAGTGGTCGATTTTGGTCTGTGAAACGTAAGAATAACGCAACTGCAGGAATTTGCGTGAGATATATGGAATCTCTCTTTTCTCTTTTGCAGATATGTTTTTTCAACAAGCTTCTTTGCGTTTATATTTGTTATAACTGTTTTTTCAGATTTCAAAAAAAGCCACCCACCCACCTTTTTTTTTTATGATTAGGTAAGTATATGACACAAATATAAATCAATCAGTGTTCAAAAGTTGATATTCAATCCGTGAGAGAGGAAATATCTGAAGTTTTTTTAGCGGGTAGGGTGGGAAGATGGAAATT
The DNA here is from genome assembly GCA_023376005.1 of Doryteuthis pealeii. Taxonomy (NCBI): domain Eukaryota; kingdom Metazoa; phylum Mollusca; class Cephalopoda; order Myopsida; family Loliginidae; genus Doryteuthis; species Doryteuthis pealeii. Next base: position 65,673,403 of record CM042153.1, on the reverse strand, counting down.
ATAATTCGAAAATGCTGTCGAAATTGAAACGCTGTCACAGTTTCCCTCCTCTTTTTTTCTTTTTTTCTTTTCTGTATTTCACTTATTCCAGTATTTTCCTTCTCTTCTTCTGTGCTTCTTTCTTTCTTTCTTTTTTCTTTCTTTCTTTCTTTTCTTTCTTTCTTTCTTTCTTACTCTCTCTCGTTCTTTCTTCACATCCCCTCTTCCTCCTTCCCACTCAGAAGCCTGTACATTTTTCGATCTGACAACCCTCGTACCTCTCAAACCAACAAGAAGGCGAGGAGGGGGAAAGAAAAGATGGGACACACTCTCTATTCTCGCGAACATCACGACAGCTAGACAGTTGAAAATCCCAATATGGGATGGCCCATTTCCGTCATTGCTGTCGTGCACCGTTAGTTTTTTTCCCGACATCCAAAACAGAATCTTTTCCACGCTTGCGAAATTAACACGAACCTGTCTAAAAAAAATTATCTTAATTTGTTAAGGTTTTTTTTTTTTTTTGATTTTTTATTTTTTTTTTTTGTGTCCGTATATTTTTGATTAACTCCACAGAATTTAGAAACTTTCTTCGTCCGTAAACAAACCTCTGTAGAAAAAAAAAGGTTATATCCTCGTTTATTTTTTTTCTTATCCTTACGGGTCTTCTTACCTCCTTTTCGTTATATATGTTTCTTTTTTTAATCCTTCAACTTGTGCGGCTTCTTTCGTTTAGATACCTTTCCCGACCTAACAAAGTTCACTTTTTCCTTCTTGTTGCAGTTAATTAAGGATATCCTTTTGTTGTCTAATTTTTTTATAAGCCCTTTTCTTTTTATATTGAACGGTTCTTTTAAAACGCCAAGCGTTATAGCATACTGGACCCTTGACCGAGGCCCGGCATGCCAAAAATTCCGTGGTGTCTTGAAAAGTAAATGCCTGTTGTGACAGCCAGTTGTGAAGGCTGATTCCAATCTCTCGGGCAGTCACGCGTCGCTGCAACAACACATTACAAACTGTTGTTGCACTCTCCCGTCTTCTTCCAAGAACTGCCGTCACTCTGTGCACTAGCCAGCACGACAGTAACACCCAGCCTAAAGACTATTTACACTTCCACTGCTACTGAAGAATACACCTGGTGGTTTTTGGTATCTACACTAGATTCCTGTTTCTAGTATTGGAATATAGTGAATCGGCTGCAGATACTCGCAGTAGAAGCGCCGGTTGGATTGCAGTAGTAAGTCGTCGGCAGTAGTACGGATTGCAGTAGGAGTTTGTTTTTTTTTTTTTTTGTTTTGTTTTTTTTAAGTCTCGTAAAACGAAGCAGTGGATCGCCTTTTGGAAAAGGCATTTATGAAATTAAGGCATTCCTGATGATATGAACAAAATTAAATGTAATCAACAGTCGGAATAGCAACAGTTAGAAGTAGCAGCGCAGCAGCAGCGGCGGCAGCGGTGTGGGGCGGCGCGGCGGTGGAGGCTGAAATGAATGAAGATGAGGGAGGGAAAGACGCGTAATAGAAATAACGACAGCCAGCAACAGTAGTATATGGAATCGTTAGATAGGGCGGCCGTACAGCTATGAACGGGTTAGGGAGATTGTACGAGCCCCGGGACAGCAGCAGACAGAGGAGGCAGTTGGGGAAAGAAATAGGGAAAATAACAGCAGTTTGATGTAAATGGTATCAACACAGTGGGGTAGGGGGTTTTCTGGCTGCAGTAGGCACTGTTTAGTTCGTTAGTGTTTTTGGAACGAACGAAAGAGGAGAGAGAGAGAGAGAAGAGAAAGAGAGAGAGAGAGAGAGAAGAGAGAGAGAGAGAGAGAGAGAGAGAAGAGAGAGAACACCATGCAATATGGTTATGTACTCATGCCGTCTCATTGCCAAAGATCCCTTGGATTTAGGGGCCTAACATAATAGGACGAATAATGTTCCTTATACTAAATCCTAACAGAAAAATAAAGAGAATTCTCAAGAAAAGCCACCAGTATCCATCTACCCAACCCCTCTGCCATGGTCAAGGATGTGACACAAGGTGCATTTTTAAGTGAGGTTCTTAACTGGTTTTGAATATCAGTTTTCTTCCCCTCGACTAATTTTGAAACCCTATCGGCCCTTCTATTTACCCACACCAGGGCGGGGGTAACAGATGGGTTCATGCCTTTTCCAAGGGCATTATTCCGAGTGAAACGCAAAAGCTTGTGTCCGGGATTTGAACTTCAGATCGCCGATTTCATTTCTTACGATGATAAACGTTACGCTTAGCCATCAGTAACTACTAGTATGAGCACTCGATACTAGATATTAAAGAATACTGTGGAGAGTGCTGTAATATTGTTCTTAAGTTAAATCAACCATTTACTACTAGTATGAAAACTACTAAATAATATTAAACAATACTGTGGAAAATGTTAAAGAGACTTGTTGTCGCATGATCTCAAGTAAAAGCCACCCCCTTATTCCTGATATAAAAACACAATGAATATAAAATAGAATTAAATGATACTGAGGAGAGTGCTGGGGATAGTGTGTAAACTTGTCACTTGGTCTCAAATAAAGGCCACCAGTTACTCATGCTGTTAAAAGAAAACACTAAAGAATACTGAGGAGAGTGCTGGAGTATTGAGGAGTCTTGCAGTAACTTGATAAGTGAAGTTTAGAGTCAAGCCACATTGAAAGCATCACTGAAGTTAAGCAGCGATGAGTCTGTTCTCTATTTAATATTGTGTCCACTTAAGCAATAGCAGGTACTGCAAGCCACCTGATATCAAAAGGACTCGATTCGGCATTAGATATTCCGAAAAGGGTTGATATGCCATAAAACAAAACCAGTGTGCCATTTCTATTACTACTACTACTACTATTTTTAATAATAATAATAATAAAAGTCGTCGGGGTGGCCTAAAGTCGGTATCAGCCAATCAGCAAAGGAGTCTCTCCCCTTTTCACTAGCGCTAGAGCAAGGAGATTTTTTTGGTGTCTGAGGTGGAGCGCCACACCTACCATCAGCTCCTTATTTTAGCACACAGGACCCCGTGCTACTCATACGCTGATTTGGCGAGGTCCAGTATCGAATTAGGAACCTTTCGGTTTCTAGACGAACGCTCTATCGACTGAGCTAACCCATCCCACTATAATAATAATAATAATAATAATAATAATAATAATAATAGGCGGACCCCTAGGAACGACCTCAAATGAGATAAGAAACAGGATGTGGGAGCTGAAAATCCAAGGAAGAATTAAGACCGTTTAGACCTCAGCACTGTTGAGATCTGTCCAATCATTAGTTATCATGACATAATTACAAAAAAGTAAAGTTGGCTGTCTATTATGGGTTTCAGCCGACAGCGAGGGAATCTATCCCCTTTTCACTGGCGCTAGACCAGGGAGGTTATTTTTGCTGAGGTGGAGCGCCACACCCACTTTACAGCATAGATCAGATTACCCAATCTGTGCTACTCATACGCTGAGCTGGCGGAGACCGTGATCGAACTAGGAACCTTGCGATTCCTAGTCGGATGCTCTACCGACTGAGCTAAACCGACCCCTAATTATGACATAATAGCATGTTACAATGCTTGACGGAAAGCAGTGACGTCAGAGTGGGATTTTCTCTGTTACTGGTACCATATACAGATTTACTCAAACCCTCCGCGCGTATAAGATTTGACAAAAGGCCAGTTTCTTAAGCAGAGTTTAACAGGTTTGAATTCAACCTTTTCCTTTTCCTAGACTGATTGCCTTACCAAGATTAAAGAGCACAGGCTGTCCTATTTACCCATAGCTGGAGGGAGAACAGTTAGATTTACACAGGATTTAGCACAACGTGAAATGCGAACAGGATTTGAACTCGTCTCGGCGTGTACATTTCCTACGACGCTAACCATTACACTACGTACCTGGTACCATATAATACTATGCTATCTAGCCCATGATATTTAGAAAGGAGATGGGTGCCACTAAGCAGCCTAGTATAGGAATCCGACAATCCTATTTATCCGTATCAACAAGTGGCCGGTTTTTGTCTGTAACAAAAATTACGTCACTGCTTACGTCACATTACCCAAAATCGTCATAACATAGAATAAATACACTCAAAATTTGAAAATGCAACATTAGACAGTCCTCATTGTTTTTTAAAACAAGTTTTAATAAATACATGACTGGTATTATATATCTATATATAATTTGTTTTATTTCAATACATATTTAAAGTTTACATTTCAAATTGTTTTATTTTTTAATCCTTTAATGAATTTTATGATTTTACTTACTTAGAGTACAAACTTGCTGACATTGAATTTTTTACTCCCATCTCTCAGGCAATATGTTTCAAAAATCTATTTTTACATCGCCCGGGGGCCGTTTTTTATTTTGTAGTAGTATCTTTAATAAATCTAATTTTTATTTCTCCGAATTTCTGAGATGAGGCTTGATGATTAGTATTATTTGTATTATTCGGACTATTGTCCCCATCTTCATTATTATCTGTACAACGTTTCGGCCGATATGCCCTCCGGCCTTCTTCGGGTATTTCTTGTCGGACGCGGGAACCTTCACGGACTTGGGAACCATCTCGGACTCGGGGACCTTCTTTTCGAACTCGGAAACCTTGTCGTAATCGAGAGCCATCGTAAACGGAGGGCACATCGACCGAAACGTTCTACAAATAGCAATGAAGATGAGGACAATAGTCCGAATAATAAAAATAATACTAACTTAATTTTTATTTATATGAGGCTCTATGAGATTTCGTTTTTAATTAGATGGGGATCTACGAGATATATCCAGGCATAGTAATGGGTCCTAGCTCCAAAAAGTTGGAAAACCACTGGACAGCGGAACGAGAACAGTCTCTCGTGGATTGAATAAAATGTTTTGGTAAAAAAATTCCCTTAAGGTTACCGACTAGAACAAAAGACATATGAAGAAGGCCGGAGGGTGAATCGGCTGAAATATTCTGAATATTGTAACAAAGACCAACAGTGTGAAACATGTAAATGAGGTAAATATCAACAGGTGGTATCTGAAAATTGACAAAGAAAATGTTGGTTGATTGGAGGTTGGTTGGTAGGTTTTACGGAATATCAACTCATGTTGGGTTATTTAATGCCGTACATAGTTTAACAATTATAGTCACTAATAATATACGGTGCAAAAAATGTATCATTTTAAACTGATAAACACTTTATAGTTAGTATTAATATCGGTATTAGTTACGATTTTATGGGCCATCCTTTAGGCTTCAAGCAAGAGTGCTTGCCCAGCGGAAATCCTTGGTAAAGAATCCTTTGGTTGTTCCTTGGTGCTCCTCAGTATTGCAAGTCCTTCGTCAGTGATTGCAAATGGACGTCTCTCAGTATCAGTGATTAAATAGTCAATCAACCTCGCATTTTGGCTATTGATTGGTGGAAGAACAAACCACGTGACTTCGCCCAGTCTATAAATTTAGGTAGGGTATTTTAGGACGGCTTATATCCACACAATAGAGGCACCTCATGTAGCCCAATGGTTAGAAAGCTAACTTAGCAGACCATTGTTAGTGAGTTCGATTCTCACTGGGTGCCCCATGCATCTGGCCTTGTGCCATATCTAAGCTAAGCTTAGTAAATAACTATATCCACACAATTGAGGCACCTCGTGTAGCCTAATGGTTAGAAAGCTAACTTAGCAGACCATTGTTAGTGAGTTCGATTCTCACTGGGTGCCCCATCCTTCTGGCCTTGTGCTACATCTAAGCTAAGCTTAGTAAATAACTATATCCACACAATAATACAACAGTGTTTTTTGTTGTTGTTTTCTTTGGGGTGGGGGAGTAATATTGTTTAGAATCCTTTAAAACATTATCCCAAACAGATCTATTTGAGGTATATATGATACTCCAGCATGTACTACTTCTCTGGATATGGGAATAATGTTAATGAAGGGTTGACTCCACACTCCAAGAACTGGAGCTTCAACATCGGATGCAGATTAGGGGTGTTATATCTAAAGCACAAAAATATAATTACATAGATTCAAATTGGATTGCATTTTTAGGATTTAGCCCGAAAAATAAATAAAGAGGTTTATTTCATTTTCTTGTTAAACAATACTAGGTCTGATCTTTTTGTTGGGATAAAGGGATCTGTCTTTATTTCAATGTCCCAGAGAAATTATTATTATTATTATTATTATTATTATTATTATTATTATTATTCGATTTGAGTTTTCACGTTAGCATTAGC
>CM042153.1:65647195-65659695 GCA_023376005.1 Doryteuthis pealeii | reverse complement strand
GGGGGTTGGTAAATATATATACATAAGATGTAATGGTGTAATGTACTCGTCGACCCGAGTTAAAATTTTGGACAAAACTGTATTCTCATAGGGCTAATACTCTGGGGTATCAATACTCAGCTATGGGTAAATAGTAGCACAGACTGGACTCTTTAACCTTGGTTAGGCAACCAGTCTAAGAGAGGGAAAACTCTGAATTCAAACCTGTTGAACTCCGCTTAAGAAATTGATCTTGGGTCACATCCTGCTCGGATAGAGGGTGCGGTATATCTATCTATCTATCCCTATCTCTCTCTCTCTCTCTCTCTCTATATAATATATATATATATATATATATATTTGCATATATATATATATAAGTAAAGAAATACCAAAAGACTTAGAGATTTAGCGTTATAGTCTATTTCAGGGAGCTTAGACAATTTGTCTAACTCTCCCAGTCGGGAAAGTTAGACACTTTGTCTAAGCTCCCTGAAATAGACTATAACGCTAAATCTCTAAGTCTTTTGTTATTTCTTTACTTATATATTTGCTCTGTGACTCTAACATTAAGAGCACATATTGAGCTCTCAAACTGCGACAGGTTTTTTAAATAAAACTCTTGTGTCGTAAGGAAGATTTCTTCCCTGGACTTTGGATTATATATATATATATATATATATATATATATATATATATTACGAGTAAAAAGGCGGCCATCATTTTTTTCTTCTGAATATTTAATCGAGAGAAAATGTTCCCTCAGTTTGCAGATCCAAGACATAAAACTCAAATGTGCCGCAACATAAACAGAAACATCCAACTATGTATATAGAAGGTACGTGGTGTAATGGCTAGAGTTGTAGGAAATGGACGCGTCGACCCGAGTTCAAATCTTGGACAAGTTTGTTTGTATTTCACATGGTACTAATACCTTTGGGTATTAATTCCCAGCTATGGGTAAATAGTAGGACAGACTAGGCTCGTTAACCTAGGCTAGGCAACCAGTCTAAGAGAAGGAAAACTCTGAATTCAAACCTGTTGAACTCCGCTTAAGAAACTGATTATCCGTCGCATCCTGCTCGCGCAGAGGCGTTGGTAAATATATACATATATTTTTATTACTAAACTTTATGGAAGCACGTGGTGTACTAGTTACAGTCGTAGGAAATTGACTCGTCGTTCCAAGTTCAAATCCTGGACGAAGCTGGTTGCATTTCACATAGTGTTAATACCCTTGAGAAAGGTATGCATCCAACTACTCTCCTACCAGCTATGGGTGAATAATAGGGTAGACAGGGCTCTTTAATCATGGCTAGGTAACGTGTCTAGGAGAAGAAAAACTCTGAATTCAAACCTGTTAAACCCCGCTTAAGAAATTGACCTTATGTCACATCCTACTCGTGCGGAGGGGTTGCTATATATATATAATCAATGGTAAATTATGGGTTTACACTCATAACTTGAAGTTTCATGGTAATCCAATCATCAGATGAGTCCAATGGTTGAGATGTTAAAAACCAGTGGTGAAATGGTTGAGATGTTAAAAACCATGCCAATACTTTTCTCATTTTCTCATTCTCTATTCATTATATATATATATTATTATAATGGATATTGTGTGTTTTTCTGTCTGTAGCCGAAACTCTATTACTACTCAAGTCACAATTCCCTTAGTTATTTACGCTACATTCTTCATGATTTTATTTTTATTTAAACCTCAATTATTAATAAAATTGTTAAACATTATTAATACTGTTGACCATCTACACATTAATAACATGCAATTGTATTTATATATACAACAAAATAGCGGTTTACAGTGTGAATGGGAAGACTAATTTGCATATTGATATTTAAAATTTGATTCTAATAAATATATGCTTAGTATTATTGATTTCTAATTGTTTGGTTTTATTTTAATGAATATAAGCAAAAATCTCTTCAATAAATCTTAAATGAAATCCATTAACAAGAAGAAATAACTGTCATTTTATTCTTTACTTCCTCTTTTCACTAAATACTTAAATTAGAAAAAATAACAATGAAAGACGAGAGTGATGGAAGAATAAGTTTCAGTTGTTCTATTTTTCGATTATACTCCCTCTGTTTCAAATCTTTTTATCTGCATTCTTATTTAGTTTCATTAGCCCTTCTGATTTAATACAATATCTTATTACATTAAAACTTAAATACTTGCACCCGGAGGGTGCATATATTTGCTAGTATATATATATATATATATATATATATATATATATATATATAATATATGTATATATAATATATATATATATATTAACTAAACTTCTCAGATTATATGCATGCATGTATATATAATATATATATATATATATATATATATATATATATATATATATATATGTGTGGTGTGTATGCAATTCAGGAAAATACCTGCACATCAGAGCAAAACATATTTATTCGAGTAATACAATTAAAATACTCTTAGAAGAGAAAAAGGTGATTTACAGTTCAATTTGTGAATAAAAAAAAATCATTTCCCCTACGGGTAGATTTTGATACAAGGTCGCAAGTATGGATCGAACTCGCTTTTCAGTAGTAGGGGATCTGCGAGATTAACTTACTAACCATTACTCAACGCCACCGGTACGACAAGACTCACTTGTTGACAAGTTCTCTTCTTGTCAATTAACACTATGTCTAGTCTTCTGCCCGGGATCATGTGATCCGTTTGAATCTCAGTCCCAGAGAGATGTATGCGTCTCATTCTCTTGGACGGACTCAATGGTTTGTGCATATACCGTTTTGGGTAATTTATGAGGAAGTGCGTCCCGGTCCCCAGCCTCAAAAACCGCTACCCGGTGACTATCAAAATAACAACCCAGCTCCTCGTAATTCTTGTTTATTTATCGTAATTTGTTTAGATATGAAGATGGATATATAGTTTTGAATAGACTGAGATAGATAGATAAACAAACAAAATAATATAGATATATACGAACAAATGGAGATAGATAGATAGATATTTTCGACAAGTAAATGTATTTGGGGGAGGGGTCGCTTCTTTTTTTGTCATAATTCTTGTTTATTTAAACTAAAAACAAGACATTAAACAAACATGAATAAAAAAAAAATCTTAGTTTTAAAAGTAATATAGATAAATATGAACAAATTGAGATAGATAGATAGATGGATAGTTTTGAATAGACTGAGCTGGGTCGTTATTTTAATAGTCACCGGGCATCAACTCTTGAGGCAGGAGACCGGGACGCACTTCCTCATGAATTACCCCGTTTTGTATCAGGGCCAACATTTTATTTCTTGCACAATTTTTAGTGGATCACCTTTCCCACCCAGTCGTGCTTAGTCTTATATTATCTTTATGCGTGTTTACTTCATTTGTTTATTACAAAATTAGCCATTTCATTTCTTTTTTTATATGCCCTCCACTTTATATTTTGTTGTATCTTATCTATTTTTTTCTTTGATATAGTTAGTTTTCATGGCATTGTCTTGTGCTGCAATTATGAGGGATTTGGTTTCTCTCTTAAGGTTTTTCTTTCTTAGCCAAGGGATCCATTTTGTTGGCGTTATTTTCTCTTGCTTGCAACGGTTTTCATTTAGGTGGCTTTGTGACAGGTAGTAGATAAAGGAGTGCAGCCAAAATCAAATTTTCCTTCTCTTAGACTCTCCAACCGTCAGACCTAACACATATGTGTCTCTGTCCTTTAGGACAAGGAGGCTTAGCGCCCCCCAGCCACAGACATTCCGTGTACCTGTTACACGGGCCCTTATACGCTCTCTAGTTTTACAGAGGCTCCACACAACAGGTGCGGCATTTCCGTGTACCTGTTACGCGATGGTTTCTCCACACAGTAAGTGACAATATTCATTTTCTATTTAGTAGTCTCTAGACTATCTACAAAGACTCTTTTCCTAAGGATATTCATCTATTCTGTTTTGTATAGTTTCTATTACAATTTTCTTCGAATATAAAGTCTATTTGTTATAACTCTTTGTCGGTATTTGTTCAATATTTATGTTTATACCATGTTTGATGAAATGATAGACACCAACTACCATTCATTTCAACACCTATAACTGTTTTCCTTTCCAGTTCTGTTTTCTAGTTTTTGTTGTTTTTAATTTTGTCCACATGTTGCAATTGCAATCTTTCTTTGGTCATGTTAGAGTATTCTTCGAATCCTTCGATTGTAGCATCTACAGAAGTAACTCTTTCTCCTTCTTTTCTTGATACATATAATCTGTTTATATTTCGGGTGTAATATCTTGTGAATTGTCACCAATTCCTTTGTTTTTCTTTGTCTATCTGTCAGAGTTGTTAATTTTACGAATGTTACAGAGTTTCAATTTCATATTCTTTTATATTCCCTGTTTTTGGTGTTTATTAACATATTAAAAAAATGGTATGATGCGTGCATTATATTCTATCAAATGCATAAAATATTCAAAAATTGATTGTGTACAAATAATTTCGTCATTTACCATATATATATATATATATATATATATATATATATATGTGTGTGTGTGTGTGGTGTGTATATATATATATATATATATATATATAATATGTATATATATACATATATGTAAATGTGCGTATATATATGTATATATATACATATATGTATATCTGTGTATATATATGTATATATATACATATATGTATATGTGTGTATATATATATGTATATATATATACATATATGAGAAGTAAATACACAGCGATGTGTTTATGATATGTTTTTTTTGGAAGGGGGGGGGTTTAGCCGACAATTTTTGGGAGAATATGTGCTTAATTGAAGTCGTACCTAATTTTGAAAGTTAATTAATTAATAATTAATTAATTAGGTGGGCATACCTATTTAAATATATGGCTAAAAAAATCGAGAAAAATCAATTTCTGTATGTACATTTCGGCCTATTAGGCCTAATCAGCAGAGCTATAGATAGGAAGACTGCCTTGTACGTGATTCGAAACCCGACTGTCAAGCTGACAGGCGAGCATCTTAACCCCTACACCAACCGGACTTTCTTAGATTTTAGGTTTTGTTTAGAAGTAGGTTCCTAAAAAATATACATATATTTATATGTGTGTATATATAAGTATGTATATATATATATACATATATGTATATGTGTGTATATATATATGTATATATATATATATATATGTATATCCGTATATATATATATATATATATATATATATATATATATATATATATATTATATATATATATGTATATCCGTATATATATATATATATATATTATATATATATATATATATATATTATATTATATTATGTATACGTATATATATATATATATATATAATATATATATATATATATTTAGTTTAAGTAAATATTATTTACAGAGCTTAAAAACGAGGTAAATTTTAGTGTTTCTAATAGTTAATTGAAAAGCTATTATGCCTTGTTTTTACCTTCTCCCGCCAAAAATGAAAATAAAAAAAGGGACAGCCTGTGGCTGTTGACGGAAGAATAAACGATCTTAAGAGGCAGATGCGAACTGAGAAGCGTTGCTGTGTGTGTGTGTGTGTGTGTGTGTGTGTGTGTGTGTGTGTGTGTGTGTGTGTGTTGTTTGTTCGTAGAAATGGATGCCGAGTCGGCAACGCATCTCTCTTCATCCCTTATTCTCAACCAGCTGGGCCTTCCTTCCAACAAGCTGTTGCGACAATCTCCCAGATTCACTGCTGCCTTTTCCCAGCTTATAAGCTAATATTCCTTCAGACAACTACTGCCAAAATAACGACCGGTTGTTAACCTCATTCACTCGTTCACTTCTTTCTTTCTTCTCCCTTTTCTCTTTCTTTCTTCTTTCTTTCTTTCTTCTTTCGTGTTCTTTTCTTTCCTTTCTTTTTCTTTCAACTTACTTTCTTTTTTTTTTATCTTCTTTTCGTTTTCTTTCCTCTTTGCTTTATCTTATATTCATACCTTTCTTGTCTTTCTATCTCTCTTTACTTCTTTCTTTCTTTCTTTCTTTCTTTCTTTCTTTCTCTTTTGTTCTTTCATTCTTTCTTTCTTTTGTTCTCTCTATCTTTTTGTCATGTTCTTTTCTTCTTTCTTTCCGACTCACTTTCTTTTTCTTTTCTATCTTGTTTTCGTTTTTCCTTCATCTTTTCTTTATCTTTCTACCTCTCCCGTTTTTCTTTCTTTCTTTCTTTCTTTCTCTTTCTCTCATATTTCTTCTTTCTTCCTTTCTTTTTATTGTGTTCATTTCTTCTTTCTTACTAACTTGCTTTTTTCATTTCTTTTCGCTTTTCCTTCCTCTTTTTCTTTATCTTTCTTTATATCTATACCTTCCCATATTTATTTATTTCTTTCGTTTCTTTTTATATTTTTTTTCTTTCTTTCTTTCTTTCTTTCTTTCTTTCTTTCTACGTAGCTTTCTGTCTTTCCTTCTTCTTTTCCCTTCATGCTTTCTGTTTCTTTCTTAATATTTATACCTTCCTGTCTGTCTTTTCTTTCTTTCTTTCTTTCTTTCTTTCTGTGTATCTTTCTTTCTTTCTATGTATCTTTCTATCTTTCCTTCTTCTGTTCTCTTCATGCTTTCGTTCTTTTATATGCATACCTTCCTATCTCTTTGTCTTTTTCATTCTTTCTTTCTTTCTCTTTCTTTCTTTCTTTCTTTCTTTCTTTCTTTCTTTCTTTCTTTCTTCTGTTCTCTTCATGCTTTCTTTCTTTTATATTCATACCTCCTGTCTGTTTTTCATTTTCTTCTTTCTTCTTTTTTCTTTTTTTCTTCTTTCTTTCTTTCTTTCTTTCTTTCTATGTATCTTTCTGTCTTTCATTCTTTTCCCTTCATGCTTTCTTTTTCTTTCTTTATATTTATACCTTCCTGTCTGTCTTTTTTCTTTCTTTCTTTCTTGTTCAAATTTCATTTTTCCTCCTATTATTCTCATTCTATATTCCTTTCCACTTTTTTCCTTCATTTTTCTATACATTTTTATTTCCCTTAATTTCCTTTCTTCTTCTTTTTTCTTTCTTTTTTACTTTTTCCTATTTTCACCCATGCTGTCTCTTTATCATATTCTTTTCTTTTCTTTAGATTTGTTTTCTTCTTTTCGTTTTTCCTTCCTCTTTTCTTTTTCTTTCCTTTATTTTCTTTGTATTTGTACCTTCATTCTTTTTCTTTCTTTCCTTCTTTCCTATTTTGCTTCTTCTTCTAGATTTTTTCTTCAGCTTCTTATCACCATCATTATTCTACGTTCCTTTATTTTCATTCCCCTGATTTCTTTCTTAATTTCTTCTCTTCTTCCCTACCTCATTCCTCCTCTTTATTTCTACCATTCCTTCTTCACCCTTTCTTAATTCTTCTTCTATTCTCTTAATTTTTTTTATTTTTTTCATTCCGTAGCGTCTATACCGTTTCTTATTTGATATTTGCTTCTTCTCTCTTCAATTCTTTTCATTCTTGCTTTTTGTCTCTTACTATTTTCATTTCGTTTCTTCTTTCTTCTGTTCTTCCTTCGTTCATTTTATTTTTTCTTCCTTTTTTCCTTTTACTTCCCCCCTTACATTTATTTTCCCATTATTTACTTTCTCTCTGTTTCGTTCTATCTTTCTTTCTTTCTTCTTTTCTTTCTTTTCTTTTCTTATTTATTTATTTATTTATTTTCTCTGCGCACTGTTTTCAATTATTGTTATTTTTTTCTTTCTTTCTTTTTTTTTTCTTTCCTCGCGCTTTATTGTCATTTATTATTCTTTCTTTCTTTTCTTCTTATGAGAAATAAGACTCCTTTTCCACATTAAAAAATAAAGCAATATTCGAGAATAAAAATATAACGGAGTAATTAAGGAGAGTATAAAACATGATACAGTAAACAAGTTGTTTTGCGACAATAAAATAAATATCATATAGCCAACAACAACACATAAGAACATGGAAACTTTGATATCCATAATCTTCTAGAATCTCTTCCCCCACCTCCCTCTCTCCTCTCTCTTCTCTCTCTCTCTATATATATATATATAATATATATATATTATATATATAATATTAGATGAATGAAATCTGAATGTAAATAGAAAAAATTGTCAAAATTTGTTCTTTTTACTCTGTTTAAATAAAAACCGAATTCGATAGGACCATAGTAAAAAAATTCCTTTTAACTTTTGCCGATCAAATTTTCCCACACGGCTGTACCAAAATTTCTTAGGTATTTTTTTTCCTACCTGTAATGAGGATATTTTCAAAGTTCACTTCCTATTCACCTTCAGACTCATATTCTATCAAATAAAGTCCTTTTATTACTGTAATCTGAGTCCTGCTCAATTATAACTGATATGTGCGAGAGCAGCTGCCAGTGGTTTATGGTAAGATTGCAATGGTAGGGAGAGTTACTGTCAGAGGCATAGGAAAAGAATTAAGAAACACAAAAAACACATGCAAAAATTGTAAAAATTAACGTGATTCCCAACGTCTAATAACCCCGCCTAAAAGGTCGAATGCCATTAGAAATTATTCGATCAATGAAATACTATTAGAAGACCGATTCAACATCCCCTGTATTTTATACCAGAAGCGGCTACCAGCGTCGCCCTGGTTATTTGATTGTTTACTTTTGGGATTTACAAATACTGAACATTTTAAAGTAGAATTTTTAATGCTATTTCTATGTATATTTTTTAATTTTTTAAAATATCTTCGAATAATATTATAAAATTTTCATATTCTTAAAACAAAAGCAAGTACAGGGGATATATCGAATGTTGTATGTATATATATATATATATATATATATATCTTTGTCGTCAATTGTTTTATTTTTTCATAGTTTCATCCAAACATACATACATACACATCAACTGCCCTGTATATATGTATTGATAATAAAACAAATAAAGGCAACATTATTTTACGTGAAATTTTTAAAATGTTTTTTTCCTTTTTTTTTCTTTTTTCTGAAGTATGTGTCAATTCCGAATTCCAAAATCACCATCTTCCTTCCATAGAATACAGCTGAAAAATTTGTTTTGCGTCACCGTGAGAGGCGTGGACCCCACCGGGTTACTCATCAGTGGGGTTTACAGCAAATATTATCGAATGTAATTTTCATTTTTTGTGTCCAACGTTTCAGTTGCACACAGTAATTCTGGGATCTGCCTAATTTCATTTTTTCCTTCGGATTTTCAACTCTTTTAATACTCGGAGCCGTTTCAAATGCTCGATTATTATAAAATTATTAACTCCATGTTCCATACGAATGTCCAGTTCTCTCGAAAGTTCCAGGTATTTTCCAGTTCTCTTCACTCTCTTTTAATTTTACATCCTTTTCTTCTGATATAGCTACTTACTTACACAACCTGAAACCAATGAGCCTGTCCAATTCTTAATTGGAGGAACACTTAAGCAACCGTAGGTGCTGTAAAGAATCCACGTTCTTTGGTTATCAAAATAACTTGTGTCTCGGTATTAAATGACCCGAAAGGGTTGGCATGTCTTAAAACAAAACAACCAACCAAACCAAACCATTTTAGTCAGTTAAGCAGTGATGCAACTGTTTCAATTTTTTGAATTGGGTGACCACTTAAGCAACAGCAGCTACTGTTAATAACCTGAGTTCCTTTGTTTATCAATGACTTGATTCGGTTTTCAATGATCCGAAAAAGGTTTGTATGATGCCGTAAAACAAAACAACAACTAAACCAGCCATTTTTAGTAAATTAAGTTTGGCTTGGTTTGGTTTGGTTTGTTTTGTTTTACCGGCATATCAACCTCAGTGGGTCATTTAATACCAATAAAGTTTGAAATAGTAATTCTTTAAATGTAGAATTTTTATTGCTATTCTTCTATGTATATTTAAATTTTAAAATATCTCAAATATTATATAAATTTCATAATTTCTTACAACAAAATAGAAGTACAGGTGATATCGGAATGTGTATGTATATATATATATATATATATATATTATATATATATATGTGTGTGTGTGTGTGTGTGTGTGTGTGTGTGTGTGTGTACTTTGTCGTTGATTTTGTTTTTATTTTCATAGTTTCATCCAAACATACATACATACACACCAACTGCCCTGTATATATGTATTGATAATAAAACAAATAAAGGCAACATTTTAGAAAAAAACTGTTCATAAACAATACACAACAATGTAAATATGAATGTACAATGAACAAGATTCCCTCCTAACCTCTTGGAATAAAATAACGCGTAGACCGTTTTGACATGCCGTTAAAAATCAATCAAACCAATTTTCCCCAACAGTAATATTATATTAATTTTTGTAATTTTCAGTTAGTTTCCTTATATTATGCATTAATTAGCAGAACCTGTGGATATACTACAACATAACTATGATGATTTGATTTATTAGAACATTTTGATGATGTTTAACTTAAGAGGATATTGCTAAATAGTTCAATATGTAAAAATATAAATGATATTGATTTAACTCCTCTCTCTCTCTCTCTGCTCTCTCTCTCTCTCTCTCTCTCTCTCTTCTCCTCTCTCTCTCTCTCTTTCTCTCATTTTGCTCCTCTTTTCATCCTTTTCATTATGTTTGATTGAACAGAATTGTATTATCTCTTCCACGCTTCAACCCCCTCGCTCTACTTTACCCTACTCTCTCCCTCTTTTCTTTCTTTTTTATTATATTTGTTTTCTGTGTAGCATGTCCTTTTTCTTCTCTTCTTCTGTATTCATAATAAAAATGGAATGTTCCATTATTTAAGGCTGAGGTGACGAACTCTAAGAAATAGAATTTCAGCGGATAAGCAACACCAGATAATAGGAATTTATACTTTTGGCGTTTCATTCTGGGCCGATTTTAAGCGGTCTCATTTTGTAACCAGAACGTTGCTGAAGAATTGAATAACGGTCATAGTAATTAAAGAACACGTTATTAATATATGATTATTGTTGTTAGGGGTAGTGATGGGTGTTTATGATCGTGGTGCTATTGTTGTTATTTGTTGTTGTGCTGAAAAGAGCATTTCACATATAAAATCATGTTCAGAGAGACAGAGAGAGAGAGAGAGTGTGTGAGTGAGTGTTTTTGTGTATTCACAGAGAGAGAGAGACAGAGACCAGAGCAGAGAGGGGGAGAGAAGACAGATAGATTTAGAGAGTGGGTGAGTGAACTGAGTGAGTGGAAAAAAGTTGGGTGTGATGTGTCAGAGAGAGGAGGGAAGAGGGAAGAGGAGAGAGGAGAGAAAAGGGAAGAGATAATATGATGTAGATATTGAAGAGCGAGTGAGTGAGTGTGTGGTATAATGTGCGAGAGGGAGAGAGAGAGAGGAGAGTGAGAGGAAGAGAGAAGAGAGCGAGGAGAGAGAGAGGAGAGAGAGAGACGAGAGAGGTCGGGAAGTTCTCCTGAAAGAGGAAAATTTGCCGAAGGTAAGTTTAAAAATTTTCGTTTTTTTGGATAATAATTTTGATGACCGACCCACTGTAAGTGCGCGGTGTTTTGGTGACGGGCTCAGTAGATTAGATTATTTGGACTTTTTAAAAAACCTAATTTTGTTAAGAGTATTCATATAAAAGAGAGAGTGATTTGGAAATATAGAGGTATCGGTTTATTTTCGATACAATTTTTTATCAGTTTAATTATGAGAGGGCATAATATTCAAAGAATTTTATTGGCAAGAAGGTTTTCAAATTGTCCGAAAAATCCTTTGAAATAAACTACTTACTTTTTGTTGTACTTTTTTTTTTCTTTTTATGTTCTACTACTCATTATTATTATTTATTATTATTATTATTATTATTATTATTTCTAAATAACCTTCTACTTTGGTGAGTCTTTCATGAATTCAATTTTTTAAAAAAAAACTAGTAGCCCTTTCACAAATACTGAAGTCTGAGGGACATTAGATCTCCTTAGGTCTCTAGGTGTTCAGAAATATGATGCTAATCTTTCAGTCTAGTGCTGAGCGAGTTCTAATGACTGTTAGTTTCTTGGGAGTGTGTATCCCTTCATTGTCCATTACTTTCCCAGTCGACTTTTGAAACCCGATGTGGTAGTAATGTTAGCTCTATCATTATGGTTAGAGTTAGATTTTTGAAAAAGGTTAAAAATGGTTTAATATAAAATAGATGGGTTTTAAAAAAGATTTAAAAATTATCCAACATATATAAGGATAAAAACAAAATACTGTTCTTTCGCATATAGTCATAACCCCCCGGTACAAGGGTGTTTTTTTTTGAGTGTTGTTTTACTTTACTTTTATCATATATTAGCTGGCTGTACTCTGTATTTTACTATTATTGTCATTCTTTTATTGTAAAGTATTATATTTTAAGTATAGTATTAATCAATTTTTGTTATTCTTAATTTTGATTTGTTATTGTACTATTCTTCTTATTAAAATTTTAATACTACTTAAAAAATATTAAATCATTATAAGATCAATTTTAATCCATAGTCTTCATCATTCATCAGATCATTCTCATTAATTATTTTTTATACTAAACCAATCATATCTAAAGAATTCTTTTAATAACCGGGATATTCATACTTGCTATGAAA
>CM042153.1:65631692-65647095 GCA_023376005.1 Doryteuthis pealeii | reverse complement strand
CTGGTCCTCCTCTTCGATAGCAGACCTTGTTACAATGGGTTTCCTTCGACCCTTACACTGTAGGCATGACACAAAACCCTAAGGACTATCGCGTACGCCGTACAAGCATCCGTGATTGAGTCATCCTTATATTATATAAAATAAAAATTAAATTTATCGGCCCTTTGTCGTATCAACTTACAGTGAGAATCAATCCCCTTTCGCAGACAAGGAGATTATCTATTTTGCTGGGTGAGAGCCCACACCTACCGTCACTCCCCACTTATTCGCAAATCTGATTACACATTCTACACCCTTACACTACTCTAACACTAGTGGCGAGACCGGCATCGAACCCGATCTTCGATTCATAGCGAGTGATCCTACCGATTAGCCGTATCACATCATCCAAGTTCTCGATTTATGATTAAATTCTCTTTTTTTTTCCTTCTTAAAATCGACTCATATCACAAGTGCGCTACCATAAGAGCGCAGTGACGTAATAGTTAGATTCTAAAAAATAACCTCACCCAGTCCAAATCTCGGATATTCAGGGGCTCTTACATTTCACATAGCACATAATTACCCTTAGGAAAAGTATGCATCTAACTATTCTCCCCTCCATCTATGGGTAAAATTATAGGCAGACATTTCTCTTTAACCTCTGGTAACCATGAAGGAAGATGCTCGAATTCAAACCTGTTAAACTCCGCTTAGGAATACCTTATGTCACATCACGCTCTGTGTAGGTTGGTAAATACTCTTCTCATTATATATCTATCAATCGATATTTTTAATTACCATATTTATTGCCTAAAATTCACTTAACACGAGTCCAAAAATATATGTCAGTCTCTTTAAAATCCTTGACATTAACATGTTAAAAATTTATTATCTCATTTATCATTATTGAATTCCTATCAATACAACATTCATTCTTACTCTAAACACCACAACCACACTAAGAGCTAGGAAGCGCGTGTATCGTAATGCTTAAAGTCATAGGAAATCGCGACTCTTCGCCCCGATTCAAGTTCATATTAATGGTTAATATATTCACCTTACGCTAATACCCTTGGGAAAGTTGAACCTTACTCTGCCTCCACTAATTAATAGTAAGGCACACTTGGCTTTTAACCTGTTATGGCAACCGTCTTAATGAAAGGGAAACTCTGAATTCTAAACCTGTAAACTCCGGCTTAAGTATTGCCTAATAGTTCAACATTCCTCTGTGTACAGATGCGTCTCATCAATATCTATTTCATTCTCTTCATATTATCCTATCTTGTCTCTTCACATCTATCTATCCTATTGTTAACCTTGCTTCATTATTTATTGGTCGTTCCTTCTCATTCTATCTACCTATCTATATCATTTCTACTCGAACGATTGCTAGTATCTTTCTCTCTGTCCTCTCGTCTCGTTTCTCTCTCTCTTTCGTCTCATCCATCTCTCTCTCTTTCCTAATCTCTTCTCTCACTCTCTCTCTCTCCTCTCTCTCTCTCTCTCTCTCATATATATATATATAATATATATATAATATATATATAATATTTGCCTTACTTCCTTATTCAACAATCTTCTAGAAAAAACATCCAAAAATATCTAATATATATATATATAATATATATATATATTATAATATATAAATCTTCCAAAAAACATTTATTTCAGTTTCTTTATACTTATATAGATCAATCTATCTCAAACGTTCATATCTACTGACCCAGACTTTTCATATCTTTTCTATCGATCCATCTACCCACGATCTATTCCATCTATCTATCCAATCTCTTTACTTAAAATGCTATTATATCTATCCATCTATCTCAAAAAGTTCGTTATTATTTCTCAGTCTCCACACACACACACCAGACATATAATTATATATATAATATATATATATGTGTGGTGTGTGTCTCTTCATATGCCACAGTCATATCTCACCGTTTCTTCTCTCTCAATCTCTCTCTCCTCACTTTCCCCCCCCTCTTCTCTCTCTCTCTCTCGTTATATATAATATATATATATATATATATTATATATAGTATATATATAGAAGAAGAGAGAGAAAGAAAAAAGCTGAAGTGATATGAAGAAACATATATATGTAGTGTTGTGTGTGACTGGAGATAAGACATAAATATATATATATATATATATATATAATATAATATATACTATTATATGAAGAAGGAGAGAAGAGATAATAGATAGATAGATAGCATAGTAGATGAGAGAAGGGAAAGGAGAAGAGAAAAACTGAGAGTATAGATTGAATTAATATATAATTATAGTATATTATTTATGTGTGTGTGTATGTGTGTGTTTGTGTAGTGTGTGCTGTTTGGAGACTAAGACAATAAATAAAACTTATACTGATATATATATATATATAATATATAATAATATATATATATAAGTCCTTATTTTATGATCAGTCTCCACACACCACACACACACACACACACACAACACACACACATAAATATATAATATATATATTATAATATATTATGCTGGGTGTGTGATTGTGGTGGTTGAACTAGAATAAATAAGACTTATAATAATATATATATATATAATTATATAATATATAATACTGACAAAATCTATTTCATGGAATATCCGTCAGATTTGACGGAAAGCTTCAAATTTATGAAGTCAATTTACAATGGGTTTTTTAATTCCACTCAAAATCCGTCATGATGCACAATCGCCGCGAAAAAAAACGACGAGATTAGACAGTCAGAATTAGCCAGTTCCTTACCAACTACGCCTGTATGCTTTTACGCCAAAACATGTCCACGTGATAAACAGACCACGCTCTCTGCTGACTTTAAAACAAGGGTTAATAATCTAATTCCATGGGAAAACCAGAAGGAAAAACTAGCTTTCTTTACCTCTCATGCCGATAAAGAGACGAAGGAGCCGAAGAACCTAGATTGTAAGGTATTGGTTTGATGTGAGTCCGGGGGTATCGTGGAAGACTGCGCTTCTGTCGACAATCGATAACAGAATGTCAAATATTGGACGAGCTGAGGAGACAACACACACAGAAGAAGAAATAAAGATGAGGTATCTCTTTGCCACCTGGGAAAAGCCCAATACGAAAGACGCATTGCGTAGTACGACACGGCGTGGCGACGTTTGCCGCTGAAGGGAATAAGAAAGAGAGTGTGCATATGGATATAAATTGTTGCGCCTCTCGTTTGGTGCGTGTTTTAAGTGGAGAGGAAAGAGAAAAATACAGAAAGAATAAATATTGCAATCTGCAAATGACATTCCGCCCAAAATTCTAAGTAAACCAAAGAAACCGGAGTTAAAAAACAGCCATTTTTTTTCTTTCTAATATTGAACGAAAAATGTTCTTCAGTTGCAGATCAACTAAACCAAATGTTGCCCAATTTAAAACAGAACATCAACATCTGTATATATAAAGCCTGTCTAATTTTAGAGTCTAGTAGAATGAGCTCGTCCCAACGCGAGTGTTCAAATTCTGACGAAATCTATTGGCATTTCACATAGCTAATACCCTTGGAAATATGAATCCCACTCTCCCTCCAGCTAGATAAAATATAGCAGACTGGACTCTTAACCTTGATTAGGCAACCACCTAGGAAAGGAAAAACGCGAATTCAAACCTTAAACTCCGCTTAAAAATTACCTTGTGTCATCCTGCTCGGCGGTTTGTAAATTATATATACATAAGATTAACTAAGCTACTCGTTCGACCCGATTAAAAATTTTGACAAAACTGTATTCCATAGCTAACTCTGGGGAGTATCCAATACTCGTATGGTAAATAGTTAGCACAGACTGACTTAATAACCTGTTACAAACCAGTCTAAAAGGAAACTCTGAATTCAAACCTGGGGTTAACTCGCTAAGAAATTACTGTCACTCCTTCCGGAAGAGGGTCGTATATCTACTACATCCCATCTTCTCTCTCTCTCTCTCATTCCATAAATAATATTAATAATATAGCATAATATATATATAATAAAAAATACCAAAAGACTTAAAATTAGCTTATAGTCTATTTCAGAGCGAAAATTCTAAAACCTCTCCATCTGGGAAATAACACTTTGTCTAAGCTCCCTAACATAACTATAACGCAAATCTCTAAGTCTTTTATCTATTCTTAATATGCTCTGGACTCGAACATTAAGAGACAATATCTCAAACATCACAGGTTTTTAAATAAAAACGTCTTTGTTCGTAAGAAGATTCTTCCCTACTTTTGGATTATAATATAATATATATATATATATACTATATATATATACAGTAAAAAGGCCCACATTTTTTTCTTCTAAATTTAATCGAGAAAAACTATCCCTCAGTTTGCAATCCAAACATAAACTCAAATGTGCCCCGCAACATTTAAAAACAGAAACATTCCAACATCGTATATAGAAGTACGTGGGTGAATCTAGATTTAGAAATGGACGCGTACGACCATTCAAAAATTTTTTCTTGACCCAAGTTTTTTGTTTTTTTTTTGGTATTTTTTTTGTCCCCCCCCCAATCCCCCCCCCAATACTAAACCTTTGAATTATTCCACTATGAAAATTAGACAACTAGGTCGTTAACCTAGCTAACAAACCAGTCCAAAGAAAGGAAACTCTGAATCAAACCGGTATCCGCTTAAGAAACTGATTTATCCGTCCATCCTGCTCGCGCAGAGCATTAAATACTATACATATATGTATTACTAAACTTTATGAACACTATATTACTATACATCGTAGAAATGACTCCGTCGTTCCAAGTTCAAAAGCCTGCACGAAAGCTCGTGCATTTCACATAGTTTTGGAATACCCTGAGGAAAGTTATGCATCCAACACTCTATCCTACCAGCTATAATGCGTGAATAAATATAGACAGGCTCTTTAATCATGCTAAATCGGTTCTAGCAGAAGAAAAAACTCTGAATTCAAACCTGTATCTAAAACCCCGCCTAAAAATTGACCTATGTATGTCACATCCTACTCTGCGAAAAGGGTGAATATATATATAATCATTTAAATTATGGGTTACCACTCATAACTTAATTTCTAAATCCATCATCAGATGAGTCCAATGGTGAGATTAAAAACCAGTGGTGAAATGCGTTGAGATGTTAAACCCATGCCAATACTTTTTCTCATTCCTCATTCTCCTATCTTATATATATATATTCATATATAAGATATTGTGTGTGTTTCTGTCTGCTACGCCGAAAAACTCAATTACTACTCAAGTCACAATTCCCTATTATTACGCTACATTCTTCATGATTTTATTTTATTTTTAAACCTCAATATTAATAAAATTGTTAACATTATTAATACTTGACCATATCTACACATTAATATACATGCAATTGTTATTTAATAATACAACAAAAATACGGTTTACAGTTTGAATGGGAAGACTAATTGCATATTTATATTTTAAAATTTGGATTCTAATAAACCATATGCTTAGTATTAGTGAGTTCTAATTGTTTGTTTATTTTAATGAATATAAGCCACAAAATCATCTTCAATAAAATCTTAAATGAAATCCATTAACCAAGAAGAAATAACGTCATTTATCTTTACTTCCTCTTTTCCAACTAAATACTTAAATTAGAAAAAATAACAAGAACGAGATATGGAAGAATAAGTTCAGTTGTTCTATTTTCGATTATTACTCCCTTCTGTTTCAAATCTTTTTAATTCTGCATTCTGTATTTAGTTCATTAGCCCTTCTGATTTAATACAAATTTATTTACATTTAAAACTAAATACTTGCACCCGGAGGGTGCATTATATTTCCTAGATATATATAATATATATATATGAGTGTGTATATATATATATATATAAATAATAGTATATAAATATATATATAATATATAATTACTAAACTTCTCAGATTATATTGCATCATCATGTATAAGTATATACTATATAATATATATATATATAAATACTTAATATGATAATATGTGTAGTTGGTAGCATCAGAAAATAATACCGCACATCAAGCAAAACATATCTTAATTCGACAATACAATTAAAATACTCTTAAAGAAAAATGATTACTATTCCTATTGTGAATAAAAAAAATCATCCCCTAACGCGGTGATTTGATACAGTCGCAAGAATGGCGAACTCGCTTTTCAGTAGTAGGAAATCTGCGGTGAGAATTAATCTTACATAAACCATTTACTCAACGCCACCGGTACACAAGACTCACTTGTTTGGACAACTTCTCTTCTGTCAATTAACACTATGTCTAGTCTTCTGCCGGATTCATGTGATCCGTTTGAAATCTCAGTCCCAGAGAATGATATGCGTCTCATTCTCTGGACCGACTCAAATGTTTGTGCCTATACCGTTTTGTGTAATTTATGAGAAGGCCCGTCCCGTTCCCCACCTCAAAAACCGCTACCCGCTGTGACTATCCAAAAATAAACAAACCCAACTCCTCCGTAATTCTTTTTTATCGTATTTGTTTTAGATATGAAGATAGAATATATAGTTTGAATAACTGAAAGATAATAAACAAAACAAAATAATATGAAATACGAACAAATGGAATAGATGAGAGTGAGAGATTTGCGATCAAGTAATTATTGGAGGTCGCTCTTTTTTTTCATAATTTCTGTGATTTAAACTAAAAAAAAGACATAAACAAACATGAATAAAAAAAAAATCTTAGTTTTAAAAATAATATAAGTAAATATGAACAAATGAATAGATAGATAGATGATAGTTGTTGAAATGTAGACTGACTGGTCTTATTTTTAATAGTCACCGTGGCATCAACTCTTGAGCAGGAGACCCGGACGCCACTGCCTCTGATATACCCCGTTTTGTATCAGGCCAACGAGTGTTTATTTCTTCCCACAAATTTTTAGGATCACCTTTCCCCACCCAGTCTCTTATCGTTAGTATAGATCTTTTATGGTGTTTACTTCATTTTATTAACAAGAATTAGCCATTCATTGCTTTTTTTAGATGCCCTCCACTTGTATATTTTTCTTATCTTACTAGTTTTTTCTTTTGAGTATAGTTATTTCATGCATTCTTGTGCTGGCAATTATGAGATTTTGTTCTCTTAAGTTTTCTTTCTTAAAGCCAAACCATTTTTGTTGCTATTTCTCTTTGCTTGCAACGTGTTTCATTTTAGGGTTCTTGTGACAGGTAGAATAAATAGTGAGCCAAAATCAAATTTTCTTCTCTCTTAGAACTCTCCAACCGTCAGACCAAACACATATGTGTCTCTTCCTTTGAACAAGAGGCTTAGCGCCCCCCACCACAGACATTCCGTACCTTTACACCCATACGCTCTCTAGTACAAGGTCCACACAACAGTGCTGCAGTCCGTTTTGACCTGTTACCTGATGTTTCTCCACACAGTAATGACAAATCATTTCTATTTAGTATCTCTTAGACTATCTACAACTCTTTTCCTAAGATAGTTCATCTATTTCTTTTTGTTATTAGTTTCTATTATCCAATTTTTTCGAATATTAATAGCTATTTTTTATAACTCTTGTCATGTTAATTTGTTCGAATATTACTGTTATAACCATGTTTGATAAATGAAGACACCAACTACCATCATTTCTAACACCTATAAACTCATGTTTTTTCCTTCCAGTTCTGTTTCTATTTTGTTGTTTTAATTGTTCCACATGTTGCAATTCAATCTTCTTTGGTTCATTTAGAGTATTCGTTCGAATCCTTCGATTTAGCATCTACAGAAGCAACTCTTCTCCTTCTTTCTGATACATATAATCTGTTTATTATTTCGTTGTAATATCTATTGAATTGTCACCAATTCCTTTGTTTTTCTTGTCTACTGTCAATTGTTATTTTACGAATGTTACTAAGTTTCAATTTCAATATTCTTTATGCATCCTTTGGTGTTTATAACATATTAAAAAAATGGTATGATCGTGCATTACATTCTATCAAAACATATATAAATATTCAAAACTTGATTGCATACAAATAATTTCGTCATTACATATAATATATTTATATATATATATATATATATATATGGGTGTTGAATCATGGTTTGTGTTTGATATATTATATATATAATATATATAAAATATGTATATATATACATATATTAAAGTGCGTAAAAATGTATTATTGTTATACATATATGTATAGTCGTTTATATTATATGTATATATTTAACAATTATTTACTATGTGTGATATATATATGTATATATATATCATATATGAAATAAAACCAGCCATGTGTTTAGATATTTTTTTTGGAAGGGGGGTTTTAGCCGACAATTTTGGGAGAATATGTGCTAATGACTGTAGCCTAATTTTAAAGTTAATTAATAATAATTAATTAAATTAAGGGTCAAACCTATTTAAATTATAGGCTAAAAAATCGAGAAAGAATTAAATCAATTTCTGATGTACATTTCGGCCTTATTAGGCCGAATCAGCAGAGCTGATTAATAGGAAACTGCCTGTACGTATTCGAAAAACCCCGACTGTCAAGCTTGACACACATCTTATACCCCTACACCAACCGCTTTCTTTAGATTAGTTTTGGTTAGAAGTAGGTCCTAAAAATATACACTATATTTATAGGGTAAATAAGATGTATATAATATAACATATCACTGTGTGATAATAATTTATATATATTACATATATATATGTTATATCCGTTATGTATATAATATATATGTATATCCGTATATATATATTATATAGTATATATATATATATATATATATATATATATGATATCCTATTATATATATATATGAATAATATATATATATTATAATATAATATATATATATATGTATATCTAACGTATATATTTTTGTATATATATAAATATTATATATAATATATATAGTATATATATTTAGTTTAAGGTAATACATATGTACAAGCTTAAAAACAGAAATTTTATTGTTCTAATAGTTAATTTGAAAAGCTATTTATGCCTTGTTTTTACCTTCTCCCGCCAAAAATGAAAATAAAAAAAGGACAGCCTTGCTGTTACGAGAATAAACATCTTAAAGGCAGATGCAAATCTGAGAAGCTTGCTGTGTGTGCGTTGTATGTGGTACTGTGTTTGTTATGTTGGTGTTTGGTGTTGTTTGTCGTAGAAATGGATGCCGATCGGCAACGCATCTCTCTTCATCCTTAATCTCAACCAGCTGGCCTTCCTTCCAACAAGCTGTTGCGACAATCTCCCAGATTCACTGCTGCCTTTTCCAGCTTATAAGCTAATATTCCTTCAGACAACTACTGCCAAAATAACGACCGATTGTTAACCTTCATTCACTCGTTCACTTCTTTCTTCTCTCCCTTTTCTCTTTCTTCTTTCTTTCTTTCTTTCTTCTTCGTGTTCTTTTCTTTCTTTCTTTCTTCCAACTTACTTTCTTTTTCTTTTTATCTTCTTTTCGTTTTTTCTTCCTCTTGCTTTATCTTATTATTCATACCTTTCTTGTCTTTCTATCTCTCTTTACTTCTTCTTCTTTCTTCTTCTTCTTTCTTTCTTTTGTTCTTTCATTCTTTCTTTTGTTCTCTCTATCTTTTTTCATGTTCTTTCTCTTTCTTCCGACTCACTTTCTTTTCTTTTCTATCTTGTTTCGTTTTTCCTTCATCTTTTCTTTATCTTTCTACCTCTCCGTTTTCTTTCTTTCCTTTCTTTTTTCTCTTCTCTCATATTTCTTTTTCTTCCTTCTTTTTATTGTGTTCATTCTCTTTCTTACTAACTTGCTTTTTTCATTTCTTTTCGCTTTCCTCCTCTTTTTCTTATCTTTCTTTATATCTTACCTTCCCATATTTATTTATTTTTCGTTCTTTTATATTTTTTCTTTCTTTCTTTCTTTTTTCTTTCTTTCTTACGTAGCTTTCTGTCTTTCCTTCTTCTTTTTCCCTTCATGCTTTCTGTTTCTTTCTTAAATTTATACCTTCCTGTCTGTCTTCTTCTTTCTTTCTTTCTTTCTTCTTTCTTCTTCTTTCTTTCTGTGTTATCTTTCTTTCTTTCTATGTATCTTTCTATCTTTCCTTCTTCTGTTCTCTTCATGCTTCTTCTTTTATATGCATACCTTCCTATCTCTTTCTTTTTCATTCTTTCTTTTTCTCTTCTTTTCTTTCTTTCTTTCTTTCTTTCTTTCTTTCTTTCTTCTCTTTCTCTTCATGCTTTTCTTTCTTTTATATTCATACCTTCCTGTCTTTTTTCATTTTCTTTCTTTCTTCTTTTCTTTTCTTTCTTTCTTTCTTCTTTCTTTCTTCTATGTATCTGTCTTCATTCTTTTCCCTTCATGCTTTCTTTTTCTTTCTTATATTTTATACCTTCCTGTCTGTTTTTTCTTCTTTCTTTCTGTCAAATTTCATTTTCCTCCTATTATTCTCATTCTATATCCTTTCCACTTTTTTCCTTTTTTCTATACATTTTTATTTCCCTTAATTTCTTTCTTCTTCTTTCTTCTTTTTTACTTTTTCCTATTTCACCCATGCTGTCTCTTTATCATATTCTTTTCTTTTTTTAAATTGTTTCTTCTTTCGTTTTTCCTTCCTCTTTCCTTTCCTTTATTTTTCTTTGTATTTGTACCTTCATTCTTTTTTCTTCTTTCCTTCTTTCCTATTTTGCTTCTTCTTCTAGATTTTCTTCAGCTTCTTATCACCATCATTATTCTACGTTCCTTTATTTTCATTCCCCTGATTTCTTAATTTCTTTCTTCTTCCCTACCTCATTCCTTCTTTATTCTACATTCCTTCTTCACCCTTTCTTAATTCTTCTTCATTCTCTTTAATTTTATTTTATTTTTCATTCCGTAGCGTCTATACCGTTTTCTTATTTGATATTTGCTTCTTTCTCTTTCTTCAATTTCTTTCATTCTTGCTTTTTTGTCTCTTACCTATTTTCATTCGTTTCTTCTTTCTTCTGTTCTTCCTTCGTTCATTTATTTATTCCTTCCTTTTTCCTTTACTTCCCCCCTTACATTTATTTTCCCATTATTTACTTTTCTCTCTGTTTCGTCTATCTTTCTTTCTTTCTTTCTTTCTTTCTTTCTTTATTTATTTATTTATTTATTTTCTCGCGCACTGTTTTCAATTATTGTTATTTTTCTTTCTTTCTTTTTTTCTTTCCTCGCGCTTTATTGTCATTTATTATTCTTTCTTTCTTTCTTCTTATGAGAAATAAGACTCCTTTTCACATTAAAAAATAAAGCAATATTCAGAG
The DNA here is from genome assembly GCA_023376005.1 of Doryteuthis pealeii. NCBI lineage: Eukaryota > Metazoa > Mollusca > Cephalopoda > Myopsida > Loliginidae > Doryteuthis > Doryteuthis pealeii. The sequence continues at coordinate 65,635,891 of CM042153.1, read as the reverse complement.
AATATAAAATATAACGGAGTAATTAAGAGAGTATAAAACATGATACAGTAAACAAGTTGTTGCGACAATAAATAAATAAATATCATATAGCCAACAACAACACATAAGAACATGAAACTTGATATCCATAATCTTCTAGAATCTCTTCCCCCCACTCTCCTCTCTCTCTCTCTCTCTCTCTCTATATATATATATATATATATATATATATAATATATATATATTAGATGAATGAAATCTGATGTAATAAAAAATTTCCAAAATTGTCTTTTTACTCTGTTTAAAAAAAACCGAGAATTCGATAGGACCATGTGAAAAAAAAAATCCTTTTAACTTTTTGCCGATCAAATTTCCCACACGGCTGTACCAAATTTCTAGGTATTTTTTCTACCTGTATGATGGGATATTTCAAAGTTCACTATCTATTCACTTCAGAACTCATTCTATTCAAATAAAGTCCTTTTATTACTGTAATCTGAGTCCTGCTCAATTATAACTGATATGTGCGAGAGCAGCTGCCAGTGGTTTATGGTAAGATTGCAATGGTAGGAGAGTTACTGTCAGAGGCATAGGAAAAGAATTAAGAAACACAAAAATACATGCAAAAATGTAAAAATTAACGTGATTCCCAAACCGTCTAATAACCCTAAACAGGTCGAAGTGCCATTAGAATTATTCGATCAATGAATACTATTAGAAGACCGATTCAACATCCCTGTATTTTATACCAGAAGCGGCTACCCAGCGTCGCCCTGGTGTATTGATTTGTTTACTTTTGGGATTTACAAATACTGAACATTTTAAAGTAGAATTTTAATGCTATTTCTATGTATATTTTAATTTTAAAATATCTTCGAATATATATAAAATTTTCATAATTCTTAAACAAAAAGCAAGTACAGGGGATATCGAATGTGTATGTATATATATATATTATATATATATTTACTTTGTCGTCAATTGTTTTATTTTCATAGTTTCATCCAAACATACATACATACACATCAACTGCCCTGTATATATGTATTGATAATAAAACAAATAAAGGCAACATATTTTACGTGAAAATTTTAAAATGTTTTTTTCCTTTTTTCTTTTTTTCTGAAGTATGTGTCAATTCCGAATTCCAAAAATCACCATCTTCCCTTCCATAGAATACAGCTGAAAAATTGTTGCGTCACCGTGAGAGGCGTGGACCCCACCGGGTTACATCATCAGTGGGGTTACAGCAAATATTATCGAATGTAATTTCATTTTTTGTGTCCAACGTTTCAGTTGCACACAGTAATTCTGGGATCTGCCTAATTTCATTTTTTTCCTTCGGATTTTCAACTCTTTAAACTCGGAGCCGTTTCAAATGCTCGAATTATTATAAAATTATTAACTCCATGTTCCATACGAATGTCCAGTTCTCTCGAAAGTTCCAGGTATTTTCCAGTTCTTCACTCTCTTTTAATTTTACATCCTTTTCTTCTGATATAGCTACTTATACAACCCGAAACCAATGAGCCTGTCCAATTCTTAATTGGAGGAACCACTTAAGCAACCGTAGGTACTGTAAAGAATCCAGTTCTTTGGTTATCAAAATAACTTGTCTCGGTATTAAATGACCCGAAAAGGTTGGCATGTCTTAAAACAAAACAACCAACCAAACCAACCATTTTAGTCAGTTAAGCAGTGATGCAACTGTTCAATTTTTGATTGGGTGACCACTTAAGCAACAGCAGCTACTGTTAATAACCTGAGTCCTTTGTTTATCAAAATGACTTGATTCGGTTTTCAATGATCCGAAAAAGGTTTGTATGCCGTAAAACAAAACAATCAACTAAACCAACCATTTTAGTAAATTAAGTTTGGGTTGGTTTGTTTTTGTTTTACGGCATATCAACCTCAGTGGGTCATTTAATACCAATAAAGTTTTTAAATAGTAATTCTTAATGTAGAATTTTATTGCTATTTCTATGTATATTTAAATTTTAAATATCTTCGAATATATATAAAATTTTCATAATTCTTACACAAAAAGAAAGTACAGGTGATATCGAATGTGTATATATATATATATATATATATATATATATATATATATATATTATATGTGTGTGTGTGTGTGTGTGTACTTTGTCGTTGATTGTTTTATTTTCATAGTTTCATCCAAACATACATACAAACACACCAACTGCCCTGTATATATGTATTGATAATAAAACAAATAAAGGCAACATTTTAGAAAAAAAAACTGTTCATAAACAACTACACAAAATGTAAATATGAATGTACAATGAACAAGATTCCCTAACCTCTTGGAATAAAATAACCGTAGACGTTTTGACATGCGTTAAAATCAATCAAACCAATTTTCCAACAGTAATATATTATTATTTTGTAATTTTCAGTTATTTTCCTTATTATCATTAATTAGCAGAACCTGTGGATATACTACACTATGATGATTTGATTATTACAACATTTGATGTTTACTTAAGAGCTATTGCTAAATAGTTCAATATGTAAAAATATAATGATATTGATTTAACTCTCTCTCTCTCTCTCTCTCTCCTCTCTCTCTCTCTCTCTCTCTCTCTCTCTCTCTTCTCTCATTTCTTCCTTCTTTTCATCTTTTCATTATGTTTGATTGAAACAAATTAGTATTATCTCTTCCACGCGCTCACCCCCTCGCTCTATCTTTACCCTACTCTCTCCCTCTTTCTTTCTTTTTTATTATATTGTTTCTGTGTAGCATGTCCTTTTTCTTCTCTTTCTGTATTCATAATAAAAATGGAATGTTCCATTATTTAAGCTGAGGTGACGACACTCATAAGAAATAAGAATTCAGCGGATAAGCAACACCAGATAATCAGGATTTATACTTTTTGCGTTTCATCTGGCCGATTTGAACGGTCTCATTTGTAACCAGACGTTGTAGAAGATGATAACGGTCATAGTATTAAAGAACACGATTATTAATATAGATTATTGTTGTTAGGGGTAGTGATGGTGTTTATGATAGTGGTGCTATTGTTGTTATTGTTGTTGTTGCTGAAAAGAGCATTTAACATATAAAATGCATGTTCAGAGAGACAGAGAGAGAGAGAGAGTGGGTGAGTGAGTGTTTGTGTATCAGAGAGAGAGAGACAGAGACAGAGACAGAGAGGGGGAGAGAGAGACAGATAGAGAGAGAGTGGGTGAGACTGAGTGAGTGAGAGTGTGTGTATGTGTCAGAGAGAGAGAGAGAGAGAGAGAGAGAAGAGAAAAGAGAGATAGATAGATAGAGAGCGAGTGAGTGAGTGTGTGTGTATGTGCCAGAGAGAGAGAGAGAGAGAGAGAGAGAGAGAGAGAGAGAGAGAGAGAGAGAGAGAGAGAGGTCGGAGTTCTTCTGAAAAGGAAAAATTTCCGAAGGTAAGTTTTAAAAATTTTTTTTTTATGGATAATAATTTTGATGACCGACCCACTGTAGTGCACGGTGTTTTTGTGACGGCTCAGTAGATTAGATTATTTGGAACTTTAAAAACTAATTTGTTTTAGTATTTCATACTAAAAGAGAGAACGATTGGAATATAGAGGTACGGTTATTCGAACAATTTCAGTTTAATTATGAGAAGGCTCATTAATATTCAAAGAATTTTTCGGACAAGAAGGTTTTCAATTGTCCGAAAAATTCTTTGAAATAACTACTACTCCTACTACTAACTATTATTATTATTATTATTATTATTATTATTATTATTCTATACTCTTGGTGAGCTTTTCATATCAATTTTAACTAGTAGCCTTTCACTGAAGTCTGAGGGACATTAGATCTCCTTAGGTCTCTAGGTGTTCTAAATATGATGCTAAACTGCATCTAGTGCTGAGGTTCCAATACTGTAGTTCTTGGGAGTGTGTATCCCTTCATTGTCATTACTTCCAGGTCGACTTTGACCCGATGTGGTAGTACTTGTTAGCGTCCTATCTATGGGTAAATAGATTTTTAAAAAGAAGAGTTTAAAAATGTGTTTAAAGAATGGGTTTTAAAAAGATTTAAATACCCAACAATAATGAATAAAACAAAAACGTCTTCGGCATAAAATAACCCAAGGGTTAACATGCCGTAAAATCCTACCAGCCAACCAACCAACCAATCAACCAATCAGGTCTCTAGGACTATTCTAATTAATCTTGCCTTGCAGTGTTGTAATTGGATAATTTCGATTCTTCCT
>CM042153.1:65611692-65621692 GCA_023376005.1 Doryteuthis pealeii | reverse complement strand
CTGGGTTGAAAGGATTTAAGATGCCAAGTTTCATTAGGATTTGGAAATTAATCTTGAAGTCCAGAGGTAAGAAGCGAACAAAGAGAGTTGTATATACAAGCGGTACCTGTGGATATACCGCTGTATGATATTTTAATTATTACGTTTGACATGTTTACTTAAGAGGTATTGAAAAATACTTCAATATGTAAATAGTATAATATTCTCTCTCTCTCTCTCTCTCTCTCTCTCTCTCTCTCTCTCTCTCTCTCTCTCTCTCTCTCACACACACACACACACACACACACTCACTCACTCACTCACTCACACTGTTTTATCCTGCTTTTAATCGGTTCATTATGTTCGATTGAAACAGATTAGCGTTATCGCTGCCGCGCTCTCCCCCTACCCTCTCTCTCTCTCTTTATCCTACTCTTTCTTTTTTCTTACTATATTTTTCTGTGTATCGTATCCTTTTTCTTACCCTTATAATAAAAACGGAATGGTCCATTATTTAGCTGAGGTGACGACACTCATAAGTAATAAGAATTCGGTGAATAAACAACACCAGATAATCAGGATTTATATTTTTACATTTCAACTTGGACGATTTGGATGGTCTCGTTTTAAACCAGTAACGGTCATAAAATTAAGGAACATGAGTATTAATATATAGTTAGGGTAGCGTAGACATAAAGTCAACGGCGTTTGGTAACTGTCAGTATGTAATTTTCAAAACGAGTGATTTACGTATGTTCGTGTTTTTATTATATTCTGTTGTGTGCTGCATCATGGGAAATGTGGTTAAGTTTCGGGGGGAATGATGGGAGGGCTGGTATATTTCATTGGACATTCTAGGAAGGGCGTTTAGTTTATGTTAATTTTGTGATTTGTTTCTATATTTCTGTTAATGATATTGAGTACTCTTTACTAATGAATATGGTAAACTATATTATTCTGTCAAGAAAACATTTGATACCATCCACCTATATATATATATATATATATATATATATATATATATATCAAGGAAAAAGAAAAAAAAACACAGGTTTAAATGGGTTAAGTGGTGAGTTTATTGGCTGACGCTGTAGTGTTTCGATCAATTAATTAGATCATCTTCAGGGCATGATAAGAAATTATTCATCACAGAATAATGAGAAAATCGAGTGGCAATCTATCATTCAGTCTGTTTAAAAAAATTTTGAAGTTTGAAAAAGGAGACGGTTTTGAAATATGACATCAAATATTCTATTTTATGGCGTGAGTATGTGGCGCTGTAAGTGTGTGGATTGAAAGGAAACATTGTGCATTTTTTTATTCACTTCTTTTCTTCACACACACACACACACACACACACACACACATATATATATATATATATATATATTATATATATATATATATATACTTTGGTGCGGTACCAAGTACCTTGGTACAGAGGATTCTAGGCGGGTCCTAGTTCTCTACCAGTAGTTTGTTTTAGAGTTCAGGTTCCGTAGAGAGCTCAATGTTTAATTATAGTAAACAGAGCAAAGTTATTTGTAAAAAAAAGGCCTAAAATACCATGGGTATCGTAGTTATGGACCATTTCCACTGTGGAAATAGTCCGTAACCACGATACCCATGGTATTTAAGGCCTTTTTTTACAAATATATATATATATATATATATATATATATATATAAGGTTAACCAGGTTATTTCCTATAAATCCAACCTAAAAAAGAGGAACCACTCTGATTGACAAACATTATTTATTTATTTATTGATCTACTAAGAAAAAAGAAGACGGGGTTAGGGTTAGGGATTAGGGTAAGGGTTAGGGATAGGGGTTAGGGGTTAGGGGTTAGGGTTGCGGTTTAGAGTTAGTTTAATGGGAAAATAATGCGAAGATTAATTAACAGATAAAATTCATTCAGAGTGGTTCCCCTTTTTTATATAGGAAATAACCGTTAACCAAAGGAATAAGACAAATGGTGTTTCTTTAAGATTAACCACTCTTTAACTATTCTCAACGACTTTCATCGTCAAGAGAAACGTCTTGGTTCACTTAGCTGTTACTTGTGCTTCTGACTCCATAGTGCACTTTATTAGGGACCGAACCCTTAATTATTGATTTCCTTTTCACCCCCACACACACACCCGCCTACAACCCGGCAATAATAATTTTTAAAATAACCAAAAAAACTCTGCAGAAACCGACGGGTTGAAGCCACGGTTAGGCAAATCTTAATTTTAGGGAAAGCCTTGCGCCCGGATAGTAGGTGCACACACACACACAAGGCAAAGTACCACTGGTGTTCATCTGCCCGTAACAGTGCTCCTGTTCGTGTAGTATCCGCTGTGAGTTACATCGTATACATAGAATAAATCTGGTTATTTCCTATAACTCCAACCTAAAAAAGGGGAACCACTCTGATTGACTGATAAATTATTTATTTATTTATTTATTGATCAACTAGGAAAAAAGAAGTTGGGGTTAGGGTTAGTTTAATGGGGAAATAATGGATAGATTAATAAACGTTTAAAGATTTGATATGCCTTAAGATTAAGTTAATATCATTAATATTATTAAGTTAAAATATTAATAAGTTAAGATTAAGTTAATAGATTAATAAACGTTTAAAGATTTGAGATGCCTTAAGATTAAGTTAATATTATTAATATTATTAGTTATAATATTAATAAGTTAAGATTAAGTTAATATGATTAACAAACGTTTAAGATTTGATATGCCTTAAGATTAAGTTAATATTATTAATATTATTAAGTTATAATATTAATAAGTTAAGATTAAGTTAATATGATTATAAACGTTTAAAGATTTGATATGCCTTAAGATTAAGTTAATATTATTAATATTATTAAGTTATAATATTAATAAGTTAAGATTAAGTTAATATTATGATTAATAAACGTTTAAAGATTTGATATGCCTTAAACACCCGGTTTCGACTGGGGTCCGGCGAGCTTCGGCCGTTGGACCGTTTGGTTGTAATAATAGCGTCGATCTCAGGGGGCCATCCCCCAGGCAACACCTGCCCCCTTGATTTAAAGGGCAGGGCTGGGTTTATTGCCCAGTGCCTGAGGCGCCCTCCTTGAGGGGAATGCCGACGGGATCGACGCAATTTTTCACCTGCCACTCCATGGGCTTCGACTCGTGGGTGGTCCCACGTTAATAGGGACTTTATGCCTGACCCGTACAAGTGGGGTACGCGGTAAATATCATGCCTTAAAAGAAGAGACGAAAAATGAGACATTAACGTAGCGTGTCCATGATGAGTGTATTTGATGTGTGCCGGCTGCATCTCGGCATCCGACTCCACAACAGATACGTTTATTTATATGAAAATCCGTACAGAAAATGCAACTGGACACACACCTGGGCATAATGCCCGAAGTCTTTATTTCTGGGGGGAACGGGGTACAAAACTGGTCATACTTCTATATCTTTTAGTTCTGTCTTAGCTAGTCTCACTCGCCGACCGATCCATACAATTAAGTACAGTCATCCATCGCCTTACATTACTGCTTTCACCGAAAACTCCGTTGTCACTCTGTATGTTTGGTTTGTTTTGTTCTACGGCATATCAACCTCAGTGGGTCATTTAATACCGATAAAGTTTTGAAATAAATCAATTCTTAATGGATAATACAATTTTTTTATAAATACATCCCCAAATATTCTCGATTGGGTTTAGACCTGGAGAGCACGGTGAATGACTCAAAAGCTGATTTCGTTTAGTTTTGGTTTTGTTTTGTTTTACGGCATATCAACCTCAGTGGCTCATTTAATGCCGATAAAGTTTTGAAATAAATCAATTCTTAATGGATAATACAATTTTTTCAAAATACATTTTTCTATTTAACCCATAGATGGGACCCTAACAGGTACTACCACTCCGGGTCAGAGTGGACCAGGGAGCAATGGTGATGAAGGGGGTGCTCCACATCCCCCAAACCTCCAAAACTGGAACCTCACCATCAGATAGAGTTTAACGTCATTCCCAGGACATGTAGACCCGCAGCCACCGCCTTCTAGCACCCATATGATAAAAAGGGGTTGGGGCTTGCCATAAGGGCAATAGGGTTGGGAAAATCATATAGGTGCTAGGGCTTGACGTGACCAGCCGATTGATCGGAGGAGGCCTCTCCGACCGCCCGTCTAGCCCAAGATAGGGCCAAAGTGGAGTATTGCATGTCATGAATTGCTCATCCACCTGGGCTCTATCCTTAAGGATCACGGGTCGCCACCCACGGCCAACAGGTGGCCCCATTGGGGGAGTCTTACCCCTCTGCAGAGGTGCAGTCGTTACATTCTAACGCCCCAGCCGACAGGGCGGCACTCTGTATGTGATGTCCCACTTAGACCCATATGGTAAAAATAAAAAGCCTATTTAAAATTTTATTTACATTTATATAATGATTAAAAGTGGGATTGGAGGGGGCAAAAAACAAAAAGTCCCCAACGAAAAACAAGAAACAAAATAAAAATAAGGCCATTTTGGTTACCATGATGAGGATTGATTTTAGAATTCGATTTTTTTAAAACTATCAGTATCGTAACATCTGCCGTGACGTTCGAAGCAACACGCAAACGACACTCCCCGAGAAAGTCTATGTTCCTCGCAAGAGAAAACGTTCTAATTCTATTACAACATCTAAATGAAATATTTAACATAGACATTGTTTATTCATTTGTCTGTGTGGTACATCTCTGTATTCACCCGACTACAAAAAGTAGGATGGTTTAGTTTTGAATGTAAAACGATTTCTAGACGGGGTTTCAAGATGGTGTATCCATCTATCTTTGTTTCTTTCTAGTATCCTTGTGGTGTTTTTCAATGTGTGGTTTTTGTGTGTCTTTTTTTTCTTTTTCTTTTTTGTTTTTGTTTGTTCAGTTATTTCTCTCTTGATAGGTAGGGCCAAAATATCGGTAGAACCGCAGCTCTCTATTTCTTTAAACTTTTATAAAAACATTAAAAATGAACATTGGCACTGTCGGTTGTGGCTGTGGAATACACCGACTGCATCTTTGCAGAGGGGTAAGACTTCTCTCAATGGGGCTTTCTTTTAGCCGTGAGTGGCTACCCCTGACGCTTAAAGACAGAATACTTCAATGGATTAATGTTTTTGACTTTAACTTAAATGCTCACTTATAAACCTACGCAATTCATGAGAGGAGGGTGACATAAACAGTGACGTAGTCTCGGTTACAGACAGACAGATTCCTAATCTCAATTATAAGTGGTGTGCGTTCGATTGATACATATTCACATTTTAAATTACAAAATTTTTAATTTTAATTTTTTAATTATATATATATATATATATATAAACCGTAGAGAGGAAGGCCCTGAAACGGTTGCACATTCTCTTCTGATGATCCCATGCATTTGTAAACATCTTTTGTTTTTCAATATATCAAATTCACACTGTCGGATTAAGTTCCATTTTTTTCATATATATATATATATATATATATATATATATATATATATATATATATATATCATTCTAAATATCGATAGCATAGTTTGATTTATTTATAAGTAAAGGGTGCTCAATATTATTGATGGAGCATTTAGTTTGGAAATCATATAGACAAGAAACTGTCAGTTATCCAGACACTGTTGGCTTTATACCTTTGCTTCGCTACCTTCACTATATAATATATATATTATATATATATATATATATATATATATATATATATATATATATATATATATATAATATATAATATACCTTTGCAAGTATATTCATGTATAAATATGCTGCACTTATATATATATACACACAATGATATAAATATATATATGTGTGTGTGTGTGTGCCTGTGTGGGCGGTGTGTGTGGCTGTCGATCGTGCTGTTACATGAGAGCTGAAATTCTACAAACAGGACATCAACCTCACGCTTTGCTTCAGAGAAGCGCGATAATCCCTGATGATACGGCACAAATACCTGTGCCTTCATGAACTTTGATCGCGCAGTATATACTATCATATATATATTATATTGTCATCCACAATCAAGGTCTGCGTCAAACCAGCCCTGTGGTCTTAGACGCATTTTGTAAGAATCTATTCGCTCAACCAGTTCGGGGATGAAACCAACGGTTCCCAGTATCAGTCAGATCACATACACCGCCCAGGACTGTCTACACCTCTGTGCTGGTTGTCGTGTGTGTGTTTGTGTGTCACCATATTACATCACCACAAAAACACAACAGGGTACAAAAGACTGAGAAATATAAAATATCTATAATATATATATATATATATAAAGGGCTTAGCGAGGAAACCAACAGCTGTCCCCTAATCTGACATCTTCTATCAGATTTCCAAAACTAATACATATGCTCCAATCAATAATACTCTGAGCACCCTTTACTATTAAATACAATTCAAACTTATGCTATCGCGATTATTTAGAAATAACTATATAATCAAATATATATAAGATCTATCTTCCATACATATCGCGTGATATATCTAGTAATAATAATATGAAATAAAATGGAATCAACCTCCTGATAGTCCGACGTAATATGGTGAATGACATCCAGCCTCTATAGCTTTGTACAAACAACAACAACGGCACTCATATAACGATTTCGAGCTGTTTAGACCAACAATGATGCGAGATCCTGCAGAAGAGAAATGCTGCAACCGTTCCAGGGCCTTCTCTCTACGCACCCCGTTATATATATACCCATAGCACTATATTATACATTAAAAAATTAACAACTTAAAAATTTATGTTTAAATTTAAAATGTGAATATGCTATCAATCGAACGCACACACTTATATGAGATATTAGGATCTGTCTGTCTGTAACCGAGATACGTCACTGTTTATGTCACCCTCCCTCATGAATTGCGTAGGATTTTATAAGTAGCATTTTAAGTAAAGCAAAAACATAATCCATTGAAGTATTCGTCTTTAAGCGTCAGGGTAGCCACTCACGGCTAAAAGAAAGCCCCATTGAGGGAAAGCTTACCCCTCTGCAAAGATGCAGTCGGGGTTTCCACAGCCCAACCGACAGTGCCAATGTTCATTTTTAATGTTTTATAAAAGTTTAAAGAAATAGAGAGCTGCGGTTTACCGATATTTGGCCCTACCTATCAAGAGAGAAATAACTGAACAAACAAAAACAAAAAAGAAAAAGAAAAAAAAAGACACACAAAAAACCACACATTGAAAAAACACCACAAGGATACTAGAAAGAAACAAAGATAGATGGATACACCATCTTGAAACCCCGTCTAGAAATCGTTTTACATTCAAAACTAAACCATCCTACTTTTTGTTAGTCGGGTGAATACAGAGATGACCACACAGACAAATGAATAAAACAATGTCTATGTTAAATATTTCATTTAGATGTTGTTAATAGAATTAGAACGTTTTCTCTTGCGAGGAAACATAGACTTTCTCGCGGGAGTGTCGTTTGCGTGTTGCTTCGAACGTCACGGCAGATGTTACGATACTGATAGTTTTAAAAAAATCGAATTCTAAAATCAATCCTTCATCATTGGTAACCAAAATGGCCCTTATTTTTTTTTTTGTTTCCTTGTTTTTCTGGGGACTTTTGTTTTTGCCCCCTCCAATCCACTTTTAATCATTATATAAAATGTAAATAAAATTTTTAAAATAGGCTTTTTATTTTTACCCATATGCGGTCTAAGGTGGGACATTCACCATACAGAGTGCCGCCCTGTCGGCTGGGCTGTTAGAAGTAACGACTGCAACCTTCTGCAAGAGGGGTAAGACTCCCCCAATGGGGCACCTGTTGGCCTGGGTGGCGACCCGTGATCCTGTAAGGATAGAGCCCAGGTGCATGAGCAATTCATGACAGCAATACTCCCACTTTTTGGCCCTATCTTGGGCCTAGACGGCGGTCGGAGACGGCCTCCTCCCGATCACATCGGCTGGTCACGTCAAGCCCTAAGCACCTATATATTTCCCAAACCCTATTGCCCGTATGCAAGCCCCAAACCCCTTTATATCAAGGCGCTGCTTAGAGGCTCAGGTGGCTGCGCGTCTACATGTTCCTGCGGATATGACGCTTAAACTCTATCTTGCATGGTGACGGTCTCCAAGGTGTGTTGGAGGTTTGGGAGAACTGTGGAGCCACTCCCCTTCACACAGCTCCTGTTCTCATCACTCTGGAACCCGGAGTGGTTAGCTACCTGTATTAGGGGTCCCCATCTATGGGTTAAATAGAAAAATGTATTTATGAAAAAATTGTATTATCATTAAAGAATGATTATTTCAAAACTTTATCGGCATTAACATTAGAACGGCACTTCTTATATGCACCGTTAATTCAAAACAAAACCAAACTAAACGAAATTCCAGGCTTGTGCTACGGTGCGAGCGTTTCACGTGCTCTCCAGCTATCCTAAACCCAATCGAGAATATCTGGGGAGTGTGAGTGTATAAAAAATTTGTATATCCATTAAGAATTGAATGGTATTTTCAAAACTTTATCGCGTATTAAAGAACCCACTGAGTTGATTATGCCGTAGAACAAAACAAACCAAACATTAACAGAGACATAGCGGGAGTTTCGGCTGAAAGCAGTAATGTAAGGCGCATGGATGCACTGCTACTATAATTGTATGGATCGAGTCGTGCGAGTGCCGACCTAGCTTAAGACGAACTAAAAGATATAGAAGTATGACCAGTTTTGTACCCCGTTCCCCCCAGAATTAAAGACTTCGGGCATTATTGCCCAGGTGTGTGTCCAGTTTGCATTTTCTGATACGGATTTTTCATATAAATAAACGTAATCTGGTTGTGGAGTCGATGCCGAGATGCAGCCGGCACACATCAAATACACTCATCATGGACACGCTACTTAACTGTCTCATTTTCGTCTCTTCTTTTAAGCATGATATTTACCGCGCTTACCCACTTGTACGGGTCAGCATAAAGTCCCTTATTAACGTGGACCACCCACGAGTCGAAGCCCATGGAGTGGCATGAAAAATTGCGTCATTCCCGTTCGGCCATTCCCCCTCCAAGGAGGGCGCCATCAGCGCACTGGGCAATAAACCCAGCCCTGCCCTTAATTCAAGGGAGCAGGTGTTGCCTGGGGGGATGGCCCCCTGAGATCGACGCTATTATACAACCAAACCGGTCCAACGGCCAAGCTCGCCGGACCCCAGTCGAAACCGAGCGGTTAAGGCATATCAAATCTTAAACGTTTATTAATCGATATTAACTTAATCTTAACTTATTAATATTATAACTTAATAATATTAATAATATTAACTTAATCTTTAAGGCATATCAAATTTCTTTTAAACGTTATTAATCATATTAACTAATCTTAACTTATTAATATTAATCAACTTAATAATACTTAATAATATTAACTTAATCTTCTAAGGCATATCAAAATCTTTAAACTTTGTTAATCATATAATTAATCTTAAACTTATTAATATTATAACAATAATATAATATATTAACTAATCTTTAAGGCATCTCAAATCTTTTAAAGACGTTTGATTAATCATATTAACTTAATCTACTTATAATATTTTAACTTAATAATATTAATGGATATTAACTTAATCTTAAGGCATATCAAATCTTTTAACGTTAAATTAATCTATCCATTATTTCCCCATTAAACTAACCCTAACCCCAACTTTCTTTTTTCCATAGCTTGATCAATAAATAAATAAATAATAATTTATCAGTCAATTCAGAGTGCGTTCCCCTTTTTTAGGTTGGAGTTATTAGAAATAACAGATTTATTCTATGTATACGATGTAACTCACAGCGGATACTACCAACGAACAGGGAGCACTTACGGGCAGATTGAACACCAGTGTACTTTGCCTTGTGTGTGGTTGCAACCTACTATTCGGGCGCAAGCTTTCCCTAAAATTAAGATTGCCTAACCGTGGCTTCAACCCGTCGGTTTTCTGCAGAGTTTTTTTCGGTTATTTTAAAAAATTATTATTGCCGGTTGTAGCGGGTGATGTGTGTGGGATTCTCT
>CM042153.1:65585731-65611592 GCA_023376005.1 Doryteuthis pealeii | reverse complement strand
CAAACATCCTGATTAATAATTAATAATTAATTCCTATTCAAGTGACTCTTAGACCCAGCTGCTGACTTACAAGACTTAAGGTAAATATGATAAATGTATCTTGAGTTTTGAACACGGTTAATGGAATCCACCTGTGGAATGTCATCTTTATGTGAATCCTCATGTGTCTTTTTAATCCAACATTGATTACCTCATTTTACCACAAATAACACAGCGCAACGGATATAAAGTTTCAGTTAATACAGTTCTAAGTGACAATCATCTTTAGCTTGCAGGTTCAATTTTGGCCAAGTTCTATAATAACATATGATACTTAACACAGCTTAACGCTTGTACTCGGTCATGGTTAACGGAATGAGATCAGTTTACCCCTGTGGATTGAATAAAGGGTTCAGTTCGAAGTTCCATGAAGGCTCCAGAGTTCGTAAAGAAGAGAAGTCAACTATAACGGCTAACGTTAACTTTCCATTTACCATCATAATAGCACATTATCTAGATACATTAGATACAGTACAGTATTATTCGGACTATTATCCTCATCTTTTATTGTTATCTACACATTTTAGCCGATGTGCTCTCCAGCCTTCTTCAGTTGGACACCTGGCACAATGGATATAAGAGTTGTGTTAATACACTTCTAGGTAACTAGGTTGCAAGTTCAATTCTGGCCAAGGGCGATAATAACATAAAATACTTAACACAGCTTAACACTTGTACCCGGTTATGGTTAACGGAATGAGAACAGTCTACCCACGTGGATTGAATTAAGGGTTCGTTTCGAAGTTCCATGAAGGCTCCTAAGTTCGACAAGAAAGTTCTCGAGTTCGACAAGAAACATCTGAAGAAGGTCAGAGGGCATTTGGCTGAAACGTTGTGTAGATAACAATAAAGATGTGGACAATTGTCCAAATAATTCAAATTATCAAGCCTCATCTCAAAAATTCAGAGAAATAAAACACATCTTTATAGGCCAGTAAAATATATGATTTCCAGACACTGAGCATTTCACTTTTTATGTAACTGTAAAATATTTCGTTTGATTAATACCTCATTATCTCTATACAGCAAAAATAAAGTTTTCTTTCTGACAATAATCAGTAAATAAGTTGAGATATATGACAACTTTTTATATCATTCATGAAAAAAAAAGGATAAGAATGAACACTGTAATATTGATGAAAAATTCACTTGTTTTAAAGTCTTTTATACATTTGAAGTGTATTATATATAGGGTTAGCTCAGTTGGTAGAGCGTTCGGCTAGAAACCACAAGGTTCCTTGTTCGATATCAACCCTCGCCAACTCAGCATATGAGTAGCACAGACATTGAGCATTACAATTTTTATGTAACTGTAAAATTACTTTCATAGAATATTTCGTTTGATTAATATCTCATTATCTCCTTACAGCAAAAATTGTTTTGAACACCGTTAATGGGATATCGTTTTTATGAATCTCCGTATGTCTTTTTAATCCAAGAATGATTAAAACATTTTACCACAAATGTATTGGGATGTCCGCTTGATGGGTAATGCTTATCGTCGTAGGAAATGGAGACGACGCCTCGAATTCAAATCCTGAAAGAATCTGGTTCTTTGTAAGGGAAGATATTTCCCCTAAAAGAAAGTTGAACTCGTTCAACGAAACACATAAATAATATGGATTGCGCAAGGGTATTAGTTAAGTAATCGATTAGTAGCTAGTCTGCTACAGAGATTTTGAATTCTGTTGTTGAAGAGCTGCGCGTTGGACTCTCTTATTTATATATTTTGTGCCAAAGGGTAATAAACCTACGTTAACCTTTCTTCTGGATTTCAATGTTCCTATTTGATAACACAGACACAACAATTTCACATGCTAATAGTAGTGCATACTGGGCTCTTTCATTTTTGTATGGCAACCAGAAGAAAAACTCCGAATTGAAATATGTTAAA
The DNA here is from genome assembly GCA_023376005.1 of Doryteuthis pealeii. Lineage (NCBI taxonomy): Eukaryota > Metazoa > Mollusca > Cephalopoda > Myopsida > Loliginidae > Doryteuthis > Doryteuthis pealeii. The sequence goes on along the minus strand of CM042153.1, from coordinate 65,609,659 downwards.
ATCCCCTTAGAAATTGTCCTTGTGTCAAATCCTACTCGTACGGGGGGGGGGGGGGTTAAATGCAAACAAGAAATACATACAAGACGAAGGGCCAACGAAAGATTGTCAGTTTCTTTATGTGTTTTTGACATGGTTAGCATATCCAATTTTTCAACGATTGATAAATTTCAAAATCATATTCCAAAATTGTATATGATTTTATATTTTGTGAATCCTTTTGTATATTGTCTTAAGATTTTGACCAGCAATATATATATATATATATATATATATATATATAATATATATATATTATATATATATATATGAGTCTTATATATATATTGAGTCTTATTTACTATAATGCTTCAGATTTTTTAAAAATTAAAAAAAAATTCATTTTATTTTTAAATAAAATTCATTTTATTTTTAGATAAAATTCATTTTAATTTTAATACAGACAGCGCATTTTTTCTTTTGAATAATTCCAACTTTTGACTAGCAGCGTTCTGTTTTTGCTAACGGTCATTTCTTCCCGTCTTATTTTTGTTGAAGACCGACCCACGTGCGGTCGATGCATGATATTATTTGGGTCCTCACATCATCTGTGAGGAGGGCCGGTGTTGCTATATAAAATCGTAGAGAGAAAGGCCCCGAAACGGTTTGCACATTCTCTCCTGATGAGCCCATGGATTTGTAAACATCCTTTGTTTTTTTCAATATATCATATTTACACTGTCGGATTAAGTTCCAATTTATTTTCATATATATATATATATATATATATATATATATATATATATATATATAAACAAATTTTGGTACAACTGAATTTATATATAATTTTAAAAAATAACATACTTTATTGATCAGCAATTTTGAACAGAAAAAAGAAAACGGGGCGAAAGAAAAAGGAGAAACTTAAGGGCCCTTTCGACCGGTGCTTTTTCAAAAGTAATGACCGGTAGATCGTTTAAATGTCACACTGTATATGAATTGGGTAAAAGAGGGAGATTAAACCAAACAAGATGGTGAGGCAAGATGAAGGCAAAGGGGGAGAAAAATTTTGTTGGTGTATTATACCTTTATGTAACCCCCACTTCAGCTGTCACATCCCCAGAAAAAATTGCCAGGGAGTTTTCCGAGTGTCTTTGTCTACACATAATATATATATATATATATATATATATATATAGTACAATGAAGTAACAAATAAAAGTTTTTGCTTTTATTTATTTATTTCGGAACGGTATTACAACCAGCGGTTTCTTGCTGAAACTATTCATCAGGTAAAACGAAACGGTTCCTTTGAAAATGACAGAAATGGTGTAATATATATATATTATATATATATATATATATATATATATATATAGAGAGAGAGAGAGAGAGAGAGAGAGACAGAGACAGAGACAGAGACAGAGAGAGGGAGAGACAGAGAGAGGGAGAGACAGAGACAGAGACAGACAGTTCAGACAGACAATGATTCCAGCATCTCACAGGCTCCATGTCACGTAGTGCAGCCGCGGCTATTCAGGTGAAGGAAGGAGCTGCATTTGATTAGGTAAGTGTATCTTTCTTTTTTGTTTTGCTTTTTGAATTTCAGATTATATTTATTTTGGGTTGATCTCGTGCAACATTTTAAACATGGTTTATATACCTATTTATTTTTAGCTTCTTTGGAAACCCTTAATCCAATTGGCAAGTGCACGTTTCAAAACTGAGTTCCCCGAAAGATATTCCTCTTGGCGAAAGTACAAACCGCACTTTTATGAAAATGCCTATACCGGCCGCATTCACATCAATGCTAACACGCTCTTATCCAAGAACGATATATATATATATATATATATATATATATATATATATATATATATATATATATATATATATATATATATATATATATATATATATTGGGAATAAAGGCCTTAAATACCATGGGTATCGTGGTTATGGACCATTTCCACTCGTGAGTATGACCATTTGCCTGTCTAAATAAAAGATATCAGTGGTCTGAAGAAGCTCGTGAGCATACTCGCGAGTGGAAATGGTCCATAACCACGATACCCATGGTATTTAAGGCCTTTTATTCCCAAATAACTTTGCTCTGTTTACAATAATTAAACATTGAGCTCTCATACGGAACATGAACTCTACAACAAACTACTGGTAGAGAATTAGGACCCGCCTAGAATCACCTTGTACCAAGGTACTTGGTACCGCACCAAAGTATATATATATATATATATATATATATAGAGAGAGAGAGAGAGAGAGAGAGAGAGAGAGAGAGTGGGGGAGAGATAAATATATATATATGTATATACCAACCCCACCTTATGAGCTGGATGTGATTTGAGGTAAATTTCTTAAGCGGAGTTTACCAGGTTTGAATTCCGAGTTTTCGTTCTCCTAGACTGGTTACCTACCCAATGTTAAAGAACGCAGACAGCACTACTATTTACCCATAGATAGAGGGAGAATAGATGGATGAATACATTTCCCTAGGATATTAGCACAAGGTGAAATGCAAACAGCCTCGTCCAGGATTTTGAACTCGTCTTCTTGTGTCCATTTCCTATGCACATGTGTGTGTGTGTGTGTTTGTGCATCCGTCTCACTCTAATCAATTTAATTTTGGGTTTTACGGCACGTCAGCAGCTGTTGGGTTATTTCATGCCGAAGAAATTTCGATCTATTCATTCTTGATGGGTATTCTTCTTTTGAAATGATTTTTTAAACACATATTTGTTTACTCATTTTTTTCTAATAAACCTATGGATGGGATCCTAATAGGTACTACCACTGGGAGTCAAGGTGGACCGGGAAGTAATGATGATAAAGTGGTACTACATACACCCCAGAGCTCAAAAATTCAAACTTAGATTCGGTTTAACGTCATACCATCGACACTAAGGCCTTCAGTCAATGCCTTCTATCACATATATTATAAAAAAAGAAGTAGAAAGCGCGTGGTGTAATGGTTAAAGTCATAGGAAATGGACTCGTCGCCCCGAGTTCAAATCCTGGACGTAGTAATTGCATTTCACTTAGCGCTAATACCCCTGGGAAAGGTATGAATTCTACTCTCCCTCCAGCTATGGGTAAATAGTAGGGCAGACTAGGCTCTTTAACCTTGATTAGGCAACCAGTCTAGGAGAAGGAAAACTCTGAATTCAAACCTGTTAAACTCCGCTTAAGAAATTGACCTTGCGTCACATCCTGCTCGTGTGGAGGGGTTGGTATATACATATATTATAAAAAAAGTGTTGGGGTTTGCCGTAAGAACAATACGTTCAGGACAAAGTGGAGTGTTGCAAGTCATGGACCACTCATCCGCCAGGATACTGTCCTTAAGCATCATCGATAGCAACCCACAACCAACATATGACCCTATTAGGGGGAGGTCTTACCTCTCTGCAGAGGCGCAATCAGTGTATTCTACAACCCTAGCCAACGGGGCAGAAGAACGAGCGTCGATATAAAAGCCCGAGTCAGTCTTAAATGTTTAATACTAGAAAAGGAACTGAGGTTACCATTTAACCAAGGAGTTCATGGCTAGAATGACTAATTTCTACGTAATTATTCCCCTGAGTTCCGGTCTTACACACCACCTCCTCTAGCAGGGCACTCTTGCAGATGCCAATTTTATTTGCGTATTGGACGAATGAGACCGTTCTCATACGTTTTAAGCTAAATTGTCTCGAGCAGTGCCAGGTTCGGAAGGGAAGCTCTCCAGAAGCCCCCAAGAAATATTATCAAACGACTTACTGGGTTGAAAGGATTTAAGATGCCAAGTTTCATTAGGATTTGGAAATTAATCTTGAAGTCCAGAGGTAAGAAGCGAACAAAGAGAGTTTTATAAACAAGCGGTACCTGTGGATATACCGCTGTATGATATTTTAATTATTACGTTTGACATGTTTACTTAAGAGGTATTGAAAAATACTTCAATATGTAAAAAGTATGATATTCTCTCTCTCTCTCTCTCTCTCTCTCTCTCTCTCTCTCTCTCACACACACACACACACACACATACACACGCACACACACTGTTTTATCCTTCTTTTAATCGGTTCATTATGTTCGATTGAAACAGATTAGCGTTATCACTGCCGCGCTCCCCCTCCCCCTCTCTCTATATCTTTCTCCTACTCTTTCTTTTTTCTTACTATATTTTTCTGTGTAGCGTATCCTTTTTCTTACCCTTATAATAAAAACTGGATGGTCCATTATTTTGCTGAGGTGACGACACTCATAAGAAATAAGAATTCGGCGAATAAACAACACCAGATAATCAGGATTTATATTTTTACATTTCAATTTGGACGATTTGGATGGTCTCGTTTTAAACCAGTAACGGTCATAAAATTAAGGAACATGAGTATTAATATATAGTTAGGGTAGCGTAGACATAAAGTCAACGGCGCTTGGTAACTGTCAGTATGTCATTTTCAAACCAAGTGATTTACGTATGTTCGTGTTTTTATTATATTCTGTTGTGTACTGCATCATGGGAAACGTGGTTAAGTTTCGGAGGGAATGATGGGAGGGTTGGTATATTTCATTGGACATTCTTGGAAGGGCGTTTAGTTTATGTTAATTTTGTGATTTGTATCTATATTTCTGTCAATGATATTGAGCACTCTTTACTAATGAATATGGTAAACTATATTAATCTATAGTAGTTGCGCACTTATGATTGACAAGTTGATTTGGCGAGTTTCATGTGTGGCGTGTCCGGTTGGCCTAGAGGTAGAGTCTCTGACTTTGCGTCCTGGGTTCGCCGGTTCGATCTCTGTCGGGGGGAGATCGTAGGTATACACTGCTGATGAGACCAAAATTAGGTCGAAACAGCTGTATAGTGTTCCTCACGTCGCACATGGTATTTGCTTGTCATGATTAATTAAAATTATATAAATAAAATTTCTCTCCACAAAAAAAATAAAAAAATAAAAATTACCTATATATATATATATATATAAGGTTAACCAAGTTATTTCCTATAACTTCAACCTAAAAAAGGGGAACCACTCTGATTGACAAACATTATTTATTTATTTATTGATCTACTAAGAAAAAAGAAGACGGGGTTAGGGTTAGGGGTTAGGTTAGGGTTAGGGATAGGGGTTAGGGGTTAGGGTTAGGGTTGGGGTTTAGGGTTAGTTTAATGGAAAAATAATGCGAAGATTAATTAACAGATAAAATTCATTCAGAGTGGTTCCCCTTTTTATATAGGAAATAACCGTTAACCAATGGAATAAGACAAATGGTCTTTCTTTAAGATTAATCACTCTTTAACTATTCTCAACGACTTACATCGTCAAGAGAAACGTCTTGGTTCACTTAGCTGTTACTTGTGCTTCTGACTCCATAGTGCACTTTATTAGGACCGAACCCTTAATTATTGATTTCCTTTTCACCCCCACACACACACACGCCTACAACCCGGCAATAATAATTTTAAAAATAACCAAAAAAACGCTGCAGAAACCGACGGGTTGAAGCCACGGTTAGGCAAATCTTAATTTTAGGGAAAGCCTTGCGCACACTCACACAAGGCAAAGTACCACTGGTGTTCATCTGCCCGTAACAGTGCTCCTGTTCGTGTAGTATTCGCTGTGAGTTACATCGTATACATAGAATAAATCTGGTTATTTCCTATAACTCCAACCTAAAAAAGGGGAACCACTCTGATTGACTGATAAATTATTTATTTATTTATTTATTTATTTATTGATCAACTAGGAAAAACGAAGTTGGGGTTAGGGTTAGTTTAATGGGGAAATAATGGATAGATTAATAAACGTTTAAAGATTTGATATGCCTTAAGATTAAGTTAATATTATTAATATTATTAAGTTATAATATTATTAAGTTTAAATATTAATAAGTTAAGATTAAGTTAATATGATTAATAAACGTTTAAAGATTTGATATGCCTTAAGATTAAGTTAATATTATTAATATTATTAAGTTATAATATTAATAAGTTAAGATTAAGTTAATATGATTAATAAACGTTTAAAGATTTGATATGCCTTAAGATTAAGTTAATATTATTAATATTATTAAGTTATAATATTAATAAGTTAAGATTAAGTTAATATGATTAATAAACGTTTAAAGATTTGATATGCCTTAAGATTAAGTTAATATATTAATATTATTAAGTTATAATATTAATAAGTTAAGATTAAGTTAATATGATTAATAAACGTTTAAAGATTTGATATGCCTTAAGATTAAGTTAATATTATTAATATTAAAGTTATAATATTATAAGTTAAGATAAAGCTAATATGATTAATAAACGTTTAAAGATTTGATATGCCTTAAGATTAAGTTAATATTATTAATATTATTAAGTTATATATAAGTTAAGATTAAGTTAATATGATTAATACGTTTAAAGATTTGATATGCCTTAAGATAAGTTAATATTATTAATATCATTAAGTTATAATATTAATAAGTTAAGATAAAGCTAATATGATTAATAACGTTTAAAGATTTGATATGCCTTAAGATTAAGTTAATATTATTAATATTATTAAGTTATAATATTAATAAGTTAAGATTAAGTTAATATGATTAATAAACGTTTAAAGATTTGATATGCCTTAAAAGAAGAGACGAAAAATGAGACATTAACGTAGCGTGTCCATGATGAGTGTATTTGATTTGTGCCGGCTGCATCTCGGCATCCGACTCCACAACAGATACGTTTATCTATATAAAAAGCCGTACAGAAAATGCAACTGGACACACACCAGGGCATAATGCCCGAAGTCTTTATTTCTGAGGGAAACATGGTACAAAACTGGTCATGCTTCTATATCTATTAGTTCTGTCTTAGCTAGTCTCACTCGCCGACCGATCCATACAATTAAGTACAGTCATCCATCGCCTTACACTACTGCTTTCACCGAAAAATCCGTTGTCACTCTGTATGTTTGGTTTGTTTTGTTTTACGGCATATCAACCTCAGTGGGTCATTTAATGCCGATAAAGTTTTGAAATAAATCAATTCTTAATGGATAATATAATTTTTTTATAAATACATTTTTCTATTTAACCCATAGATGGGACCCTAACAGGTACTACCACTCCGGCTCAGAGTGGACCAGGGAGCAATGGTGATGAAGGGGTGCTCCACATTCCCCAAACCTCCAAAACTGAAACCTCACCATCAGATAGAGTTTAACGTCATTCCCAGGACATGTAGACCCGCAGCCACCGCCTTCTAGCACCCATATGATAAAAAGGGGTTGGGGCTTTCCATAAGGGCAATAGGGTTGGGAAAATCATATAGGTGCTAGGGCTTGACTTGACCAGCCGATTGATCGGAGGGTGGCCTCTCCGACCGCCAGTCTAGCCCAAGATAGGGCCAAAGTGGAGTATTGCATGTCATGAATTGCTCATCCACCTGGGCTCTATCCTTCAGCATCACGGGTAACCACCCACGGCCAACAGGTGGCCCCATTGGGAGAGTCTTACCCCTCTGCAGAGGTGCAGTCGGTGCATTCTAACGCCCCAGCCGACAGGGCGGCACTCTGTATGTGATGTCCTACTTAGACCCATATGGTAAAAATAAAAAGCCTATTGAAAATTTTATTTACAATTCTATAATGATTAAAAGTGGGATTGGAGGGGGGGGGGGCAAAAAACAAAAAGTCCCCAACGAAAAACAAGAAACAAAATAAAAATAAGGCCATTTTGGTTACCATGATGAGGATTGATTTTAGAATTCGATTTTTTTAAGCTATCAGTATCGTAACATCTGCCGTGACGTTCGAAGCAACACGCAAACGACACTCCCCGAGAAAGTCTATGTTTCCTCGCAAGAGAAAGTGTTCTAATTCTATTACAACATCTAAATGAAATATTTAACATAGACATTGTTTATTCATTTGTCTGTGTGGTACATCTCTGTATTCACCCGACTACAAAAACATCTTTTAAGGATGGTTTAGTTTTGAATGTAAAACGATTTCTAGACGGGGTTTCAAGATGGTGTATCCATCTATCTTTGTTTCTTTCTAGTATCATGTGTGGTTTTTGTGTGTCTTTTCTTTCTTTTTCTTTTTTGTTTTTGTTTGTTCAGTTATTTCTCTCTTGATAGGTAGGGCCAAAATATCGGTAGAACCGCATCTCTCTATTTCTTTAAACTTTTATAAAAACATTAAAAATGAACATTGGCACTGTCGGTTGTGGCTGTGGAATACACCGACTGCATCTTTGCAGAGGGGTAAGACTTCTCTCAATGGGGCTTTCTTTTAGCCGTGAGTGGCTACCCCTGACGCTTAAAGACAGAATACTTCAATGGATTAATGTTTTTAACATTAACTTAAATGCTCACTTATAAAATTATAAATTACGGAATTCATGAGAGGAGGGTGACATAAACAATGACGTAGTCTCGGTTACAGACAGACAGATTCCTAATCTCAATTATAAGTGGTGTGCGTTCGATTGATACATATTCACATTTTAAATTACAAAATTTTTAATTTTAATTTTTTAATTATATATATATATATATAAACCGTAGAGAGGAAGGCCCTGAAACGGTTGCACATTCTCTTCTGATGATCCCATGCATTTGTAAACATCTTTTGTTTTTTCAATATATCAAATTCACACTGTCGGATTAACTTCCATTTTATTTCATATATATATATATATATATATATCATTCTAAATATCGATAGCATAGTTTGCTTTATTTATAAGTAAAGGGTGCTCAATATTATTGATGGAGCATTTAGTTTGGAAATCATATAGACAAGAAACTGTCAGTTATCCAAACACTGTTGGCTTTATAGCTTCGCTACCCTAACTATATATATATATATATATATATATATATATATATATATATATATATATATATATATATATATAATATATATATATATATATATATATATATATATGCATATACCTGTTTGTTTGTGTGATGTATATGTACACACACACACACACACACACACACACACACACACAGAGGTGATGACAGCCTGGCGGTTAATGTGTCTGACTGATACTGAACCGATTGGATTTCAATCCCCGCTGTAGGTAGCTTACAAATGTCTAGCCACACTGAAGAGACTTGATAAGTCTGTGGATGACAAATATATATATATATATATACTGCCCAGCATTTGAACACTTTTGTATCATCAATCGCTTTTGAGCAAGTGTTTATGCTCAACTGTTTTACACACACACACACACACACACACACACACACACACACACACACACATATATATATTATATATATATATATACATTGTGTTAATATATATATAAGCATGCATATTTATACATGAATATACTTGCAAAGGTATATTATATTATATATATATATATATATATATATATATATATATATATGCATATATATATATAAATAATGTTTGTGTGTGTACAAGCGAGTGCATATTCATATAGCTGAAATGCGGCAACATATTGCTCGAAGCAAAACACCACTATAAGATGTTGACCTTGAGATGAGGTTTATTTACCGCGCTGAACATGCCCCCTCCCTACTAACCCAGGGCGCCACATTGCCGTACCGCATTAGATAGAGGCAAACCTTTCGTCAAAACCTTTCAGCTAAAAACAGCAATCCTATTAGAGCCATCAATTTTGTTTTCACGGCCTTTCTATGCCATAATTTCCCATATATATATATATATATATATATATATATATATATATATATAGATATGTGTATATGTGTGTGTGTGTGTGTGTGTGTGTGTGTGTATGTGTGTGCGTGTGTGTGTCTGCTTACGTATGCGTATATATATATATACATATATATGTGTGTGGGTGTGTCTGCTTACGTATGCGTATATATATATATATATATGTTTGTGTGTGTGTGTGTGCCTGTTTACGTATGCGTATATATATATGTGTATGTGTGTGTGTGTGTGTGTGTGTGCTGCTTACGTATGCGTATATATATATATATATATATATGTGTTGTGTATGCCTGCTTACATATGCGTATATAACATATATATATGTTTGTGTGTGTGTGTGTGTGTGTGTGTGTGCGTGTGCTTACGTTTGTGTGTAATATATAATATATATGTTTGTGTGTGTGTCTGCTTACGTATATATATATATATGTTTGTGTGTGTGTGCCTGCTTACGTATGTGTGTATAATATATATATATGTTGTGTGTGTGTGTGTGTGTGTGTGTGTGTGTGTGTGTGTGTGTGTGTATGTGTGTGTGCCTGCTTACGTATGCGTATATATATATATATATGTTTGTGTGTGTGTATGTGTGCCCTGCTTACGTATGCGTATATATATATATATATATGTATATATATATATATATATATGTTGTGTGTGTGTGTGTGTGTGTATGTGCCTGCTTACATATGCGTATATATACATATATATATGTGTGTGTGTGTGTGTGTTCCTCTTACGTATGCGTTTATATATTATGTGTGTGTGTGTGTGTGTTTGTGTGTGTGTGTGTGTGTGCCTGCTTGCATGTATATATATATATATATATATATATATATATATATGTATATATATTGTGTTGATTCAGTTCCCATTTTGAAACTTTTATACATATTCATCTGTTCGTCTCTTTCTTTATACTAATCTGACAACAGTACATATACAAAGGTTATTCAATTAGCCCTGTCGACTGGAGTTCTAGAATACGCTGACTGCAACTCTGTAGAGGGGTAAGACCACCCAGTGGAGTCACCTGTTGGAGGTGGGTGGCGATCCGTGATGCTTATGGATGGAATCCTGGTGGCTGAGCGGTCCTTGTCTTTACAGCACTCTACATTGAGCCTTACATAGGCTAGACGGTCGGTCTGAGTAACCCCTCCAATCAATCGACTGGTCAGGTCAAGCCACCCTCTCTAACCTCTCACTCTCTCTCTCACTCACTCTCTCACTCACTCTTTCTCTCTCTCTCTCTCTCTCTCTATATAATATATATATTATATATGTATATAATATATATCAATGTCCATGACTGTGCCAGTCATTGAAAAGGCAGTAGTAAGTCAACGTACAGTATTATTGGGAGAGTGCTCAATATCTGTGATAGAGCGTTAATGAATAAATAAATGATAGATGAATATATATATTTTTTTTTAGTATATTTATTTGTATGAAAGCAAGTTTGCTACCATTTGTTTCATGCTATCCAAATTAATTGTTTAAACAATTAAGTTTGGACAGTATGAAACCAATGGTAGCAGGTTTGTTTCCATACAAGAAATATATGAAAAGTATTAAGACAATCAGGAATATTTCTTGTATGTTGTTTATTCTCAACTAGTTTCGACCTTAGGTCATCGTCAGGAGATAATTTCTTATTTGAAGAAATTGTTGATAGATTATTAGAAAGGGAGCATTATAGAAGAATTATAAAAGTTCAAGTGTTTTTGTGGGTTTGACATGCTGTTAAAATCCGGGTAACGAGTGTGTTAATAGTAGCATTCCATTTGTTCCTATATATATATATATATATAATAATATATATATATATATATATATATGGGGTGTTGTAAAGTCATCGGAGTGGCCTAAAGTCTGCATATCACAGACAGCGAGGAGTCTATCCTCTTATCATTAGCGATAGACCAAGTAGATTTTTTTTCCTCTGAGATCGAGTGCCGCACTTACCACCAGCTCCTTACTTTATCGCACAGATCCCTGTGCTACTCATATGCTGGGTTGACGAGGGACTGTATCGAACCAGGTACCTTCTGGTTCCTATGCGGATAATGCATCAATTTTAAGGATTCCTTTTTCAATAACTGTAATTATTTTCGGACTTATTTTTCTGATAAATAACATCAAAAATCCAGTTGACCCAGTAAATGAAAAGGCACGCTATAATTGTTGCCTTAAAAGCGTAGCATAGGGATATAGAGATAACCAACTTATTGGAAATTGCCCGATCCTTCGTTGTCAAAATTTGAAAGGAGCTGAGATATACTGTGTTAGAATCTGTGAAGTTTAAGAAGGGTCCAGAGTATCTTACCAGGGAGATACCATAATTTGGCATCTCTTTTATTCTGTTTTTTTCTTTTCTTTTTTTTTGTTGTAAAATATATCTCTAGGACACGCCTGGATGCATCATCAGTAAATTCATATATACATAGTAAGTAGTACTATATGTCTCATAAGCATTTAGACTTACATGCATATCTGTATGTATACTTTAAGAAATACCATAGATATGAGAAAAGATTATGAAACAACTAGATGAATCTTAGTGTTACATAATTGTTAGTATCCCAACACTTATTTACAGTAGTGTAGAAACCAAAATGGCTGTTATAAGTTGCAGCCGGCGGCCTTGAAGGATTGAGTGACACGGCTTGACCTCATCCTGATCCTTCCGGTGGATACCGTAAGAATTGGTGGAGAAGACCCTCTTCCTGTTTAGATTAGAAAGAGAGTTAAGTCAGTATCGGCTAAACCACGAAAGTGTGTTAAGCGCACTGCCGTACTTAATCTGCACAGTTAGTCTGGTGGGGATTTCGGAATGAAATATGATCTAAGTTAAATCGAAGTCTTGGGTTATTATCTAAAACTACCAATGACACAGGGCTTTTGATAAGAGAAATCCCCAATGGAAGACAGGCCCCGAAGTCCCCAAGACGAAGTCCCAAACGAAGGATACCAAAGATGAGCAGAAGAATAATAGAATAGAAGTAAAGAGAGTATACTATACTTGAACTCAATATTAAAAGTTTGGAAGATCAGTGACCCAGTCAATAGATAGGTAGATAGATGGTTTTATGCACATGATCCCTTTTAGTAAAACTGCTTTATGGTAAGGATTATGTTGTTGTTGGTGATGGTGTTGTTGTTGTTCAAAGAATCCTTGTGGTAATCCAGAATCTGTTGTCTTCCTGGTGTTAATCCAAGGTCTATTGTCTTTTATTATTTGTTATTTATTATATTAGTATATAATAATCTCTGTTTTTATTCTAAATGCTGTGGTTTTCTGGTGTTAATCGAAGAATACGTCTTTCTGGTAGAAGGTTCCCACCAGTAAGTGATCTTGAGCACGGTGCAAACGATCTTAGATACTTTTTGGTCCTCTCATTATAGTGGCCAATTTCTGTGGGAAGCTTGCTACTGCTTTTTAGCAGAGTCAATAAATAAGAGTGGCGATTCTGCTTATATCCTATACCAAGATGTATATACTGACGGTGATCTAACATCAGCAGCTAATCGCAAAATGAATACACATGGTCCTCATAACGCCAGAGCATATAACTTTGAATGAAGAGTCAAGAAATAATTTACAAAAAAACCGGAAAGCCAATTTCAAAGCAATCAGGGTTTTAAAAGGTACTGTAGCGTTACTTTCGTATTTTGCCTGGAGAGTTGTCTGCCCGTTTAGTTTTTGCTGGTTCCCGCTAGGGGGCCGTTTATATTTAAGCGGCTGGTTTGAACGTCTCTCTCTCTTTTTCCGGTTGTTCGACCCACGAGACATGACTATGGGTTAGACTCTGGTCTACCCCCTCTTGTTGGGGCTTGACCCCCCTTACATTACTGTAAGTAATTTATACGGCATGGACTATTCTTAGTCTCATGTCTGTACTTTTATGTTTTTCCCTTCTACTTTTGTATGTATGTTTATGTACACCTATGTATTATGTATCTTGTTATATCCATGTGCTGTACCATATTAAATGTTTTGTCTAACAACCCTTGTCGGAGTTTGTATCTGCAATTATATATCACCTTTAACCTTACAGTACCATCGAAAGAGTTGAGGACATCCTGTATAAGCCGGATGTGACGTAGAAGTGTCGGTTCATGTCGGATGGGACGAGAGAGAATCGTTCGATCCATGTAAAAGCCCTTGTAAAACAGGTTAAAAGACCAAGAGGCTCTAATAATTTTTTTCTCCAATGTGAATATTGTCCATCAAGACCAAGACGTTAACCTAAGGAACGACCTGGTTAGGCAAATACTCAAAGGTGGTCCCTACGGTCGTCCGTATAAAGTTCCCCGCAACTGTCATTATTCTGAGAGTCGTCAGAAACAAGAGAGATGTCATGCTTCCACATTTTTCTTTTCACAGGGCTTGTGAGTCAATGCCACTGTCTTCACGGGGGTGTTGGAGAAGGTTTTGACACCCTGGAGAGTATGACTGGGTCTATTGAAAAGCTTTGCAGCACGGCCTTTCCTCTTGTCCTCGATGGCCTATGATCAAAAATTGGCCCTTTCCCATCTATATATATATTATATATATATATATATGTGTGTGTGTGTGTGTGTGTGTGTGTAGGTCCGTTCATTAATCCTTTAGATTTAGGCTGATAATTACGCTATGAACACTGCTAGACATATTTCCATCAACACCACTTGCTGAAATAGTTATCGATGAACGTGTTGGATATTATTATTATTATTATTATTATTATTAATTATTATTATATTAGTGTTGGATATTATTATTATTATTATTATTATTATTATTAATTATTATTATTATATTAAGGTTTGGATATTAATTATTATTATTTATTATTATTATTAATTATTATTATTATTAAGTGTTTTGATATTTATTATTCTTATTATTATATTATTATTATTATTATTATATTAAGTTGTTGATATTATTATTATTATTATTATTATTATTATTATTATTATTATTATTTATTATTATATTAATTATATTAAGTGTTGGATAATATTATTATTATTATTATTATTAGTTAAGTGTTGATATTATTATTATTATTATTATTATTATATTAAGTGTTGGATATTATTATTATTATTATTATTATTATTATTATTATATTAAGTGTTGGATATTATTATTATTATTATTATTATTATTATTATTATTATATTAAGTTTGGATATTAATTATTATTATTATTATTATTATTATATTAAGTGTTGGATATTCATTATTATTATTCATTATTATTATTATTATTATTATCATTATTATTATTATATTATAGTGTTGGATATTATTATTATTATATTATTATATATTATATTAAGTGTTGGATTATTATTCATTATTATTTTATTATTATTATTATTATATTAAGTGTTGGATATTTATTTATTATTATTATTATTATTATTAATTATTATTATATTAGTGTTGGATATTATTTTATTATTATTATTATTATTATTATATTAAGTGTTGGATATTAATTATTTATTATTATTATTATTATTATTATATTAAGTGTTGGATATTATTATTATTATTATTATTATTATTAATTATTATATTAAGTGTTGATATTATTTTATTATTATTATTATTATTTATTATTGATATATTGTTATTATATTAAGTTGTTGGATATTATTAATTATTATTTATATCTAAGTGTTGTATATATTATTATTTTATATTCAGTGTTGGATATTATTATTATTATTATATTAATTGTTGGATATTAATTAATTATCATATATTATTTAATATTTTTAATATATATTAAGTGTTGTATATTATTATTATATTAAGTGTTGTATATTATTATTATTAATTAAGTGTTTGGATATTATTATTATTATTATTATTATTATTATTATTATTATATTAAGTGTTGGATATTATTATTATCATTATTATTATATTTTTTATTACTTATATAAGTTGTTTGTATATTATTATTATAATTAAGTGTTGGATATTTATTTTATATTAAGTGTTGGATATTATTATTATTATTATTATTATTATTATTATTATTATTATTATTAATTATTATATTCTTCTGCCGGGCGAGGCTAACTTTCGCTGAGATTTCTCTTTATTGGATCGTCTCGGTCTTCTAGGATGTTTTATAACGGTCGTATCCTCTTTGCTTTAATTAAATGACACACGAACGAATATTTTCTGTTTTTGAATGTACATCTTTATTATTTCGCCGATACTCAATACTTTAACGTTGCGCGCGAGGAGAATTCAAGGAGGAGCACGCCATTTACACGTTAGCCCTAAAGGGCCGTGATTCAACTCAACTAACTTTCTATAGTTACTCACGTCACGTAACATCTTCACCCAATGAGAATATGCCGCACAGGTCATTCGAGGTGAAAACCTTATGTCATACTGTATACTCTTACTCTCCCAAAATTGTTGAATTCTACACTACTTACAAAATGAATGGTTAATACAAAATGAACGAGATTCGGGGATCCGAGTTTAAATTACAGAAGAGGCTGTGTTTTACTTTGAACCAATGCTAGTGGGAATAGCATAGGTTTAAATCTTCTTCTGCAAAGGAACTGGCAAATATTTGGACAGGGTACGGCAACTGGTTTAGCAGACGAAAATCTCTGACTCAGTATGTCTCTTGGAAAATTCTAAATACCGCAATTGATTTAGAAAATGGGGCTATGGAAGATGGACACAAACACACACACACACACAACACACAACACACACCACACATATCATATATACACACACACACACACACACACACACACACACACACATATATATATATATATAATATATATATATATATATAAGTGATGAAATGTAATTCCTTATTTTAAGCTATATATAATTTTTATTTCTCTGAATGTTTGAGATGAGGCTTGAAGATTAGTATTATCTGCGTTATTCGGCTATTGTCCCCTCTTCCATTGTTTATTTTGTACAACGTTTCGGTCGATATACGCCTCCGGCCTTCTTCAAGGTATTTCTTGTCGGACTCGGGAACCTTCTTTCGAAAAGAATGTTCCCGATCCGAGAGGTTCCCCGAGTCCTGAACAAGAAATCCTGCCGGAGGGATACTCGGCGAAACGTTGTACAAATAACAATGAAGATGGGGACAATAGTCCGAATAACGCAGATAATATAATTTTTCGTCAGAGAAGAATATTGGGAGAATATTGAAGCCTTGATTTTTATCCAAGATGGTGCTATTCTACATTTTGCTATTGTTGTTCATAAATTGCAGAATCTACATTTTCTTGGGAGATGGATGGGCAGACGTGGTCCGCATGATTGGCCAGCGCAGAAGCCTTAATTTAACACCCTCCGACCTTTTAGGGGGAGGGGATTGAAGGAGCAAAGTGCACTCTACGAATCACAATTTTTGAAGAAATTTAAGGACGAAGAACAAGAGTATTTATTTTTTGCCATTCCAGCTAGAGTTCCTGGGATGTGTCGATCCGATTCCCGCAAGCGTATTGAGAAGGCCTGGAGACAAAACGCTTGGCCCCATATAGAATTTTAAATAAAACACTTGTCATCTGTGTATCACATATTCATTTTTTTGTAAAAATAATAGTTTTTCAAGTATCTTTTTATAAGATTAATAACATACGGAAGGAAGGGAGTTACGCATCACATTAACCTGTATATAAATGTCATATGTATTTGATATTGATATATATATAAATATAATGATAGAATATAACAATATTAAATCAACCTAGAAACAATGCATAGAATAATGTTTTTTGGTTTATCACTGCTTTAAGGTTGATTGATATTTTCTGTGAATAGTTTATTACCATGCAGCACCAACCCTAAAGTGTAATATATATATATATATATATATATATATATATAATATATATTATATATATATATAATCATAAGTAGATATTTAAGCTCTATTTTACTTTCAGATTATAGGGCCACTCAATATTCTTATAAAAAAATCAATACGAATTTTGATCATAATATATATATATATATATATAATATATTATATATATTATATATGTGTGTGTGTGTGGGGGGGGGTTACATGTGTGGTTGGTAGCTCATATATACATACGTGTCAAGCACGCTTATGTAGCTTAATGGTTGGCAAGCTACGCTTAGCCAGACATCGTTATTCGAGTTCGATTCTCACTGGATGCACCATATCTTCTGGCTTGTGCCACATGTAAGCTAACCTTAGTAAATAACTATATACATACGTGTGAGTGGGTAGCGCACTCTCTCTCTCTCTCTCTCTCTCTACCTTCCTCTCTCTCCTCTCTCTCTCTCTCATACACACACACACACATATAACATATATAGAAAGGAGAGAGAGAAAGAGAAAGCGCACCCGATATATACATATATATACATAAATGGATATGTGTGTGTCCTATGTATATATATGTATCATGTATAATATCTATTTATATATATATATATATATATTAATTATATATATACTCTATGTTTTATTCATACTATTATATACATATATACTCTCTCTCTCTCACTATATATATAACTATATATAAAATCATATATATATATATATATATATACTCTCTATCACTTCTTGCTCCATATATATACTATATTATATATATATATATCATAGAGAGAGGAGAGAGAGAGAAAGAGAGAGGGAGAGAGAGAGAGATAAGATAGATTGATATTTTCAACTATCTGCCACGGGCATGATGCGAACAGGTCAGTTTTCTGAAGTGTAGCATAGCTGTTTGGAATTTAGTTTTTCCTTCTCCTTGACTGGTTGCCGTGCCAGGCTAAAAAGCTTCCGTTGGAACCCTACTAATTTAAGCCTAGCTGTGAAAAGAAATTGAATTCATACTTTTCCACATATGAGTGTGTTATGTGTATGTGGTATGTGTGTACATCCGATCCTTAGTGTGTGAGGAAGTGGCGTATGTGTGTTGTGGTTGGTGGGGGAGGGGGGGGGGGAAGAGACTAAGCCGTGTGTGCACCGTTTTCTTTCTATCTATTCAGCATCGCCAATAAATACGTAATTGTGTCATAAAAAAAAAAAAAACAAACAATTTCCTTACATGCCTCCACAGACGTCACTGCATCTGTACTTATGAACCTCTGTATCTTCTAACCCCACCTCTCTTTTTTCTCTCTGTTACTCTCTCTTCTCTCTCTCTCTCTCTCTCTCTCTCTCTCTACACTCTATCTATCTATTAATCTATCTCTGTTGCGCTCATCACCCTTCCCACTTCCTCTCACTCCTTCTGTTTGCCTTTCTCAAAGTTCCTTATTAACCTCTTATATCCTCACCCCCACCTCTTTTTTCTCTCTGTTACCTCTCCTCTCTCTTCTCTCTCTATTCTATCTATTCTATCTAATCCTCTCTCTCCCTCGCCTCCTCTTCCCTTCCCTCATCTCCCTCTCACTCCTCTGTTTATATTTCCTTAAGTTCTTGACCTCTATATCCCTCTTCCCCACCTCTTTTTCTCTGTTACCTTTCCTCTCTCTCTCCTCTCTCGTCTCTCTCTCTCTCTCTTATCTATCTCTCTCTTTCGCGCTCATTCACACTCTTCCTCCCACACTCTCTCTCTCACTCCTTACTGTTTGCCTTCCTCAAGCGTTTCTTATTCAACTCCTATATCCTCTCCCCACCCTCTTTTTCTTCTGTTACCTCCTCCCTCTCTCTTCTCTATCTATCTGTCTATCTCTCTTTGCGCTCATTCACCCTTCCCCTCAATCTCCTTCACTCCCTCTGTTATATTACCTAAGTTCTTAATGAACTTCTCATATCCCGTTCCTCACCCTTTTTTTCTCTTGTTACCTCCCTCTCCCTCTCATCTCTCTCTTTCTTCTCTTCTTTATCTCTCTCTCTCTTTCGCGCCATTCACCTTCCTCCCCACTCTTCTCTACTCCTTCTGTTTGTCCTCCCTCAAGTTCTTATGAACCTCTATATCCCTCTCCCCACCCTCTTTATCTCTCTGTGTTACCCTCTCTTCTCTATCTTCTTCCTCTCCTCTCATCTTCGCGCTCATTCCCCCTCCTCCCATTTCTCCCTCCTTCTGGTTTGTCTTCCTCAGGTTCTTATGAACCTCTGTTATCCCTATCACCCTTTTTTCCTATTACTCTTTCCTTTCTTTTCTCATCTCTCTCTTCTCTCTCTCTCGCTCACTTCCCCTTTCCCCTCACTCCTCTCTCCCTCTCCTGTTTATCTTCCTTAAGTTTTTATGAAATCTTCAATCCTCTCATCACCCTCTTACCTTATTATCCTCTTTCTTTTTTCTTTTCTTCTTTCTTCTTTCTTTCTCCCCCCCTCTCTCTCTCTCCTCTCTCTCTCTCTTCTCTTGTTCCTCTTCCTCGTTCTTAATGAACATCTATATCCTCACCCACCCTTTTATCCTGTCTATTACCTCCTTCTTTCTCTCTTCTCTCTCATATCTCTCTCTCTTTCTCTCTCGCTCCTCTGTTTCTCTTCCTCCAGTTCATAGTCCCTTTCTACATCCTTCTCCTCGGCTGTTTCTCTCTATTACCCCCCTCTCTCTCTCTCTCTTCTCGCTCACTTCCTCTGTTTCTATTTCTCAAGTTTTCTTATGACCTCTACATCCTCCTCCTCGCCTGTTTTTCTCCTATTAACCCTCTCTCTCTCCTCTCTCTCTCGCTCACTTCTCTGTTTTCTATTTTCCAGTTCTTATGCAACTCTACATCCTCTCCTCGCCCTGTTTTTCTCTTCTATTACCCCTCTCTCTCTCTCTCTTCTCGCTCCACTTCCTCTCTGTTTCTAATTTCTCAAACGTTCCCTTGATCGAAACCTCTACATCCTTCCTCGCCCCTGTTTTTCTCTCTATTACCCCTCTCTCCTCTCTCTCTCCTCGCTACCTTCCTCTGTTTCCTATTTCAAGTTCTTATGAATCTCATCTCTCTCCTCCGCCCTGTTTCTCTCTATTCCTCTCTCTCTCTCTCTCTCCCTCTCTCTCTCTGTTCCTCTCTGTTTTTTCCTCGTTCTTTATGAAGTCCTATATCTCTCAACACCCACTCTTTTTTGTCTGTTACCCCCCCTCTCTCTCTCTCATCTCTCTCTCTCTCTCTCCTTCTCTGTTACCTTCCTCAAGTTCTTATTGACTCTCTACATCCTCCTCACACACCCTCTTTTTCTCCTATTACCCTCCCTCTCTTCCGGTCTCTCTCTCTCTCTTTCTTTCTTGCCCACATCGCTCCCTCTATTTCTCTTCTTCAAGTTCTTTATGGACCTCTATATCCCTCTCCCATCCTTTTTCCTATTTCTCTCTCTCTCTTCTCTCTCTCTTTTTCTCTCTTTCTCTCGTCCTGTCTTTCTGTTTCTCTCTAAAAGAGTCTCCAATTCTCTCTGCACGCTCTTTTCATAGAGCTCTGTATATTTTATTTATCTTCTTCACTTTGCTTTTGAGGTGTGTGTTGGGGAGGGGGTTGGAATCCTGTTCTGCTTACGTCTCTACTAAAGAAATGAATTTATATCCGTCTACCCCACCACCCTCCTCTTTTCTGTCTATCCCACTCTCTCTCACATCTCTCTCCTCTGTTCTCTCCTCTCTCGCTCTCAGATCGCTCAGTTTCTATGTTTCTTTTCCTTCTGCATGTTTTGTGAGGGTTGTATTCGTAATCTCTTAGTAATTATTTAATGATTATCTCTCTGTCTCTGTCTCTGGTCTCTCTCATTCTATCCCATCGCTCGTCACTCACAATTCCTCCCTCTTTTCTCTCTTCCCCGCCCTCCCTCTTCTTCTCTCTCCTCAAATTTTCCTCTTTTGTGCACATACTATCTATATTTTTTCTTTCTTTACTATATTTTTGGAGGTTGTTTATCTCTTCCCCCTAATCATCTCTCTTTCTCTCTCTCTCTGTCTCTTGTCTCTCTCTCCCTTCCTCTCCTCTCTCTGTCTCTTTCTCTCTCTGTCTCATGCTCTCTCTGTCCTCTGGTCTTCTCTCTGTCTCTCTCTTCATGTCTCCTCTCTTCTCTCTCTTCCTCAAGTTTTTTTTTGAACTCTTTTTCTCTGAGTTTGCACATAACAGTATAATATATTTTTTCCTTTTTTCCTCTTCAAACTTTGGTGTGTGTGTTGTTGTAGGGAGTTGCTATTAAGTCTCTCTTGTCTCTATTATAATGAATTCTTCTCTCTTCTCTCTCTCTTCTCTCTTCTCTCTCTCTCCTCTCTCAAGTTCTTTTGGTATCTCTTCTTTTCTCTTTGTGCAATACTTATTATATTTTTTCCCTTTTTCTTTATATATTTTGGAGGTTATGTTCTCTCTCTCCCTCTCGATTTCCTCTCTCTTCTCCTCTCTCTCAACTCCTCTTCTCTCTCTCTCTCTCTCGTTCTCTCTCTCTCTCTCCTCTCTCTCCTCAGTGTTCTTTTTTTCAACTCTTTTTTCTCTGAGTTGCAATACAGCTATATATTTTTTTCTTTTTCTCCTCTTTCACTTTAAGGCTGTGTGTGTACTGTATGGTAAGGGGGGGGGGTTGTATTAGTCTCTCTTAGTCCTATCTTAACTGATTCTCTCTTCCTCTCTTTCCATCTCTCTCTCTCTCTCACTCTCTCTCTCTTCTCTCTCCTCTCTCTTCAAGTTCTTTTTGCATTACTCTATTCTTCTCTCTTTTTTTCTCTTTGGTCGCACATACTTATCTATATTTTTTTTCATTCTTTACTAAATATTTTTTTGTGGGGGTATGTGTCTCTTCCCCTACTCTCCATCTCCTACTCATCTCTCTTATCTTTCTCTCTCTCATCTCTCTCTCTGTCTCTGTCTTCTCATGGGGTCCTGTCCTCCTCTCGTCTGGGTCTCGTTCTTCTCTCCTGTCTCTCTCTCTTCTCTCTCTCTCCTCAAGTTTTTTTTGCAACTCTTTTTCTCTGAGTGCACAATAAGTATATATTTTTCCTTTTTTCCCTCTTCACTTTGGGTGTGTGTGTGTATGTAGGGGAGTTGTATTATCTTCCTTTAGTCTCTATTTAAAGTGATTCTCTCTCTCTCGTCTCTCTCTCTCTCTCTCTCTCTCTCTTCCAAGTTCTTTTTGTTGTGTATTCTCTTTTTTCCTCTCTTTGGTGCACACTACTTATTCTATATTTTTTTTCTTCTTTTAACTATATTTTGTTTGGGGGTATGTGTTCTCCTTTCCCCCCCTATCCATCTCTCTCTTCTCCTCTCTCTCTCTCTTCTCTCTGTCTCTGTCCCCTTCTCTGTCTCTGTCTCTCTCTGTCTTCTCTCTCTCTCTTCTCTCTCTCTCTCTCCTCCTAAGTTTTTTGCAACTCTTTTTCTCTGAGTGCACATAACAGTATTATGATTTTTTCTTTTTCCTACTTCACTTTGGGTTGTGTGTGTGTTGTAGGGGAGTTGTATTGAGTCTCTCTTAGTCTCTATTTTAATAATAATGGATTCTCTCTTCTCTTCTCTCTCTCTCCTCTCTTCTTTTTCTTCCTCTCTCCCTCTCAAGTTCTTTTTGTATTCTTCTTTCCTCTTTGGCACATTACTTATCTATTTTTTCTTCTTTCTATAATACCTTTGGAGGGGTAGTTCTCTCCCCCTCTTTCATCTCTCTCTCTCTCCTCTCTCTCTCCTCCTCTCCTCTCTCTCGTCCTTCTCTCCCTCTCTGTCCTCTCTCTCTTCTCTCTTCTCTTCTTTTCAAGCTCTTTTTTTTCCTCTCTGAGTGCAAAAACTAACAGTATATATATTTTTCTTTTTCTTTTTTTCCTTTTCCATTTGGGGGTGTGTTTGTAGGGGGTTGTATTAAGTCTCTCTTAGTCTCTATTTAATATGATTCTTCTCTCTCCTTCTTCTCACTCTCTCTCTCGTCTCTACTCTATCTTCTCCTCTCTCTCTCTCGATCTCTAATCCTTCTCTCTCTACTTCCCAAGTTCTTTTTGTTATCGTCTTTTTTTCTTTTTTCTCTTTGTTGCACATATACTTATCTTTCCTATATTTTTTTTTTCTTCTTTAACTTTTATCTATTTTGGAGGGTCTCTCTCGTCCTCCTCCTCTCCTCTTCCGTTCTCTCCTCCTCTTCTCGCTCTCTCTCGTCTCTCTCTCTCTCTCCTCTCAAGGTTTTCTTTTTTTCAACTCTTTTTCTTCTGAGTGCAACATAACAGTATATATATTTTTTTCTTTTTCCTTTTCACTTTGGTGTGTGTGGTATGTATGTAGGGGGGGTTGTTATTTAGTCTCTCCCTTAGTCTCTATTTAAAAATTGATCTCTCTGGTTGG
>CM042153.1:65574526-65585631 GCA_023376005.1 Doryteuthis pealeii | reverse complement strand
CGCTACCATCATCAGCAACTTTTCCCCAACTGCTTGCCTGCTGCTGCTGCTGTGCTGCTGTTTTCACACATTTTCAATGAGTTCATCCCCCGACTGATACGGTAGGGCCTTTATGTGTTCTCGGAATGGGAAGAAACGAAGTTGGAAATGATGAATGAAAAAAGAAGAAACAAAACAGCGGATAGAAAGAATGAGAGAGGAGAGAGAGAGAAGAGAGGAGAGAGAAGAGAAAGAAAGAAGGGAGAGAAGGAAAGAGAAAACTCCCAGAGAACTATTGATATTTAATAAAGTTAAAATGTATAAGGAGTCTGTTAAAATTGAAATAAATATTTAAATTAATAGGAAAAAAAGAATAAAGATAAAATAAGTTCCAATTACATTATAAATTTATCCTCTGAAATCAACGGTTTTGAGAAAGAGAAAGAAGAAGAAGAGAGAGATGAGAGAGAGAGGAGAGGAGAGAGAGGAGAGGGAGAAGAGAGAGGAAATTAGAGAGAAGATGAGAGAGAGAGAAGACAATGGAGAGAAAGAGGAAGGAAAGAGCAAAAGAACCAGAATGAAACTATTTGTATTAAAAGTAAAAAAATATTTGTAGAGTCGTCGTGTAAGTGATATAAGTTCAATACACATGAATTTATCTGAATCAACGCTTAGAAGTTTAGAGAGAGGAGAGAGAGAGAGAGAAAGAGAGAGAGAGGAGAAGAGAGGAGGATGGCAGAGAAAGGAAGAAGTAGAGGAGAGAAAGACGAGAGAGAGAGAGAGAGAGAAGAAAGGAAAGAAACGAGAAAAGGAGAAAGAGAAAAAAAAGAACCATGAGAACTATTTGTTATAAAAGAAAATGGTATAAGAGGTCTAGTAAAGTGATAAGTTCAATACATGAATATTTATTCTGATCACGGTGGAGAGAGAGGAGATCGACAGAGAGGAAAGAGAAGAGGAGAGAGAAGAGAAGAGAAGAAAGTTTATTAGAGAGGAGGAGAGAGAGAGAAGAAAGATAGAGAGGAAGGGGAGGAGAGATGAGAGAGAGAAAGTATATGAGAGAGAGAGAGAGAAGAGAAAGAGGAAAGGAGAAAGAGAAAGAACCAGGATAACTATTTGTATAAAAGTAAAAAATGAAAGAGGTCTGTAAGTAATAAGTTCAAATATATTATAAATTTAATCCCTGAAAATCAACCGGGTATGAGAGAATGAAGATGACGAGATGAAGCGGGGAAGTTGTAAGAGAGTAAAGGAGGAGAGATGAATGGAGACTGGACCAGACGAAAGTGAAGAGAGAAAGTGAAGAAGTAGAGAGGAGAGGAGGACGAGAGAGAGAGAGAGAGAGAGAAGAAAGAGAAAGAGAAAGAGAGAAAAGAACCATGAAGAACTTTTGATAAAAGTTAAAAATAAAGAAAAGAGTTCGTAAGTAATAAGTTCAATTATATTAAATTTATCTGAATCAACGGTTTGAGAGAGAGACGAGACGAGAGAGAGAAGAAAATCGTGAGAGAGGAGGAGATAGAGTGAATGAGAGGGAGAGGACGAGAAGAAGAAAGATGAGAGAGAGAGAAGAAGAGAGAAGAGAAGAAGAGGAGAAAGAAAAAGAGAAAAAACCATATTGAACAAATTTTATAAAAAGTAAAAATGAAAGGAGGTCTGTAAGAAGTAATAATTCAATATATAAATTTTATACTGGAAATCAACTGGTTGATAGAGAAGAGGTGAGGAGAGAGAGAGAGAGAGAGAGAGGAGAGAGAAGAAGAAAGTAGAGAGAGAGAGAGAGAAGGAGAGAAAGAGAAAGAGAAAAAAGAGAAAGAGAAGAACCCCATGAGAAACTTAATTTGTATAAAAGTTAAAAATGAAAGAGGGTCTGTTAAGGTAATTAAGTTTTAATATATAATTTATCTGAAGATCAACGGTTGAGAGAGAGAAGAGGAAGGAAAGTAGGAGAGAAGAGAGATGAGAAGAAAAGTTTAGAGAGAGAGAGGAGAGAGGAGAAGAGAAGAAAAGTAGAGAAGAGAGACGTCTGTAAGTAATTTAAGTTCAATATATATAAATTTTTTATCTGAATCAACGGATTGAGAGAGATGAGATAGAGCAAGAATAGACGGGGAGAGATGAGAGAGAGAAGAAAGAGAGAGAGAGAGAGAGAGAGAGAGATAGAAGAAAGTATGAGGAGAGAGAGAGGATCGCTTGGAGAGAGAGAGAGAAGAAAAAAGAAGATTGAGAGGATAGGAAAGGAGAAAGAACCAGAGAACTATTTGTAATTATTTTATAAAAGTAAATTTTAAAAAATGAAAGAGGTCTTGTAAAGTAATTAAGTTCACATATATAAAAATTGTCTTTCAAATCAATACGGGTGATAGAGAGAGACAGAATGAGAGAGAGCGAGATGATGAGATGAACTGAGGAGTAGAGCGAAGAGACTGAGAGAGAGACGACGAGAGAGGGAGCGGACAGGGACAGATTGTCCTTTCATCTCTCTCTCTCTTTCCTCTCTTTACTGTCTTTATCTGTCTGTCTCCTCCCTTTCGTCTTCTTATCATTTTGTCTCTCTTATCTTTCTCTGTCTCTCTCTTCCTCTTACTTCCTTCTGTCTGTCTTTCTGTCTATCTGTCTCTTCTCTCTTCTGTCTGACAGACAGACCCAAAAGGGGAGGAAAAAAAAGGAAGAGAGAGGACAGGAGCCGACAGAGAAGAGACAGAGAAAAGATAGAGAGACAGAAGAGAGAAAGAGAAAGAAACAGGAAGAGAAATATTAGTATAAAACTAAAAATGAAAGAGGTATTTAATTGATAATTTGCCAATAAATAGATTTATCCGGAAATTATTCAACCCCCGGTTGAGAGAGAGAGATGGAGAGAGAGAAGAGGGAGAGAGAGACATAGGGAGAGAGAGAAGAAGAGGAGAGCAGAAGAGAGAGAAGAGAGAACAGAGATTAGAGAAAAAAGCCTAAAAATAGCGAAGAAGAAAAAGAAAAAAAACAGAAACCTATTAATATAAACGCAAAAATGAAAGGGTTTCTATAAGTGAAAAGTTACAATAAATAAGATATATTGAAATCAACAGTTGTGTGAGACAGACAGACAGAGAAGAAGAAAGAAGAATGAGAGAGTGATACAAACAGACAGACTGAAGAGAGAAGAATAATATATATTATATATATATTTATTATATATAGAGAGAGAGAGGAGAGAGAAAGAGAGAGGGGAGGGGAGAGAGAGAGAAAGAAGATGGAGGCGCCGTGGGCTGGCTAGTGGTTAGAGTATGGAGGTGCGCAGTGGGCTAGTGGTTAGAGTCGGGGAAAATGCGACTCGTCGATTCGAGTTCAATTCCTAGACGAAGCTGTTGGCATTTCACATAGCGCTAATACCCTTGGGAAAGGTACGAATCCATATATTCTCCCTCCAGCTATGGGTTAAATAGTAGGGCAGACTGGACCCTTCAGCCTTGGTAAGTAACCAGTCTAGGAGAGGGATAACTCTGAATTCAAAATTCCTTCCAGCTATGGGTTAAATAGTAGGGCAGACAGAGTCCTTCAGCCTTGGGTAGGTAACCAGTCTAGAGGATAAATAACTCTGAATTTAAAATTCCTGAGATCGCGTCGTTGATTGTGGTTTGTGGCAACCCTTGATGCACCAATTCTTTCCTATCGACTGTGCCAAAAAGTGTGGATGGTCCAACACAAGCCTTCACCACTATAAACAAATCACTGTGTGGGTGTTTCATTGTGTGTGTGAACCCTCATGCGCCGAAAATCGACGAGAGAGTCATACAGAGAGAGAGAGAGAGAGAGAGAGAGAGAGAGAGAGAGAGAGAGAGAGAGAGAGAGAGAGAGAAAGCTATTAGTATAAACGTAAAAATGAAAAGAGATCTGTAAGTTGATAAGTTGCAATAAATAAATCTATCAGAATCAACAGTTGAAATGAAAGTGAGAAGGAACGAATGAATTAATGATTAAAAAGAAAGAATGATTAGAAAGTAATGATGGAAGGACAAAAGGAAGGTAGAATGAATGAAGGAATGACATTTTAGAAAGAAATCAAGGAAGGAATGAATGAAAAGTGAATGATTAAAAAGAAAGAAAAAATGATTTGGAAGAATCAAAGGAAGGAAAGAAAGAAGGAATAAATAATGAAGTATTGAAAGAAAGAAAGAAAGAAAGAAAGAAAGAAAGAAAAGAAATGAATGATTTGAATGAATGAAAAGAAAGAAAGAAAAATAGAATGAATGATTAGAGAGAAAGAAAAGAAAGAAAGGAAAGAACGATGAATGAATGACTGGAAAGAAAGAAAGAAAGAAAGAAAGAAAAAAGAAAGAAAGAAAGAAAAGGAACGAAGGATTAAGAAGAAAGAAAGTAAGAAAGGAAAGGGGGAACGAAGGAAGGAATAAATAATTTGAAAGAAAGAAAGAAAGAAAGTAAGAAAGGAAAGAACGATGAATGAATGACTGGAAAGAAAGAAAGAAAGAAAGAAAGAAAGAAAGAAATAAATAAATATCTCATGTTTAGAATAGGAGAAAAATACAAAAATAGAAAAATGAAAAGTATCAACAATAAACAAAATTGCACATCTGATAATACACCCGAGTTCAAATCCTGGACGAGGCTGTTTGCATTTCCCACAACGCTAATACTCTTAGAAAAATGCATGAATCCAACTATTCTCCCTGTAGCTATGGGTAAATAGTAGAGTAGGCTGGACTCTTTACCATTAGTATAGCAACCAGTCTACGTATAATATAGAGAAACATTGGCCACGTCAAATCTTTTCCTCACTCTTCCGTTCTCAACAGTCATAAGAACGCACCAGAGACATTCGTGTACTATTGTCACAGGGCAAACTATAACAGGCTTAAAATATAAGTCATCCTATTCTTATTCTGTACCAGTGTATGGTGTAAAGGGATAATGCTTGAAGATAAAACTCCGACAAAGGTTGATAGACAAAACATTTAATATACAGCACAGAATAAACAAGGTACATAATACATAGGTGTACATAAACATACATACAAAAGTAGTATAAATACATATACAAGAGTAGAAATAATGACACATTCATGAATGGTAAAATACAAGATATTTAGGTATCAAGGAGATACCTAAATGTACATAAAACGTAATTACGGATACATGACTAAAGAATAGTCATATATCGTACAAGAGACTTACTAGCAGTGAGTGGCCAGTGTTAAGGGCCGAAGCCCCAACGAGAAGAGGGTGGTCATAAGACTACCTCATTGTGTCTCGTAGGTCGAGCGGCAGGGAAAGAGAGAGAGAGAGACGTTCAAACCAGCCGCTTAAATATCAAAGGCCCCTAGCCGGAACCAGCGAAACTAAACGGGCAGAAATCGGGTCGCATCTGAAGCTAAAACTGTCTAATCCGTCTACCGGAAGGTCAGATGTAATGTCACCGTTGTCACTCATCGGCCTCGGTAACTTTCCACGGACCCCGTCATTCTTAATCTAACGGACCTCATTTAAAATATGCTAACTACAGGTACGTACATAAAACATAAGCTGATTATTTAACACTTTGATGTTAACAGATATTATACAACATAAAAAAAAAGAACCAAAAAGTAGTTCTTGCATTGCGCCATTTTTTTGGTTGGTTGGTTGGCTTTTACGGCATGTCAACCGTTGTTGGGTTATTCTATGTCGAAGACATTGTTCTATTATCCTTGATGTGTATTCATTTTTTTTCTAACTCAATTTTTAAAAACACATTTCTAATACTCATTTTGTATCTATTCAATCCGGGTCAGGGTGGACCTGGGAGTAATGGTGATAGTCGTAACTCACATTTCTCAGAGCTACAGAATTGGAACTTCACGACTAGATGCAGTTTAACATTTAACCCAGTACTTCTAATACCCTAAGCTACCGCCTTCTAGCAAATATATATATATATATATATATATATATATATATATATATATATATATAATAAAAAGGATTGGGGTTTCCCATAAGGGTAATAGGGCCGGTACAATCATATAGGTGCTAGGGCTTAATACGACAAGTCTTTTGATCGGAAGGGGCACCTCCGATTGCCCATCTAGCCTAAGTAAGGACCAAAGTGGAGTGCTGCATGTCATAGACTGCTCAGTATCAGGATTCTGTCTTTAAGCAACATAGGTCACAA
This sequence comes from Doryteuthis pealeii, assembly GCA_023376005.1. NCBI lineage: Eukaryota > Metazoa > Mollusca > Cephalopoda > Myopsida > Loliginidae > Doryteuthis > Doryteuthis pealeii. The sequence goes on along the minus strand of CM042153.1, from coordinate 65,579,504 downwards.
CCCAGGGCCAATAGTTGGTCCCATTGGATGGATTTTCAGCCGACAAGGCAGTACTTCTCTTGGGTATCTTAGTCTTCTATCTTCCATCGGGGTCCTCTGCTTACGTATCGAGTTAGGTACTTCTTTTTGAGACTGGGGGTTGCTCCTTCGTATCGCATCTGCTTTCTTCGGCTGGCGGTTGGATATCTCCCCTAGGTTCCCCTTTTGTGAAACAACACAGAGACATTTTATTGTGTGCACACTTCTTTTTTCTCATTTCCCTCGATGCATTCTTAAATTGCTCGCGTACAGGGGATCAGCTGAGACAGAAAGACACGCCCTGTCTCCTAACACGCCACTGGAAATAAATCTACTAAATTGTAATTCTAATTTCCCTACGTCGCCTGGTCACGGGATCCTCTAAGCCAATGAGAGACCGTTGTAGGTGATCCTGCGTTTAAGGCTGTTCCCATTCAAAATATCTAACAGTTGTTTTCCACTGTTGGCTGTTATTTCAAATTCCTCTTCAATGTTACATGTTACCTATTAATTGTGTACGAGAGTGTAGTTAAATCAAACAAACGATTTCAGGAAAAATAGAGGTAATTTGATCGACAGATTTGACCTGTATTTTGACTTGGGTTCTGATTCACCAGAGCTGTGAGAAACTTAGGAAAATCAGATTTGGCTGGGTGACTGAACGAGTCAGACGTACGATGGTTATTTACCATGTATTCCACGTATGCGGGTCAGACACAAGGTCCTAATAATGTTGGACCATCCAACCGAACCTTATGAGATGGCAGGGGAAAATGCGTGGATCCACTCGCTCAAGGGGGCGCCTCAGGCACTGGGCAATAAACCCAATCCTGCCCCTGTAAATTAAGGGGACAGGTGTGGTCTGGGGGATCTATCCCTGGGATCACGACGTTAATTATATTACCGAAGCCATTGGACACAGGATATAGAGTCGGAAAGCCCTATGTCAGACATAGGATGGTGTCACTAGTTCAAAAAAGCCATTTCTCACGCACTTTTGACTTTATGTGAGTTTTGAAAAATATAAATGAGCCCTAAATAAAACAACAGTCTTGTGTTTGTTAATAAAACACTAACCAACGGACACAGAACAAGAAATCCTAGGTCAGAATGAAAAATCCAAGACAGAAATCAAAAACGAAGCCTGCTCAACCGAAGATAAAAGATATAGAATATTAGAACCAGCAAAGAAGAGGAAACAGAAGCTAGGTATACAATATATAAGTATACGTCCACTTGTATACTTTACAACAAACGCCTATGCACGCCCAATGCTATACTATACAAGATACGTCTAGATACTTCTAATATAAAGTGAGTATGCAACAACACTACCTCCTAAAAATGATTGGCTATGCCTATCCATTATGTAACACTTGGAATTTTAGCGGATCCCTGGGTGGTGATGATTAAAAAGAAAATGGTCAAATAGTACTAGGAACTGGAATGTGTTACATAAATTATAGGTAACCTATGAATTATGTAAGTAAGTGTAGCTAGAAATATAATAGGAAAGAAGGAAAGATAGGGAGAGAGGGTGATAACGCTAATCTGCTTCAATCGAACATAATGAAAAGATGAAAAGGAGGAAAGAAAAAAGGGAGTGAGAGAGAGAGAGAGAGAGAGGGGGGGAGAGAGAGAGAGAGAGAGTTAAATCAGGATCATTATACTTTTTACATATTGAACTATTTGGCAATAACAATAAATAAACACATTAAACGTTGTAATAATTAAATTATCATGCTGAGGTATATCCACAGGTCCTGCTTTTAGTTATACTTATTAGCTTAGTGGGTAAGCAAAGTCGGTGAAGTAGAATAATAATAATAATAATAATAATAATAATAATAATCTGCCAGAATACTCAGAAGAGTCCTGGAGACCTGAAAAGATTTGCTGTCACCCAGACTCCAGTGAAAGACCATCAGTTAATGCTGATGTGAAAACTCAAAAGGAGTAAATAATAATAATAATAATAATAATAATAATAATAATAATAAGTGATACCAATTGTGGTTGTTGCACTTGGAACAGTCCCAAAAGGATTAGAAAAGGGTTTGGAAAGTTTGGATATCAAAGGAAGGATTGAAACCATTCAGAACACTGCACTGCTGCAATCTGCCAGAATACCCAGAAGAGTCCTGGAGACCTGAGGAGACTTGCTGTCACTCAGACTCCAGTGAAAGACCATCAGTTAATGCTGATGTGAAAATTCAAAAGGAGTAATAATAATAATAATAATAATACAGCGAGAATACAAGGCTAGGCATGACTGAGATGAAAAGGTGATCCACTAGAAATTGTGAAAATCACAATTTCGACCATAGAAAAAAAAATTGTTTATGCAGAGACAATTATTTGTTCTTCAGCAAGAAACATGTATAATTCTCTTGGATTTGAGATAAAGACGGATCCCCTTATCCCAGCCAGAAGGCCAGACCTAGAATTGATTAACAAGAAAAAGAGAACTGAGAAAAGAGAAAACATCAACTGGTAGATTTTGCAGTCCCAGCAGATCAGAGTGTAAAGATTGATCGATTTTAACGGCATGTCAACCCGTTTAGGGTTATTTTATACCTAGAGGTTAGGGTTTCGTGTTCATTGTACGTTTATATTTACATTTTGTGTGTAATTGTTTCTTGAGAGTATTGTTTTCTTATCGAATAATTTTTAAACAGATCTATTTGATCCATAGACACGACCCTAACAGGTACTAGCACTCGGGGTCAGAGTGGACCTAGGAGTAATGGCAATGAAGGAGTACTTCACAGTCATTAGATATGCTGCGTCGGACTCTCGCCATCAGATGTAGTTATATCCAGGTCACATCTTTTTTGCGTCAGATGTGTCATATCCATATTTTACGGAAGTTTTGATGGTATCTTTCTTGACGGAATTTGAATTTAAACTTAGTTTGCAAAATATGCCCTGTCGACGGGGCTTGGAATACGCTGACTGTATCCCCTTGCAGAGGAGCAAGACACCCCCCTTAAAAAAGAGAGGGTTCTTACCTCATTTCATACAAACCTTCCAAGTAAGATTAATATGATATGCTGGTGAAGTAAGGATGGACTCATAAGTGACGCTCTCCTGTGGACGACAACACATGGACACACCATTTTTAGTCGACTAGTAAAAACTTATTCAAGAGTTCTGTACGGACACTAAATACCATTCTGAGGAATTGCCGAGAGAGAGAGAGAGAGGGGGGGCAAGGGAATCCATGCTGTCTGAACGACTTGATGATGATGGGGATGATGATGATGATGATAAAATATTGGGTTGGAAATCTTCTCTGTGAAGTGTTTGCATCTAAAAGAGGATAACAGGTATTCATTAACTTAATTTTGATATTTCGGACTGTTGTCTCATCTTTATTGTGAGAGGGCCGGGTTAGCTCAGTTGGTAGAGCGTTCGGCTAGAAACCACAAGGTTCCTAGCTCGATACCGGTCCTCGCCAACTCAGCGTATGAGCATTACAGGAGCTGATGGTAGGTGTAGCGCACCACCTCAGATGCTAAAAAAACAATCTCCTTGGTCTAGCGCTATTGAAAAGGGGATAGACTCCCTCGCTGACTGGCTGATACCGACTTTAGGCCGCCCCAACGACTTTACTTTACTTATAAGCACAACAGTCCGAAATATCAAAATTATTCACATCAAGCCTCATCTCAAAAATACAGACAAATGAGGATTTATTACGTTATAAGCCTACGCTCAGGCAGAACTCAATAGCCGTTGATCATCATTTCTGATCATCATTTCTGCCCAGGTAACGCAAAGGCGTACACACATATTAATATTTATATATCTTCTCAATTTATTACTAGGCATTTTCTATCAAAACTTGATCATTATCGTGGGGTTTGCAATGTTCATTAGGAAGAAAAGAAAGTTTCCCTGTTATCATTAGTGAGGTAACCCAAATGAGCTAAGAAACGATTACAACCCCAAGCCTCTCAAATTACTCCCCTCTCCTCTCTCTCTCTCTCTCTCTCTCTCTCTCTCTCTAATATTCAAGTTGATCAGAGAAAGAGAGAGAGAGAGAGAGAGAGAGAGAGAGAGAGAGAGAGAGTCAAGGGAATCCGTGCTGTCAGAACGACTTGATCATGATAATGATCATAATGATGATGAAATATAAAATCAATAAAAAATACTCTTTCAGTCTGTCTATCTGTCTGTCTGTCTCTATATATATATATATATATATATATATATATATATATATATATATATATATTTCTAAGGACCTATATGAGTCAGACACTATCGACCTAGGTGGCACACACACACACACACACACACACACATATATATATATATATATATAGAGAGAGAGAGAGAGAGAGTTTCTCACGGAACAAATGGACATGCTACTACTAACACACTCGTCTACACGGATTTTAATAGCATGTCAAACCCACAAAAACACTTCAACTTTTATAGTTCTTCTATAATGCTCCCTTTCTAATAATCTATAAACAATTTCTTCAAATAAGAAATTTTCTCTTGACGATGACCTAAGGTCGAAACTAGTTGAGAATAAACAACATACAAGAAATATTCCTGATTGTCTTATTACTTTTTGTTCATACTATATATATATATATATATGTATTATATATTTGTTGTTCTGTACGGATTCAACTCTCCAACTCAGTACTACTGTACAGCTGCACCACTTGGACCCTAACGAAGCGCCTAGAGATAGATGGGAGTTGTACAAAAATGCTGTGTGCGGTATGAAATAAATTGTGGAACAATACCCCACAAGAAAGCAGCTGTACGACCACTCGCCCCCTATCACACAAACCAAGTAAGACGAAAAAGATATGCTCGACACTGCTGGAAAAGCAAGAATGAACTCTTAAGAAGTTATCCCGTGGAAACCTGTACAAGTGCACGCCACTGTGGTCCGTTCAGCAAAGATCAGCTCTGCGTGGATTCTGGATCCTGCGCG
>CM042153.1:65547026-65557026 GCA_023376005.1 Doryteuthis pealeii | reverse complement strand
GGGAAACTAAAGGCCAGAGAAACAATTGAGACCATCGTATTTCAATTAATGACGCACATGTCCTTCTATGTGCTAGATCAAGGGTATCAAACCATATCAAGCGTATCAAATTACAGCTAGCCAGTGGAAGAAATATCGAGTAGCATTTGCTTAAAATGCTATTATTGTGAGCAACAACATTTTCAACAAAACGCAAACATTATTTTGATCTTTATCGAATTTGTCGAGAATTATTTGGCTTTGGTAATGGCGGGAAGTTCCATGCAAATAACTAATGTTGCATTATTGATGGACACTCTGTTGATTATGCACAGTTAGGGTAGCTAGTTTATTTGAATTCAAACCTAACGTTAACAAAGGTTACGTAGATTTTGATTGATGTCTCTTAACCTTATTTTGACCTCTTTTAAAGTAAGTTTAATAATCATATTAAAACAGACTCTATAAATTAATAATTAAAGTAATTTAAAAAATCTATTTCAAAGCATGATTTCAATTTCGTAAAATTTATGCTCAAATAAGATTGAAATCATGCCGTAAAAAGATACTTTTGTTTTGTTTTATTAAAACAAACCAACATTTCTCTGTGGTCTGGAGAAAGGGAGGGGCCAATCTACCTAGAGTTAGGAGGTGCTAGGAGGGAATGACTGCTGATTTTTTAGTAATAAAACCATTACAGGCAGTGGGCCCTCCCACTCCGGTTAACTCGACTACTCACGTTAACTCTCCCTCTCACGTTAACTCTATATACAGGGAAAGAAGAGAATCGTATATAATATAAGACAGGGATTGGTCTGTTGTTGACTTAATTGCTAATTACGGCTAATTAAAATCAATTAAACTGATTTTTTTTAACAATGAGTAGTCCTAAAATCAAGTAATATCTAAGTATAAATATTGTGTCCATAACATAAATAGGAAAAAATCCTTTAGGAAAAGAAAGTTGATAATCTCAGCTTTAGTATAATAATAGATATTGAGAAATATATAAAGAGAGAGCGCTATGAATGCTATTCTAAGTAATTCTGTCATGCTGTATTTTTAATACTATTATATAATATATATATATATATTATATATATAGGGTGTTCAGGATAAATTTGACATGCGTATATTTGGTTATTTTTCTCCGTAGTTTGGAGGTATTGACGCACACTACGCATCATTTAAAAACGTGGGCCCTTCTTCATTCATATACGTGATGCCAGATAGAATGGATGACTGGAACCCATCTGAATCATGGAAGAGAATAACTTGTATCGTGATGATCTGCACCGGCCATCAAAATAAGGAAATTATGGTTGCTGCCCAATTCTCACTGAACACTCTAAAAACAATCAGGCATGAACTGGAGAATTGCAATGGAGACTGTGAGGCTGTGGCTAGAAGAAAGCAACACAGTAGACGATCTGATTGTGTTCGTTCAGCAAAATTCCTCGAAAATCTGCAGAAAAGGTGTTGGAGAACCCTCAGATGCCTACGTGGGGTTGCTAAACACTGTAGTCAAGCCCTGGATAACAAGGGTAGCCAATGGTATGCCATATTTATGGCAGCATAATTCAGCACCCTGTCACACCTCAGGGAAAAGTCAAAAATAGTTGCCGGCGAAATTTTACGACAACACCAGTCCCAATGTTTGACCTCCGAACTCCTCAGATCTTAACCCCATGGATTATCATGCATGTGGCGCTGTTGAGAAAGAAACAATTGCCGTGCTAGTACTACAAAAGCCCAGTTAATCGATAGAATAAAGGTAGTTTTTTGACCCGTCACAAGCAAGCTGTAACATCAACTTGCTCCAGATTCCGGATCAGGATTGAGGATGTGATCGACGCTAATGGTGGTTATTTTGAGAGAAACTTGTTGCCAGTAGTGTAGTTTCTTTACAATCTATGAAATTTTGTAGTTACCAAGCACTTTTTTTCTTTTTCCTTATTTCTCTCGAAAATCCTATATATATATATATATATATATATATATATTATATATATATATATGAAGTAAATGGAAGTTAATCCGACAGTATGAATTCAACACTTTTAGAAAATTATTAACATCATTTGTTTTTTCTAAAAACGTTAAATTCATTATATATATATATATATATATATATATATATATATATATATATATATATATATTATCTATTATACTATTATATATATATATATATATATATAATATATATATATTCTATTATATATATATATATATACTATTTCTATTTATATATATATATTATATATATTATATATATATATATATATATATATATATATATATATTTATATTATATATATATATATAATATTATTATTATATATATATTTCTATTATATATATATATATATATATATATATATATATACTAGCAAATATATGCACCCTCCGGGTGCAAGTATTTTAGTTAAATTTTATAATAGAATATGATATTAAATTAGAAAGGCTAATGAAACTGAATAAGAATGTAGATAAACAGATTTTGAATTGAAAAATTGAACAACTTTGAAACTAACTCTTCCATCATTTTCCGTTACTCCCGTATTTCATTGGTAAATTTTCCTAATGTTTAGTTAAAATAGGAAGTAAAGAATATTACAATTATTTCTTCTTGTTAAGGGATTTCTTTTAAGATTTATTGAAGAGATTTTTGCTCATATACATTAAGATAAAACCAAACAATTAGAAATCAATAATACTAAGCATATATTTATTAAAATCATTTTTTTAAGATCAATATGCAAATTAGCCTTCCCATTCATACTGTAAACCTCTATTTTGTTGTATATATAAATATAATTGCATGTTATTAGTATGTAGATATGGTCAACAGTGTAAGTAATGTAAAACAAGTTTATTAATAATTGAGGTTTAAATAAAAATAAAATCATGGAGAATGTTACGTAAATAACTAAAGGAATTGTGACTTGTATAGTAATATAGTTTCGGTTACAGACAGAAAAACACACAATCTCCATTATAATAAGATTTCTATATATATATATATATTATTTTTGAGCGATAAAACCACTATAATAGATATCAGTAGTTATGATCATAATCTTTTCTCATGTACGTACTTTTACGGACTACCTCTTACTTCTATTAGCCTTTTGATGAGAGGTTTTTCTGTACTTCAAATCATATTGTTTATTAATTAACACTTGGAACTAATCAACTGCTTGAACAGTTTCAACTGTGCGTAAATTATTAGTATTAAGTATAGTTACTTGAAGTTATGATTGTTTACTAAGGATCATTAATATCAGTTATTTGAAACCATATAGCTATGTGAAAATTATTTGTATTATATATAAAGACTTGATATGGAAGGAGTGGTATAATGGTTAAAGTCATGTGAAATGGACTCGTCGCTCCGAGTTCAAATCCTTGATGAGGTAATTGCATTCCACTTAGCCATAATACCATCGGTAAAGGTATGAATCCTACTCTCCCTCCAGCTATGGATAAATAGTAGAGCAAACTGGGCTCTTTAACCATGGTTAAGAAACCGGACTAGGAGAAGGAAAACTCTGAATTCAAACCTGTTGAACACCACTTAAGAAATTGCTCTTGAGTCACATCCTGCTCGTGCGGAGGGCTTGGTAAATATATCTATATCTATATGAATACTTGATACTATATAACACCGCCCTGTCGGCTGGGGCGTTAGAATGCACCGACTGCACCTCTGCAGAGGGGTAAGACTCCCCCAATGGGCCACCTGTTGGCCGTGTGTGGCGACCCGTGATACTTAAGGATAGAGCCCTGGTGGATGAGCAGTTCATGACATGCAATACTCCACTTTGGCCCTATCTTGGGCTAGACGGGCGGTCGGAGAGGCCCCCTCCGATCAATCGGCTGGTCACGTCAAGCCCTAGCACCTATATGATTTTCCCAACCCTATTGCCCTTATGGCAATCCCCAACCCCTTTTTATCATATGGGTGCTAGAAGGCGGTGGCTGCGGGTCTACATGTCCTGGGAATGACGTTAAACTCTATCTGATGGTGAGGTCCCAGTTTTGGAGGTTTGGGGAATGTGGAGCACCCCATTCATCACCATTGCTCCCTGGTCCACTCTGACCCGGAGTGGTAGTACCTGTTAGGGTCCCATCTATGGGTTAAATAGAAAAATGTATTTATGATAAAATGTATTATCCATTAAGAATTGATTTATTTCAAAACTTTATCGGCATTAAATGACCCACTGAGGTTGATATGCCGTAAAACAAAACAAACCAAACAAACCAAACTATATCACAATATGTAAATTATTTTTCTTTACTTTTTTCTTTTCCTTTTTTTTTTTTTCATCCTACATTTTTCTTTCCAAAAAGGAAAGAAAAATTCTTTTTTCTTTTTCTTCTCTTCTTTTTTTTTATCTATCTTTTCTTTTGAATTCCTCCCTCTTTCTTTTACTTTTGACTTTTACCTTTGTCTCATTTTCTTTTTCTTTTCTTTTTTTCTTTCTTTTTTTTCCAATATTTTGTTTTGCCTATCAAATTTACCCGACCGATGTCCTAAATTTTCTTTATATCTTTTAATTCTCTGATAAGATATTTCAGGGTTCACTATCTATTCATGTTACATAATTGTTAGTACCCTAACACTTATTTACAGTAGTGTAGAACCCAAAATAGTTTATCTCAAAGAGAACCAGTTTCGTTTATTTTTCGACAGAATGTAATGCAGACATTACAGAAATGCGACAAGCCGTAACAAAGCTTCAATGAAAATGTGTGCACAGTAAAACAAATTATATTATAATGTGTTGATGTATCGATTGAAGTCTAGACGAGTTAAGATCAGTATGAAAGAAAATTATGAATTCAGTTATTTTTTGGCAAACAATTATATGGTTTCAAGTAACAACTGATAAATTATTTGTAAACGACTATAGTTTAAAGTAACTGTTTTTAATACAAATGAATTTCCTGGGCATAATGCTAAACTGCACCTAATGGTGAGGTTCCGATTTGGGTGCTCTGGGGTGTGTGGAGCAAATTGGGTAAAAGGTTATTATTTTATCCAATTTATACACTTTAACTTTTAAGAATCTACCAAAACTTTTGACAATGTACCTGTCGAAAGGGCCCTTAAGTCTCCTTTTTCTTTCGTTTTTTTAAAACCTCCTCTATTGTGTTTAAATAGTTGATCGAACTGAAAAAAGTATCATACTGTTTAAGTTTTATATAAAATTAATTGCACAATATATGTATATATATATATATATATATATATATATATATATAATATATATACAAAGTGTGTCACAAAGTATCGAGATTGAAGCTGTATTTACCAAGATAAGAATAAACAATAAATGTAACGTTATTTTTTTCCGAATACAAGATGTGTTAAAAAGTACAGATTTTAAAGCTGTATTTACCAAGATAGAAATGAAGAATGAATAGAACGTTAATTTTTCAGAATACAAGGTGTGTCAAAAAGTACCGAACATCTCGATACTTTTTGACACACCTTATATATATATATATATATATATATATATATATATATATATATATATACTAGCAAATATATGCACCTTCCGGGTGCAAGTATTTAAGTTTTGATATAATAAAATATCATATTAAATTAGAAAGGCTAATGAAACTGACTAAGAATGCAGATAAAAAGATCTGCAACAGAGGGGGTATAATCGAAAAATAGAACAACTTTGAAACTAACTATTCCATCATTTTCCATTACTCCCCTCTTTCATTGGTAAATTTTCCTAATTTAACTATTTAGTTAACATAGGAAGTAAAGGATAATATTACAGTTATTTCTTCTTGTAAATAAATTTCTTTTAAGATTTATCCACGAGATTTTTGTTTATATTTCTTAAGATAAAACCAACAATTAGAAATCAATAATACCAAGCACATATTTATTAAAATAAAATTTTAAATATCAATATGCAAATTAGCCTTCTCGTTCAAACTGTAAACCGCCATTTTGTTGTATATATAAATACAATTGCATGTTATTAGTACGTAGATATGGTCAACAGTACTAATAATGTAAAACAATTTTTATTAATAACTGAAGGTTTAAAAGAATGAAATCATGGAGAATTTGACGTAAATAATTAAGGGAATTGTGACTTGAGTAGTAGTATAATAGTTTCGGTTACAGACAGAAAAACACACAATCTCCATTATATATATATATATATATATATTATATATATATATATATATATAACTTTCAAAGGAAGTTGGACAGAGATAGCAGGAATAGTTTCAAGTCTTGTTGATTATTATACATTGAGCTCTCTTTAAGGATTTATAAAAAATCCTTGTATGATATTTGTTTACATCTACAGGAGCATACAGTATGGTTATACAGTGAGATTGTGAGGATCTCAGGTGGAATCATCCCTTACTACGAGTCATTTGGATGATACCACACACACACACACACACACACTCATATAATATAATATTATTATATATATATAAATATATATTTTTTGTTGAAAAATATGTGCTTAATTGAAGTCGTACCTAATTTTGAACAAGGCGTTCTTCCTATGTATAGCTCTGCTGATGAGGCCTAATAGGCCGAAATGTACATACAGAGATTGATTTTTCTCGATTTGTTTAGCCTTACATTTGAATAGGTATGCCTGCCTAATTAACTAATTATTATTTAATTAATTTTCAAATTAGGTTCGACTTCAATTAAGCACATATTCTCCCAAAAATGTTCGGCTAAAAAGCCATATAAAAACACTCGTTTGTGTATTTACTTCTCATACTATATATATATATATATATATAATATATATATATATATAATATATATATATATATATTTGTATACATATATAATTAAGATACTTCAAGGATTTTTAAACAATATATGAAGATATCGTGTGAAACGAGATGTTAGAAAAAAAAAAAAAAAAAAAAATAATAATAGACCAAGAAAAAGCGGGAAAAAAAACTAGGGTAGTTCTTTATAGAGGAACCTGAGAAAACAACCGCTTAACAATTGTTTCTATAAAAGGCTGACATAGAGAAAATACCATAAAATAATTTCACTTCAAATAAGGCAACTACAAACAACATTAGCACGATGACACATGCAGATATATAATCAAATAAGCAAAACACATTCAAGTTGTCGGCACGCGTGCGCTATAAATTAGTTAAGAATTTTCGTTGTTTTGTTCTTTCTCCCGGAAGGGGCTTATGAATCATACACTCACGCCATCTGTTGATGGCTGCTTGGTCACCAAGGGCAAATAATTCAACACTCCTTCAAATCGACGCTTCATTATTTCCCCCCATACCGTTCTCTCTTTCTTTTGATAATGATTAGCTGGGAATTTAAAATTTCCTATCACGTCTTTGCTAATCGGAAATGCCGGTTTGTCTTTTCATTGTCTCTTCGATTTTAGTAAAACAAACAAAAAAAAAGAGACATAATGAGATAAACAGATACACACATACTTACATACACATATAGACACACACCACACACGCACGCACACACACACACACACACACACACACACACACTGAGGTGTATACAGATATGCACACAGCAGCACGTACGCAACAAGTGTATTTATTTTCTATCGCTTTAAAATTAATTATTTCAGTCTATTGTCAATATTTTTTTTTATTCTTCCTCATCTAAGACTAGAAGCGGATACCCAGTGTCGCCTGGGTAGAACAGGGATAAAAAAGAAATACCTGTTTTATTGATGTGTTTTAGCTCAGTCGGTAGAGCGTTCGGCTAGGAAGCACAAGATCCCTGGTTTGATACCGGGCCTCGCCGACTCAGCGTATGAGGAACTGGGCGGTAAAGTGAGGAGCTGATGGTAGGTGCGGCGCTCCACTTCAGACGCTAAAATCTCCTTGGTCTAGGGCTAGTGACAAGGAGATAGACTCCCTCGCTGTCTGGCTGATACCGACATTAGGTCGTCTCGATGACGACTACTTGTGAGATTCACAAATGCTGTTTTTTAAATAGAATTTCAATTCTATTTCTATGTATATTCAATTACGAATGATTTCACTATGAAATGGCATCCACGTTGGTGGATTTTGATTATGGGGAACAAGAAATAGTCACCATGATACAGATCAAGGGACTAATCGTATGTGTTACCACTGGAATATATGTTGTTGCAGCGGTTGGAGGTACGGTTGGCATAAAGGTTATCGTTGTAGGAAATGGAATCGGAAAATACTATATTGTCTTCTTTTTTACTTATACACGTATGCGTTCGTGCGCACACACGCGCACACGTACACACACACACACACACACACACACACACACATATATATATATATATATATATATATATACATATATATGTAGAGAAAAAGAGAGAAGGACAGGCTGAGATAGATATGATCAGACTTATCTCTCTCTCCTTTTCCCTCTCCCCCTCTCTCTCTCAGTATATATATATCTTCAGTGTTAAATCCACTAGATTAATCAAGATATTGATCAAGTGGATTTAACCCTGAAGATCCTTATGGTGAAACTCGAGTAGGTTATTACCGGGTACCTTTATGATAATAAATTTGGTCTATTAACGTATTGAGCACTTTATATTTGTTATATCGCTGTCTTATCATTGTGAAACTTGCATCAACTAACCATTGTGACCATTTTCACCAGTAAGTCACTTTTTCCACATATACAATATATATATATATATATATATATATATATATATATATATATAGAGAGAGAGAGAGAGAGAGAGAGAGAGAGAGAGTGAGAGATTGAGCGAGAGAGAGATGAATAGGTTTAGATAGATAGATAGATGGATAGATAGTTATGAACAAACCAAGATAGATCGATAGGAACAGCCTGGTATATATATATATATATATATATATATATATATATATATATAGAGAGAGAGAGAGAGAGAGAGAGAGAGAGAGAGAGAGAAAGAAAGACAGACAGTCAGATAAATAGACAGACAGAAAGAGATATAGATAGATAGTTGAACAGATAGATATAAGTATTTACGTGCACACATGAGCCAAAACGATACATAACATTTGATATATACATATATATATATATATATATATATATATCTTTCTATCTCTCTCACTCTCTCTATCTCTATCTCTCTATCTATCTCTCTCTCTCTCTCTATATATTATATATATATATATATATTATATATATTATATATATATATCCCTCTCTCACACCCACACGCATACATACACACACGTTCGCACACATGCATACACACAAGCATACACACAGAGCTATCGATCACACCCAGATCTCTCTCAAACACACACACACACACACACACACACATACATACATACATACATATACATATATATATAACATTTAATAGGGTTTTCACATACATATTTGTAATTATAATCAGTAACATCTGTTGATAAATAACATTTTTATTTTTACACGTTTACATACATACATACATACATACATAAATACATATATATATATATATATATATATATATGGAGAAGACGGCTCTTTAAGATCGACGATTCACCTCAAGTGTTTTGATGACACATTTTCGCAATTGTTCAACACAAAACGGGCCGTCTAATTATCCACCTTTGAAAAAAATTCTCTTCAAGCTTCGCGTCTGCATTTGTCTGTTTCCGTCAGCAAATATTCTCGCTGTCCTTATCTGTATAACAAATGGGCAAGCTAAATCTTAGCTTAGACTGCATTGTGGCAGATTACTTCATTGGAAATCCACCAATCTATGGTGCACCCATTTAGATATAATGCATCTATCTATCTATCTATCTATAAACGAGACGATACTGAAAAAAAGCCATGCAATGTGCTTTTCCATATATTCATCAGACAGATCAACGCATACTTCTCAAGATTCTTTAAACTTTGTTATATCGTAAATGACCAGTTATACCGAGTGGTTTTGTTTGTTTGTTTTGTTTTACGGCATATCAACCTCAGTGGGTCATTTAATGCCGATGAAGTTTTGAAATAAATCAATTC
>CM042153.1:65537026-65542026 GCA_023376005.1 Doryteuthis pealeii | reverse complement strand
GACTTTGCAAAAATATGTTTTAAAAAATTAAACTTAAAAAATTGCGTTTCCATAAAGGGTGAATTAAACAAAATGCCTTCGGCATAAAATGACCCAACAAGGTTTGATATGCCGTAAAACCTAAACAACAAGATGAGTATGGTATACAACACCGGAAAAGTCTGTTTCCCAAGACGCATAACAAGCCACGATTCTTAAGAAACAACAAATTAATTGAGTCACCGCTGAAAATTTATTATCTGTTTAATAAATAGTATAAAACTGGGATTAAATAAAATACTTCCTATCGCTCGGAGACGAAAAGACATTTTGCTGGTTTCTTTCTTTTTTTTTGAGATCCAATTAGTTATCAAGAGTTTGCCTCTAAACTTACTTAATATCAACGTCTGCAGATGATGGTTGGTTGGTTGGTTGGTTTGTTGGTTGGTTGTATTTTACGGCATGTCAAATCCGGTTAAATCCTACTTAACGGACATAAATTCCAACATCGTATGTCATCCTGCCGAAAGAAAAAAAAATACTAAAAATCAAGGAATAAACCGAATGTAATGAAATTTTCAGTGTTGATATATTAATAAATGAACAATATAATGCACCAGTTATTTTATTGGAAAACTCTTACATTTTTTCAGGTCAGTTAACTTTGAACCACGTATCTTTGAGGCGTAACACAGATTCACAAACATACGTGGTTCGAAGTTATTTGACCTGAAAAAATGTAAAAGTTTTTAAATAAAATAACGGGTGCATTATATCTTTAATTTATTAATATATCAACACTGAAAATTTCATTGAATTCGGTTAATTCCTTGATTTTTAGTATTTTTTTCTTTCGGTGAGGCGACATTCGATGGTGGAATTTATGTCCGTTAAGTAGGGTTTAATCTCAAATCCTTACTTATTGTGTGCCGAGGACATTTTTCTTTGATTCATTCTTGTTAGGTATTCAATTTTTCAAAATTCATTTCTTATCTAAACACATTTTTTTTAAATATATTCAACTCATAGGCGGGGCTCTAACATGTATTACCACACTGTTACCTAGCAGGTACTTAATTGCTGGATTTTGATAAAGAGCCGGTTTAGCTCAGTCGGTAAAGCGTTCGACTAGGAACCATAAGGTTCCTGGTTCGATACCGGCCCAGAGATCTGTGAGGTGCTGATGGTAGGAATGGCGCTCCACCCCATGTGCTAAAACAATTTCCTTGGTCTAGTGCTAGCTAATAGTGGTCTGGCTGATTTTGACTTTATGCCGCCACGACGACTTTATTTCTTTTACTATTGTCTAATGTTGGAATTGCGATTAATTTAACACTTTTACACTTATCATTATGGTCTTGCATGTGTGTGTGTGTGTGTGTGTATGTGTGTGTGCTTGCATGCGAGAGAGAGAGAGAGAGAGGGAGAGAGAGAGAGAGAGAGAGATGGAGGGAGAATCTTGTTAAGAAATATATTTTTTAAACACTAAAAACATTATAAGTTTATCAAATTCTTTTTACTCATCAATAATGTCTTGCTTTTATGTGTGTGTTTGTGTGTGTGAGAGTGAGTGTGTACTATGTGTTTATGTCTTTAAGAGAGAGAGAGAGAGAGAGAGAGAGAGAGAGAGAGAAGCGAGAGAGAGAGAGAGAGAGAGAGAGAGAGAGAGAGACGAGACTTGTTTAGAAAATATTTTTTAAGCACTAAAAAAGTTCTATAAATTTATTAATCTCTTTGTAAAAAAAAAAACGTTTTAGTTTTGAACCCTCAACTGATACAAATTAATATTACACTGTATAAATATTATGAAATGTATAAAAACAGGGGTGGGGGGATTATTTAACAAGATTTGTTTGCACTGTGCACATAATTGTCACAAGGTCAGGCGTATTTCCTCTTTGCAGAAGCGTGCAGCATTTGATAATTAACGATACTGACGTCCTTGAAAAGGCACGCAATCCAATTAACAATGGATTAATTCATTAATTAACTAATTCCTTAACTAATAATAATTAATTGCCACCTCAAACACAAAAAGAAAAACTCAAGAATCCTTTTAACGTTTCTAACAAAGTTTATTCCACAAGAGCATTCATCACCTAGAAATTTCGCCCGGTTCAACTGTTGGCTGTTTTACAGTATATCAACCCTTTTCAGGGCATTTAATGCCGAATCATGTCATTTTGATAAAAATTGCCACCACAAACACAAAAATGACAATTCGAGAATCCTTTTGACGTTTCTAACAAAGTTTATTCCACAAGAGCATTTATCACCTAGAAATTTCGTCCGGTTCAACTGTTGGTTGTTTTATAGTATATCAACCCTTTTCAGGGCATTTAATGCCGAATCAAGTCATTTTGATAAAAATTGCCACATCAAACACAAAAAGGAGAATTAAAGAATCCTTTTGACGTTTCTAGCAAAGTTTATTCCATAAGAGCATTCATCACCTAGAAATTCTGTCCGGTTCAACTATTGGTTGTTTTACAGTATATCAACCCTTTTCAAGGCATTTAATGCCGAATCAAGTCATTTTGATTTAAAAAAAAAGACTCAGGTTGATTACAGTACTAAACATGTAGTGGTTGGTTGGTTTGTTTTAAAGGATATCAACCCTTATCGGGTCATTTAATGTCGAATCAAGTCATATTATGTTAAGGACTGTTGCAGAACGGGTCACTCAATTAAATATCGAACAGGCTAATCGCTGCTTAAATTCGGAGATCTAGCGAGAACCGGTTCAACTGTGGAAATCAGCGGTGTGTAAAATTTTCTCTAAAAAAGCTTATAAAATCTGTATTTTCTTCGTGCTGATCTTCTAGATTTGGTATTTAAGTATGTGCAAAATATCTCAGCGTTTTTAGTACAAATGAGAAGTCAAAGGTACAGTTAGACCTATTTTACACTGGAAAATGTTGCCCGCAAACAAATAATATATATATATATATATATATATATATATATATATATATATTATTGGAGAAGCAAGGACGAACTCATAAGCGACTTTCTCCTGTGGAAGGCAGCACATGGACACGTCAGTGTGGACCGACCAGCAAAGACGTACATTGATGAGCTCTGTGCGGATACAGGATGCTGCATAGAGGACCTCCAGACAATGATGAGCGATGGGGACGGATGGAGAGAGATTGTCATGGATATCCGTGCTGACAGCGCGACATGATGATGATGATGATCAGTGAGGAGGGCCGATTTTGCTTTTTAAAACCGTAGAGAGGAAGGCCCCGAAACGGTTTGCACATTCTCTCCTGATGAGCCCTTGCATTTGTAAACATCCTTTGTTTTTTCAATATATCATATTCACACTGTCGGATTAAGTTCCATTTTATTTCACACACACACACACACACACACACACACACATATATATATATATATATATATATATTAATGCATATTCCCGGTTTTTGGTTTATTTTTGCTATTTGCCTCAACTCTTTTTTATCTCGTGCTAGAAGGCTGTAGCTTAAGGTCTTAGTGTCCTGGGTATGACGTTAACTGCATCTATTAGTGAGACACTAATTCTAAAGCTTTGGGGAATGTGGAGTACCTCTTCATCACCATTACTCACAGGTACACTCTGACCCGGAGTGGTAGTACCTGTTAGGGTTCAATCTATAGATTAGATAGAAAAACATGAGTTTAAAAAATGTGTTTTGAAAAAATGAGTTAAAAAAGTGAGTACCCATCAAAAGTGAATAAAAATAAAAACGTCTCTGATATAAAAGGACCCAACGTATATATATATATATATATAGTCGTCCACATACATTCTGTTTCGGCGTATCACATCTCTTCAGTGGGGCTATACATTTGCAAGCTACCGCCAGCCGGGATAGAACCCGACCGATTCATCATCAGTCAGGCTGCTAAACCCCTCGGCCAACGTCAGCTACAAACCGGAAGACGGATTTTAACTGATGAATACACACATCTGTTTATATGTATAGGCCGCCATAGAGTGGTCCATCCCTTTTTATAGGATATATATATATATATTATGGACTCTCTCGTCGATTTTCGACGCATGAGGATTCATACAATGAACACCCACACAGTGATTTGTTTATAGTGGTGAAGACTTGTGTTGGACAATCCGCACTTTTTGGCACAGTCGATAGGAAAGGATTGGTGCATCAAGGGTTGCCACAAACCCAATCAACGACCGACCTCAGGAATTTTGAATTCAGAGTTATCCCTCTCCTAGACTGGTTACCTACCCAAGGCTGAAGGGCCCAGTCTGCTCTACTATTTAACCCATAGCTGGAGGGAATTTTGGATTCAGAGTTATCCCCCTCCTAGACTGGTTACCTACCCAAGGCTGAAGGGCCAAGTCTGCCCTACTATTTAACCCATAGCTGGAGGGAGAATATATGGATTCATACCTTTCCCAAGGATATTAGCGCTATGTGAAACCCCATCAGCTTCGTCTAGGAATTGAACTCGAATCAACGAGTCCATTTTCCACGACTCTAACCACTATATATATATATATATATATAAAATACTAAGAGTAGTGGAATCATATGTATTGCCGAGAGGTTGTACAAAAATGAGGGATGTTTTTCGTAATAAAACATCGTTTTATTTCTCCATCCCACATTTTTGTACAACCTCTCGGCAATACATATGATTCCACTACCCGTAGTATTTTATAAATTCACTTGTCCCAAAAATTTATTCATACATATATATATATATATATATATATATATATATATAGATATAGATATAGATATAGATATATATACTGTGACAGAAAGAAATAACAGATTGTCTTACTAATATGTTCTTCCAATTCAATTACACATTATTCATTATTCATGAGGTTCATAGTTAGCTCTTAAACCCCCTACATGTTAAAAGAATTACATAATCATTCATCATAACTTCGGATGCCAAATCTGAAAAGATAAAAACCATTTAGTTTATTAACGTCGGATAAAGAAGTTTTTGATACTCCATTTTAAAAATGTGATTAATTTTGAGAAATTCGA
>CM042153.1:65507026-65532026 GCA_023376005.1 Doryteuthis pealeii | reverse complement strand
TGGACGTTTTTATGCTAATGTCCATAATAGTTGATCATTTAATGTGTGAAATGTATATGCAATGTAACAACTATTATGGGACAGATGGACGTTTTTAATGCTAATGTCCCATAATAGTTGATACATTTAATGTGTGAAATGTATATGCCAATGTAACAACTATTATGGGACAGATGGACGTTTTTAATGCTAATGTCCCCATAATAGTTGATACATTTTAATGTGTGAAATGTATATGCCAATGTAAAACTATTATGGGACAGATGGACGTTTTTTAATGCTAAATAATAGTTGATACATTTAATGTGTGAAATGTATATGCCAATGTAACAATTATTATGGGACAGATGGACATTTTTAATGCTAATGTCCCATAATAGTTGATACATTTAATGTGTGAAATGTATATGCCAATGAACAACTATTATGGGACAGATGGACATTTTAATGCTAATGTCCCATAATAGTTGATACATTTAATGTGTGAAATGTATATGCCAATGTAACAACTATTATGGGACAGATGGGCGTTTTTAATGCTAATGTCCCATAATAGTTGATACATTTAATGTGTGAAATGTATATGCCAATGTAACAACTATTATGGGACAGATGGACGTTTTTAATGCTAATGTCCCATAATAGTTGATACATTTAATGTGTGAAATGTATATGCCAATGTAACAACTATTATGGGACAGATGGACGTTTTTAATGGCTAATGTCCCATAATAGTTGATACATTTAATGTATGAATGTATATGCCAATGTAACAATTATTATGGGACAGATAGACGTTTTTAATGCTAATGTCCAAATAGTTGATACATTTAGTGTGTGAAATGTATAATGTAACAATTATTATGGACAGATGGACATTTTTATGCTAATGTCCCATAATAGTTGATACATTTTAGTGTGTGAAATGTATATGCCAAGTAACAACTATTATGGACAGATGGACGTTTTTAATGCTAATGTCCCATAATAGTTGATACATTTAATGTGTGAAATGTATATGCCAATGTAACAATTATTATGGGACAGATAGACGTTTTTAATGCTAATGTCCCATAATAGTTGATACATTTAATGTGTGAAATGTATATGCCAATGTAACAATTATTATGGGACAGATGGACATTTTTAATGCTAATGTCCCATAATAGTTGATACATTTAGTGTGTGAAATGTATATGCCAATGTAACAACTATTATGGGACAGATGGACGTTTTTAATGCTAATGTCCATAATAGTTGATCATTTAATGTGTGAAATGTATATTGCCAATGTAACAATTATTATGGGACAGATGGACGTTTTTTAATGCTAATGTCCCATAATAGTTGATACATTTAATGTGTGAAATGTATATGCCAATGTAACAACTATTATGGGACAGATGGACGTTTTTAATGCTAATGTCCCATAATAGTTGATACATTTAATGTGTGAAATGTATATGCCAATGTACAATTATTATGGGACAGATGACATTTTTAATGCTAATGTCCCATAATAGTTGATACATTTAGTGTGTGAAATGTATATGCCAATGTAACAACTATTATGGGACAGATGGACGTTTTAATGCTAATGTCCCATAATAGTTGATACATTTAATGTGTGAAATGTATATGCCAATGTAACAACTATTATGGGACAGATGGACGTTTTTAATGCTAATGTCCCATAATAGTTGATACATTTAGTGTGTGAAATGTATATGCCAATGTAACAATTATTATGGGACAGATGGACATTTTTAATGCTAATGTCCCATAATAGTTGATACATTTAGTGTGTGAAATGTATATGCCAATGTAACAATTATTATGGGACAGATGGACGTTTTTAATGCTAATGTCCCATAATAGTTGATACATTTAGTGTATGAAATGTATAATCAAATGTAACAACTATTATGGGACAGATGGAGTTGTTGTTTGCTGTATTTGTCCCATAATAATTGCTACAGTTAGTGTATGAAATTTATATGCAAATGTAATGCCTATTATGGGACAGAGATAGTAATTTCACAATCTGATCAGTCAGTTTTTTCTCTTCTCAATGTCTTCTGTCACAGTTTTCTGTCTCCGTCTTCCTCTTCATCATGTATTTTGTAACAATGCTCTGTCACAGTCTCCCCTTTCTCTACTTGTAACATCACCATCTTCTGTTACACTTTTTTTTTTTCTTCATGTGTCCCGGCAATTTTTTTTTCTTGTGTTTTGTCGCGTTTTTAGTCGGTCACGATTATTCTCTTCTCTATAGCGTAACGTAGAGAGTTTTAAATCAAAACCTAGTTTTCTTTTTCAAACCCATATATCGCTTAATGGTCTTATTTTTTTAAGGTATAACAATTTACTATACACTGCTCTTACAAAAAAAAACGGGTGAGAAAGTTCAAGAGTGCCAGCAATCTTAGCATTGGATTTTCTTGTTTTCCTATTAAATCGAGAAGTGTCACGTTTTCAGCCGAAGGAGATATATTACGTCTTCTCTTTGGTGTACCCGAATTTTTAGTAGTTCAAATTTTGCGCTTAGGGACAATTATTAAGTAAAATTATGAATTGTTTATATGTACTGAGATGCAGAGTTACATAGAACAACAGATGCTTATGTGTACATAAAGACAGAAATAGATTTTGATTGTTTGAGCAGAAGAAACATTCGGGATGATTGCCAAAAATTGTAAGTACAGACTTTTGAAATTGTTGACTTTGCCTCCGTTCCGATTTGAATGATCACAGTGCGAGAAATGAAAAAGAGAAAAGAAAAAGCGGTTAAAATTGCAAATCGTCGTCAAAATTAAAACGGAAAAAGTTGGCTTGGGCATAGATTTAAATGAATTTAATCATTATTAGGGTCACAATTCTTTTAAAATTTTTTACTTATATTTTAACCGTTAGTTGTGTTTAAGGAAAAAAAATAGATAAAATAAAACAGATGAATGATAAGACTAGTCAGAATTAAAAAACATGTACAAAAAAAAACCTACTTTCTATTTCAATATTACAAGCGACGCATACCTTTTTTAAGTATGGATGACAAAAGGGTAATAATCCGTGTTTTTTTATGTTAATAAATTCTCGAAAAATATTTATCTCCCTTAAAAATTAGTTCTCTTGCGGCCCTCTGTAGGAAAATAACGTCCAATGAAAAACAGATAAAACACAACTAACGGTTAAGATTTAAGTAGAAAATAACATAAATCGTGTCCTTAGTAATAATTAAATTCATTAAAATCTATACCCTAATCACATTTTTCCGCTTTAATTTTGACGATGATTTGCAATTTTTTTACCGAAAAAACACTATCTCAGCCACAGAGAAAACTTTTTAGTTATCATACTGAAATAGGTATTTATTTGTAAATGGATTCCTTGGCTTACGAGTGCCTCAAGTTATGAGTTATTTGTGGTTACAAAATTTTTAGAATTGCAATCATAAGCGGATCTAGCATTAACAAAAAAATCTTGTTTTCGTCTGAGTCTCATCAGAGGATTACCACAGAAAGAAAACTAAGATAGAGAAAACAATAATGTCGTGATGAAGTGGGAGTATTAAAACTTTTCCGGTTTACGAACTGACATTTGATCGATTTTTTGCTTTGTGATGAGAGCTAAAATTTCCCACAAGAGCGAGCTTCAGATAGGCTTATGTTAATAAAACACTAAGTTTCTAAATGTATTACGCCAAAGAAAAATGTTATTTTTAAAACAATAAACATTAAAACATGTTGAAACACAAGGTTCTTTACATTATATTCACCAGCAAAAAAAAAAAAAAATGACGCCCGACAGGCGGTTTAAAAATTAATATTTGAAAGCTGTTGCCTGAGAGGGTGGAAGTTAAAAATTCAATGTCAGAATCAAATTTATCAAAGTAGTCAAAAACATAAATGAATAGAATAAACAATTTAAAATGGAAATTTAGTTCTGTCAAATAAAATGTTGCATGCATCTATTAATTATTAATTAAATAATTATTTTGAATATTTTACACGTAAATTTTACACAAAATCATAGGTATTTATTTATGTAAACTTTTTAATTAACCTCTTGATAATGAAAAAATTACTATTTCTTGTTTGTAAATAATTTTCTCGTAAAACTCTATACGTTAGATAACTTTAAATATATATTAGAATGAAATAAAGTCGTTGGGGCAGCCTAATGTCGGTATCAGCCAGACAGCGAGGGAGTATATCCCCTCTCCACTAGCGCTAGACCAAGGAGATTATTTTAGCATCTGAGGTGGAGCGCCACACCTACCATCAGCTCCTCACTTTACCACACAGATCCCTGTGCTACTCATACGCTGAGTTGGCGGGGGGCGGTATCGAACCAAGAACCTTGTGATTCCGAGCCGAATACTCTACCGACTGAGCTAAACCGCCCCCCCTCCCTGTATATAAATCATGTACAATGACAAAACTAACGAAAATGTCATCATCTTAGGCAATGAGGATTCAATGAGTAAAGTGGCGTCTGAACATTTTTAATCTTATTTTTTCCGGAATAATATTGGACATGATTTGTTTCGACAATCGTTATGATACATTGATAAGACAATTCAGAAAATACATAAATAAACAATTAAACAGATGAAACCAAAGCAAGATCAATTTTCTTGAAGAATAATTAGCGAAGATCAATTTATCTATGTTATACAGAGACAGTTCTTCCAGGCCGTTGTCGTATCAGTACTGCTGTATGGCTGCACCACCTGGACCCTAACTAAGCGACTAGAGAATAAACTAGATGGGAGCTGCACAAGAATGCTGCGGGTGATCTTGAACAAGACGTGGAAACAACACCCCACGAGAAAACAACTGTACGGCCACTTGCCACATATCACCCAAACCATCCGAGTAAGACGGACAAGACACGCGGGACACTGCTGGAGAAGCAAGGACGAACTCATAAGCGACGTCCTACTGTGGAAGTAAGCACATGGACACGCCAGTGTGGTCCGACCAGCAAAGACGTACATTGATCAGCTCTGTGCGGATGCAGTATGCTGCATAGAGGACCTTCCGAGAATGATGAGCGATAGGAACGGATGGAGAGAGATTGTCATGGATATCCGCGCTGACAGCGTGACATGATGATGATGAGGATTAATAATGGAGATTCGCTTCCGGTAACAAAAATTACGTCACTGCTTACGTCACATTACCCCAAATCGTCATAACATAGAATAAATACACTCAAAATTTGAACATGCAGCATTAGACAGTCCTCATTGTTTTTTTTAAAACAAGTTTTAATAAATACATGACTGGTATTATATATCTATATATAGTTTGTTTTATTTTAATAAATATTTAAAGTTTACATTTCAAATTGTTTTATTTTTTAATCCTTTAATGAATTTGATGATTTTACTTATTTCAAATTGTTTTATTTTTTAATCCTTTAACGAATTTTATCTATTAATAATGGAGATTCGCTTCCGGTTTTTGTCTGTAACAAAAATTACGTCACTGCTTGCGTCACATTACCCAAAATCGTCATAACATAGAATAAATACACTCAAAATTTGAACATGCAACATTAGACAGTCCTCATTGTTTTTTAAAACAAGTTTTAATAAATACATGACTGGTATTATATATCTATATATAGTTTGTTTTATTTTAATACATATTTAAAGTTTACATTTCAATTTGTCTTATTTTTTAATCCTTTAATGAATTTGATGATTTTACTTACTTAGAGTACAGACTCGCTGACATTGAATTTTTAACTCCCACCCCTCAGGCAATATGTATCAAAAATCTATTTTTACATCGCCCGGACGGCGTTTTTTATTTTCTACTAGTATGAATAATACTTACATACATACACTCGTACCTCAAAACTTTGCTCTCAGCACAAAGCAAAAAAATCGACCGAGGGACAACTCGCAAGTTAAAGCGCTTGCAAATCAATGTAGTAGGTAAAGTCATACAGGCGGCCTAATATCGGCATCAGCCAGACAGCGAGAGAGTCTATCCACTTTTCCCTAGCGCTAGACTAAGCAGATTATTTTAGCATCTGAGGTGGAGCGTCACACATACCATCAACTCCACACTTAACCGCACAGATCATACGCTGAGTTGGCAAGGGGCAGTATCGAACCAAGAATCTTGTGCTTCCTAGACTGAGAATATATATATATATATATAAAATATATATATATATATATATATATATATATATATATATATATATATATAATATATATATACATATATATATATGAGAATATATATATATATATATATATATGTGAGAATATATATACATATAATATGTGAGAATATATATATATACATATATATATATATGTGAGATATATATATATATATATATATTATATATATATATATATATATATATATATATATATATATAATATATATATATATATATATATATGGCTGAACTTGCACAAAAGTGACAAATTAGAGTGACCCAGAAAAAACAAATTTTGTAATAAAACTGTTAATTTTAACTAAATATCAGCAATGAAAGTGATATAAAAATATTCATTTTTTCAACAAAAGTGTGTTTTTCATACCCTTTATCTATACGTATACGTCGGATTCATTTCCTTACTCTTAACTCATATAATATATATATATATTATATATATATATATATATATAATGTGTGTGTGTGTGTGTGTGTGTGTGTGTGTGTGTGAGTGTGATTTGATTAAAGTTCTACAATTGATAAGAATCTTTAGATCATAATCGGTGTCTGGTTGGTATAAGTCGGAAGCCGAATAAAGATTGGTAAACATCGTGAAGAAAAACCACAGAGAATCATGAGAAATAAACTCTTGAGAGAAAAAAAAAAGATTCCTTTGAAAAGATGAACAGACTAATTAAAAAGTGAAAGAATCTTAAGAAGGGTTTTTTTTCTTCAAAAAAACTTGTCGCTGAAAAAAGAATTAATGTCTTTCTTTCTAAAACATTTATTCTTCATTGTAAAAGTTTCTATCTTATTGCAGGTTGGTCGGTTGTGTGGCTGGGTTTTACAGGCATATCAACCCTTGTTGGGTTATTTTATTATGCCGAAGACGTTTTTGTTTTATTAATTCTTGATGGGTACTTAACATTTTTTAACTCAATTTTTTAATACTCATTTTTAATACTCATTTTTTTTAATCTATTTAACCCATAGATGAGACTCAAACAGATACCAACACTCTGGATCAAAGTGGACCTGGGAGTAATGGTGATGAATGGGTAATCTACATTTCGCAAAGCTCCAGAATTGGAACTTCTCCATCAGATAGAGTTTAACGTCATATCCATGACGTTAAGACTCTCAGCCACCGCCTTGTAGCACATATGATAAAAATGTGTGAGAGAGAGAGAGAGAGAGAGAGGAGAGAGAGAGAGAGAGAGAGAGAAAGAAAAAACAAGCAAATAAGAAAGAAGAAGAAAGAAGAAAGAAAGAAATGAGAAAAGCCAAGAAAGAAAGGTTGAAATAAAAAAGAGAAAGAAATAAGAATAGCAAAGAAAGAAAGAAAGAAATAAAGAAATAAAGAAAAGGATGAAAAATGAGAATAGGAAGAATAAAATAGAAAGAAAGAAATAAAGAAAGAAATAAAGAAAGAAATAAAGAAAAAAAGAGAGAAAGAAATTAGAATGAAAAGTCAGAATATAAAGGATAAAATAGAAAGAAAGAAAGGAAGGAAGAATGAAAACAGGAAGTAAATCAAGAGAAATATCAAATAAAAGAAATAATGATAGAGAAAAACGAAAAGAAAGAACGAAAGAAAGAAAGAAAGGAAAAAGAAAGAATTCGTAGTAAGAAAGAAACATATCTGGCCCATGAAAGAAAAAGAAAAAAAGAATGAAAGTGAGAATAGAAAAGGATAAAAAAAAGAAAGAAAAAGATGAAAGAAAGGAAGAAAGAAGAAAAAGAAAGAAGGGAAGAAAGAATTCATAGTAAGTAGAAACAATGTCTGGCCATGAAAGAGAAAGAAAAAAAAAGAATGAAAAGTGAGAATAGAAAGGAGAAGAAAAAGGAAGAAAGAAAGAAAGAAAGAAAGAAAGAAGGGAAAAAGAAAGAATTCATAGTAAGTAAGAAACAATGTCTGGCCCATGAAAGAGAGAAAAAAAAGATGAAAGTGAGAATAGTAAGGAAAAAAAAAGAAAAGAAAGAAAAGGAGAAAGAAAGAAAGAAAGAAATAAAGAAAGAAAGAAAGAAAAGAAGAAAGAAGGAAAAAAAAGAATTCATAGTAAGTAAGAAACAATGTCTGGCCCATGAAAGAGAAAGGAAAAAAAGAATGAAAAGTGAGAATAGAAAGGATAAAAAAGAAAGAAAGAAAAAGGATGAAAGAAAGAAAGAAAGAAAGAAAGAAAGAATGCATTTAGTAAATTAACAAAACTCTCAGTCGTCAATTGGCGGGAATATGTACCGATAAAGAGACTGAAAGAAAAGACGTAATAAAATCAAAATCTATGAATGACATAAAAAAATAAAATTAAAAAGAAAATAAAGAATAACAAGAATGCTTTTCATCTTATATTACGCCATTTTGTTCAACCATCTCCAGACGAATCTTTCCCCCTTTTCTAAAAATGGTTTCACTTAATATGCGCGCCATTACGAAGAGTTTTCTTTTCTCTCAAAGAACCGAAACCCAGCATAGAAAAACATTTGTTTGGCTTTGAAACAAAAACAAGAGCAAAATCCCACACAGAACCCCCGACTGCTCGAAATGGGCTGGTCTTCCCTATACTGCGCACCAGCTTTCTTCCGTGGGAAAGCCACTTTTACCCCATTCTCGATCCAACAAAAGTCTCGCGAGGCTTACATCTCGCGAGACTTACGGAGTGCATCGATGCCAAGGGGGACTATCCCTATCCCATCCACCAACCAGCTCACTCTTGCTCAGCGTTGGCATCGCGCCGTTATATATTGTCTAGAATCTCCTATGAAAATGTTTTTATTGCCGAAGCTTGATCGACATTGACAATAAAACGAAAACGAGGTGACGCATGCGCAATAGTGACTTAGTTCTATACAAGTCGATCTTTTGAGAAGTGCGATTTTAAAGTACACGTGTCTTATAAGTGTCGACATACATATGCTTTATGAGGGAGGACAGATTAGCACGCACACACACATCAACGTATATATATATATATATATAATATTATATATATATATATATGGCGCGACATATATATATATATATATATATATATATATATGGGCGCGACATATATATGGCGCGAATGCCCACGTTGGTGAATATTGTAACGTCTTTCGTTTTTTGCAGTATTAAGGTTTTTGTTTTGTAAACTCATTTGACTTTCCTCTCCGACCCAAACAATTACGGGAGTGAATGAGCTCTTGATGATGATTTTTGTAAAATCGAAATATTGATCAGTATCAGCTATGATTATATTATAAATTGTTTTCTTCTTTAACAGCCTTGTGTGATGTTTTCATTCCACCTTTTCTTACTCATATATATATATATATATATATATATATATATATATATATATATATATATATATAAGTTAAAAGAAAGGAAATGAATCCGACGGTATGAGTAAATATAAAAAAGATATGAAAACACCACAAAATGCTGTTAAAGTGAAAACATTTTATAACTTTGCTGATATTGAACAATATTTCGATTTTATGAAAATCGTCATCAGAGCTTGTTTATAATCCGTGTTGTTAAGAGGAGCGGAGACAAAAGTCATATGAGTTCAAAACAAAAACCTTGACGTTGCAAAAAAAGAAAAAAAAGTTATACAATAGTTTCGAATGTGAGCCACTTTCGCCGCATTTTTCTCGGTCATCAGATTATGTATATCTTATTGTAACAGTTTTTTAAAAAGAAGATATATTGACAAGATTTGACACTAGACGAATTCTCTTATTCAAAACGGAATGAGTATTAGCCTGTTGACGTTAAGTTTTCAACTGATTTATAGAAAAAGAATTTTTAATTTTGTAATTAATATTGTACATTTTCTATTTTTTTGTTTTTCTTATATATAAAGTAAATAAGTATGAACGGTTGTAAGGTTTTATTTTATTTTTGTCTACGCTCTTAACAACATGGTGTATAAACAAGCTCTGATGACGATTTTCATAAAATCGAAATATTGTTCAATATCAGCTAAGTTATAAAATGTTTTTACTTTAACAGCATTTTGTTAAAGAAGATATATTGACAAGATTTGACACGAGACGAAACAATAAGAATAAGAGAATTCGTCTCGTGTCAAATCTTGTCAATATATCTTCTTTTTTAAAAACTGTTACAATAAGATATACATAATCTGATGACCGAGAAAAATGTGGCGGAAGTGGCTCACATTCGAAACTATTGTATAACTTTTTCTTTTTTGCAACGTCAAGGTTTTTGTTTTGAACCCATATGACTTTTGTCTCCGCTCTTAACAACACGGAATATAAAGCTCTGATGACGATTTTCATAAAATCGAAATATTGTTAAATATCAGCGAAGTTATAAAATGTTTTCAATTTAACAGCATTGTGTGGTGTTTTCATATATATATATATATATATATATATATATATATATATATATATATATATATATATAAAAACACTCCTCTAAAAATAATGTCTAGTTGAGTGCAGCAGACAGATGAAAGAAATATGCATTCTTCACAATCCTATTATGTGACACAAATACTTGACATCCCCCGAAAATAAGCCCTTGTATTATATTACAACTGAAATAGCGTTAACGACACAGCCTCCTGATATTGTCATCTGGTCTGTTAATAAAAAAAAGTTTTCATCGTTGAATTAACAGTACCTTTCGAGGAAAATCTTGACTGGGCACATCAGCGTAAGTTGGAATAAAAATATGAAGATCTACGAGAACAATGCGTCAGAAATGGATGGATAACGGATGTATTTCCTATCGAAGTCGGATGCCGAGGATTTATTACCAACTCAACCTTGGCATTTCTTTTTTACTAATCTTGGACTTTCTCCACCAGACAAGAAGAAATACATAAAAAAGATCCAGGATAAAGCTCTAACCGCATCAGCGTAGATATGGCAATCCTACAATGTGACATCAAACCAACAAAGTTTGGTGGTATCGTGAGATACTGATGGGGGGCTCTGGGTTAGTGGTAATGATGCTTCGGCCCCGAAACCATGCCTCAAGCCTGAGTCATCATCTGATGAAGGCTTTCTTGGTTGCAATGCTACTGTGTAAATAAATAGCAGTCATTGTATGAAGTTTTTTTTTTCGAAGTAAAAATTAATATAAACCCTGTCTTATTTTAGCGGTTCCGATATTTACAATAAACTTATACGGGGAAATGAGCACCCTGAAAACTCAAAAAATGAATAACTTTTTGGAATTTTTTTTTTTTTTACAGTCTGATAGATTGGTGTGGCAATCGATAATAGTCCATTGAAAAAAGAAAAAAAAATTAAAAACAAAAATTTTAGAGGGGGGATTCCAAAGTTCAGGTCCGTCCTTAATTAAAAAAAAAAAATCTGCCTATTTATTTATCATTAGAATTATGATAAATTAAAGAACAAATTTTCTCATTCATGTTACGTACATTAGAATCATTTTTATTTTATGTTTAAGGTAAGAACATATCATACACTGTTTTGTTTATATACGAAATGTTAACTACATCGTATTTTTATTATAATTTTTTTGTTGTTTTTATTACAATACGAATACAACTATGTTTACTTAGTTATGAAATAAGTAGTTATAATTTAACTACCTGTTTTTGTAAAAGGCTTTTCTTTCTAAAATTCTTTTGTTAAATAAACGAAATAAATAATAAGCGCTTATTATTGTTTTGGAAAGGAATAAAGTTGATCAATGAAAAGTTTGAAGTCAGATCTTTAACTAACTTCTCATAAGATTAACTTCGACTAAATTCAATACATCTCATTTCTTATGCTGTTTTCATTTCAATCGTTCAAAATTATTTATTTCATATTTGTTATTCTAATTGCATCAGTTCAATTCAATCAGTTTGAACATTTTCCCCAGACGATTTAATTGCCTCACATTCACTTTCACGTTTTTATTCATTGATTTCGTCTTCACTACATAGTGCAAACAAATTTGGGCTACCTTAGAATTCACCAACTGTACATTCTGGAATCTGAGTGACATTAAGTTTCCCAGGTCTCCAGAACTAATCTAAGAATTCTTATCAATCTTTAACAATACTATAGCCTTGGATGATCTCTTTCTTCCTCCTGTGTTTTTTTTTTTTCCAAATCCTTGCGTTCGTTTTTATTGCTTGCAAATTTTCACACTAGTTTTAACTGGTAGTTTTTAACTGAGTGACAGCAAAGTCTCCTCAAGTCTCAAGGACTCTTTTAAGTATATTAGCTGATTTTAACACCTGGCCGTGGTCTGGATTGTCTCGATTCTTTCTCTGATTTCCAGACCTACTTCCTTTCCCAAGCCCTTCGTGACCATTCCAAAATCGAAAAAAAAAAATGTTGATTTATATTTGATAAATCAAAACGGAATGGTCCATTATTAATATGAGGTGTTGACAAGGCACGGCACACGTAGGCCGGTAACTGTGTATTAATAAATAGATTATTATTATTATTATTATTATTATTATTATTATTATTATTTATTTACTCCTTTTGAGTTTTCACATCAGTGTTAGCTGATGGTCTTTAACTGGAGTCTGAGTGACAGCAAGTCTCCTCAGGTCTCCAGAACTCTTCTGAGTATTCTGGCAGATTGCAGCAGTGCAGTGTTCTGAATGGTTTCAATCCTTCCTCTGATATCCAAACTTTCCAAACCCTTTTCCAATCCTTTTGGGATTGTTCCAAGTGCACCAAATACAATTGGTATCACTTTGACTTTCATATTCCATATCTTCTTCAGTTACCCACGACTGTGGGGAGGCAAGCCTGATTGGGTGTCCCAGAAGAGCGGGTTTTAGCTCAGTCGGTAGAGTGTTTGGCTAGGAATCACAAGGTTTTTGGTTCGATACCACCCCTCGCCAACTCAGAGTATGAGTATCACAGGGATCTGTGCGGTGAAGTGAGGAGCTGATAGTACGTGTGACGCTCCTCCTTAGATACTAAAATAATCTCCTTGGTCTAGCGCTAGTGAAAAGGGGATAGCCTCCCTCGCTGCTTGGCTGATATCGACATTAGGCCGCCCGACGATTACTTTTTATATGATTACCACTTCATTCCCATGGAGTAAGGCGGAAACCCCGTATCATAGATTCGGGAGTTGAATATCGTAGATTGGCGGAGCATGAGATCCTAAATTGGAATCTTCTAAGGTCTGGACTTTCTTGGGGACTTCGGGTCTGGTCTTCTATTGGGTATTTCTCTTTATCAGAAGCTTTGGGTCATTGTTAGTTACAAGAAACGTCGTATTAAAAGGATTACATGGTATTTTATAAGAAACGCAAAATATTCTAAAAGATGAGATTTATTCTAGCATTTCGGTTTTTTACAACCTTCATCAGGACATAAGGTAGCTAAAATGTTGACTAGTGAGGATGATTGACTTCCGAAAAATGGGAGACTTGTTGGTTAACGTCGACTTTACCATCAAGAATAAAACTCATCTTTTGGAATACTTCGTGCTTTTTTAAAAAGTTTTCTACATATTATCAGATTTAATCCCCTATTTTACTCCCATGGTATTTTGTTGCATACCCTTCTTCTTTACTTCTTTACTTACTTATTTCTTACTCTATTCTTCTGGTCGTCTTTGGAATCCTATAACATCTTATCTTGGTCTGGAATCTTCTAAGGTCTGGACTTTCTTGGGGACTTCGGGTCTGGTCTTCTATTGGGGATTTCTCTTTATCAGAAGCCCTGTGTCATTGTTAGTTTTTAGATAATAACACAAGACTTCGATTTGCTTTGATCTTACTTTATTTTTAAATCCCCAACCAGACAATCTGCGCAGATGAGAGGACGCGCGTATAACGCGACTTACCCCTTCGAGCTCGCTGCTACCTTCTAACTGAAACTTACTTCTAATCTAAACCGGAAGACAGAGTCCTCTCTACCGGTTCTCACCGTATCCACCGGAAGGAAGGATCAGGACAGATCAAACCTTGTCATTCAAATCCTTCAAGGCCATGGGCTTATATGCAGCTTATAACGGCCATTTTGATTTCTACACTATTACATAAATATTAGGTATCTAATAATTATGTAACAATTTTATAATAATTAGAAGATTCATTTTCCCATAGATGCAACGTCGATGGCTATTTATTTCGGACGGGAAGTTATCTATGGGTTTTACCAAGAAAATAATCCAACTTCAAACTTGAGCGGAAATCGGTTAAAAGCTTTCCAAATTCTGGAAGGCTTCAAACGAGAAAATTAGCCAAAAATGCTGAAGATGTGTGGGATGCAGCCAAAAAGAAAATCGGTGACTGGCAGGGTGAGCATTTAAAGGATCAATGGAAATTCCATTGACTGTTCGGGAAGTACGAGGCATGTTCAAATAGTTTCGAGGCTGACGCTCTGTTTACGAAAACAAATTAACTATGAAATAAGCTTTCATTTTCCTCAAAATACGGTTTTACCACGAAAATATGAAAGG
The DNA here is from genome assembly GCA_023376005.1 of Doryteuthis pealeii. NCBI lineage: Eukaryota > Metazoa > Mollusca > Cephalopoda > Myopsida > Loliginidae > Doryteuthis > Doryteuthis pealeii. Next base: position 65,517,433 of record CM042153.1, on the reverse strand, counting down.
GTTTATAGTAATTTTCACTCCGAAATATATCACGAGAGTGTTTATTCTCGGGGAATGTCGCGTGTTTGCGTCGCATGATGTAACTGTGAAGAATGCTTATTTCTTTCATCTGTCTACTACTCTCAACTAGGGCTTATTTTAAGTGGAGTGGTTATATTAAGATCATCCTGAAAATCACACTAGGTTCTATTTTGCAGGTAGGTCTTATTTTCAGGGGATGTCGCGTGTTTGCGTCGCATGATGTAACCGTGAAGAATGCTTATTTCTTTTGTCTGTCTACCACTCTCAACTAGGGTGTATTTTATGGGAAGAGCTTACATTAAAATCATCATGAAAACTCACGCTAGGTCTTATTTTGCAGGTTGGTCTTATCGCATTCATCTCATGTTTATATTTACATTTTTAGTTCAATTGTTCTTAAGAGTTTTTTTTAAATAGTCCTATCGAATACTTTTATAGGGGTCTATTTTACCCATTGATAGGACCCAAACATATAATACTTTGGGTCAAAGTGAACCTGGGAGTAATTGCAATGAACGGGTACCCCACAGTCCACAAAGCTCTAGAACTTGAATGTAGTTTAGTGTCATACCAGGGCACACCTTTTGTGAGTGTCCTACCCCTCTGCAGGGGATACATTTAACGTATTCTAAGTCGCATTGAGTGAGTTCAAGACATTCTACAGTTTTTCCAGAATTTATTAATTTCTAATTATCTTCTCTGTCCATTTGAGGAAATTCTTTTTTAGATAAAGATACCTGATCACCTCAGTTATTGAGTTCCTGCCCCATACAATCTATATTTGTCTCGTTGGGACATGAATGAAATCGCAACTGAACGATGGTGGGGTGGCAAAGTTTAGGCACCGGACATGCATGCCGAAAACGGGGGTTCCCTTAAGGAAAGATTGCGATATTGTGAAAAGTACATGTTATCTATTACTTAAGCATAACATTTATTATCTAGATGTAGATATAATGTAAATAATTCATTTATATATCTAGATAATAAATTATAATAATTTATAATAAACTATGTTATTTTTTAAATGCATGTCACGGTGTCATTGTTTCTAATAACTTGAACTTTTAACTTAACTAATCAAGTCATTTTATAATTTGATAAAGGTATGTTGCATACCTCTTTCTTTAATTCTATTTCTTGGCCGACTTTAGTATTCTGATCGTCGTTGGTATATCTTCTAACATCTTGCGTCTTGGTCTGGAATCTTCTAAGGTCTGGACTTTCTTGGGGACTTAGGGTCTGGTTTTCTGTTAGGGATTTCTCCTTATCAGAAGCCCTGTGTCATTGTTAGTTTTTAGATAATAAACACAAGACTTCGATTTACTTTGATCTTATTTTGTTGTTAAATCCCCACCAGACATCTGCTAACTAACATAGTGGGCGCATGCAGAGTGAGTCACAGTTCGGCAGTACATCTTCACTGCCTGACGTCCAACTGCAAACTGGGGACTCAAAAAGATCCCACGTGACTTCACGTATTTTGGCGGGCTTCTGTAATTTTCCATGGAAGGACCCGGCCATGGTATGAAAATGGTCATCCCTTAGAATTACAGGGGATTCACAATAATCTTATGCAACCGCATAGATTATGTAACAGCTATGTAGCTCATTCAACTGTGTCATATGGAAATCTAATAGATTACAATGGAGTTATCAGGGTCATAATTGATTAGAATAATTTTATTCATTTTCTTATTGTCAAAAAGAACAAGAATGGTTAAATTACAAAAATACTAATAGTACCATCTACTCGCTTGGTTACCTCATTTCAGGAAGGAAGCTGCCAACTTTAGAGGTACCAGATACTTTTAGGCTTCAAGAAAAAGCTCTTGTCCAGTGGAAATTCTTGGTAAAGAATATTTGGTGCTCCTTAGTATTGTAAGTTCCTTCATCAATAATTGCAATGGACGGTTCTCAGTATCGGTACTTAAGTAGTCAACCAGCCACGCATTATGGCTGTTGATTGGTGTGGCTGCCACCTTAAGCTGCTTGATTTGTAGTAATTGTATATTTTGTCTTGTCATGGTTCAGGTCTGAAATATGCCTTCCACTTTTCCCCCCTTACTAAAATAAGGTACCCTGTGACCTGGTCATTCCCACTTGTAAGAATGTTCCCTTAAAAGAAATAGTTCTTGGGTTTTTAAAAAAAAACAAAGTATGTGTAAATGTATTTTTGAGATCGTTTGGAATACTTATTTTGCCTTTGTGTTGTTTATGTAAATGAGAACACTGCCTTAGGCAGTAATGCAAACGGTTTAGTTATAGAAATGAGTTTTTTAGGGTGTTTTGGAATTGGCGTAGTAATTTTGGTATTGTCAGGTTAAGGGATTCCTGGCAAGAATCTTTCGTTTCCTTTGAGGTAACCATTTGGTATAGGTCACAAACCTTGGGCTTCCTGTAAGCAAATTTTTGGCGGTTATATTTGGAACCGCATTCTTAGTATAAGAACTACTAAGGTATTGGTCTCGTACATATACAAAACCCCTATCGTGCTAACAAAGGTAAACTATTTTTCCATTCTTTTCTTGAAATTGTATTTGCTCTGTTAGTCGAAACGTGTTATTTTTCCTGTTAAAGGAGAATTGTCTTAAATGGTAATTTATTCCTCTTATCCTAGTTAACACATTGTTTGTACCTGTTTTGAGGCTATTTTAAGTTTAAATTCCCCAAACCCCCTTCGTATGTTTAATTTGTAATTCATAGTTTAGCTTTGAATGTTTTTTATATTTAGAATTTTCCGTAAAATTATGAGACGTAAACCTTTCCTGGTAACTTTGTTTTTATCCTTTTATTTTGTGTGAAATTTGTTTTATTGTTTGTAAACTTGTAACCTTTTTGTATTGTCGAGACTTACGAAGTTTTCGTTTTAATTTCTAGTTTCGACGGCTCCATTGTGAGGACAAAATAAAAGACTTTGTTCTAAATCCCCTTGAGTCTGTATTGAACTACATGCACACGTGCGAATCATTTTGAAATATTAGGGAAAGTCATTATGACCAACACGTTAACGTAGGGTGGATGTGACAATTGGCGGAGGAATAAACCACGTGACATCTCCCAGTCTATAAATTTAGGTGGTGTATTGTAGGATACCTTATATATCCAAATATTCCAAAAATGATCCCCATTGTTGGAATATTTGGATATCCTAATAAGGTATCCTATAAAACTAACATTTATGTGCAGTATCCAAACTTTGACCCCGTGGCAATGAAGATTAAAGATATCGTGCCAATGCAGTTGATGGCAATCCCGAAAGAGGAATTTTTAGACTGTTTTGAATAGTAAAATGGAAGATGGAATAAATGTGTGTGGTCTCAAAGGAAGTCCTTTGCGGCAATTCTGATTATTTTCCGGACCGAGTCCGTATACCTAATCAAATTTACACGGAGAAGCATCGCTGTGTAGTCACTCAACTACGAACAGGAAAGCGTCTTTGAAAATTGAGAACTCGCGCCACAGAAGATTTGCGGTAATGGAAATGGTTAAACAGTTCAGTGTTGCTTGTAATATTTGATAATGCTCAAGACAGGGTCGACTATTTCAGATGATCTAACGAAATGGGACCTCATGGTCGTCAAGTGTTAGCCGTTATGACGTAAGGCTAACTGATCACGCGAAAATGTGTCGTTAAACTGACAGTATTAATGTCGTTGGATACGAACGACTGATAAAGTGATACACGATGCGGGAGTTATAGTTACAATGTACAAAGGATACGGATGAAGAGGATATGAGGCGAAAAGAAAAACGAAAGAAAGGAACTATTAGGGACGCAATAGAGAAAAAGAAAATAATGAAGGAATTAAGAAAGAGGAGAGAGGAAAAGAAGAGAAAAGAATAACAAAGGAAGAAGGATGAGAAAGACGAGAAGAATAGAAAGAAAGAAAAAAAAAAGAAAGAAAGAAACGATGGGAGTCTAAATGGAATAAAGAAAGAATGAAGGAATTTAATATCGCAAAGAGAGGAGAAGAGAAGAAAAGAAGAACAAAAGAAAAAGGTGAAGAACGATGAGGAGAAGAAGAGGAAGGAAGAAAGAAAAATGAAAGAAAGGAACTATTAGGGACGCAATAGAGAAAAAGAAAATAATGAAGGAATTAAGAAAGAGAAAGAGAGGAAAAGAGGTGAAAAGAATAACAGAGGAAAAAGGATGAGAAAGACGAGAAGAATAGAAAAAAAAAGAAAGAAAGAAACGATGGGAGCCTAAATGGAATAAAGAAAGAATGAAGAAATTTAATATCGCAAAGAGAGGAGAAGAGAAGAAAAGAAGAACAAAAGAAAGGAGAAGAAAGATGAGGAGAAGAAGAGGAAGAAAGAAAGAAAGAAAGAAAAAAGAGAGAAAGAAAGAAAGAAAAAAGAAAGAATGAAAGAAATGATGAGAGCCTCAATAGAGAAAAGAAAAGAATTAATTAAAATTTATGTGACAGGAGAAGAGGAGAAAAGAAGTACAAAGGAAAAAGGACGAGAAAGATTGGGAGAAGAAAGAAAGAAAGAAAGAAAGAAAGAAAGAAAGAAGGAAATAATGAACGCTTCAAGAGAGAAAAGAAAAGAATAAATGAAAAAAAAACTAATTAAAGAAAGCAAATAAGAACTGGAAGCCCCGGAAGATAGGCATACAATGCTGGTTTTAATGCAGAGAAGATCTTTTCATTTGAAATTAGCACAAATGTTATTTTTACTTTAATAGATAGATAGATAGATAGATAGATAGATAGATTTGAACATTGATAGATATGTAATGGACAACCTTAGATAGATATATAATGAACTGATGAACATAGATAGATATATTGATATGTAGATAGATAATGAACAAACAAACAGACAGACAGAAAGACCGACAGATAGATAGATAAATAGGTAGATAGATAGATAGATAGATAGATAGATGAGGAAAGATAGGTACGAAAAAACCTAAATAGATTAAAACAGAGTGAGATAGATAGATAGACAGATAGATAGATATATAGATAGATATGAACAGACTGCGATAGATATATAATGAACCGACTGATATATATATATATATATATATATATATATATATATATATATGTGTGTGTGTGTGTGTGTGTGTGTGTGTGTAATGAACTGACTTACATTGATAGATAGATAGATAGATAGATAGATAGATAGATACTAGGCAAAAACACTAAAGGGACAGAAAAGAAGAAACGAAAACCATTATTGAATGTGAAAGAAAAATGCACATAAAAAAGGCAAACTAGGTGAAAATGTAAGAAAGAAAAAAAACAAGCGAATGAAAAAGAAAGAAAGAAAAAAAACGAAAGAAAGAAAGAAAGAAGGTGTTGATAGAATTTTTAAAAAGACTAAGAGAGAAAAAGAAAAGACAGAAGATGACGTAGCTTAATGGAATAAAGAAGATGTGAATCGCTGGCAAAGAAGTGAAGATGCCAGACATTTCCAATGGAGGCTGAATGGACCATCCAATAAAACAACAACAACATAGACCGACTCAGATGAACAAACCAAAGAAAGATCGAAGAGAAAAAATGGCGGAAAAAGATGAAAAAAAAAGATGAAAAGAAAATCAAATTGATAAAGAGAAGATTCCAAACAGCGATAATCTCTTTTGCTGGATTATAGAACGGATAATCTCTTCTGCCAGTCAAATAGACACTAAAGTCTTCCATAAACGGTGAATCGTTTAAATTGTCTAATCTCTTAAAATCAGATTAAGTGGTTTTTCCTTAAGATTTTCCCGCCCTGTCGACTAAGGCTGTAGAATAACGCCGACTGCACCTCTGCAGAGGAGTAAAATCACTTCAATATGACCACCTGTAACCCGTGGGTGGTGACTTGTGATGCTTAATGACGGAATCATGGTGGCTGAGCAGTCCATGACATGCATCATTCCAGTGTGGCTCTTACCTAGATTAGACGTGTGGTCGGTAGGCCCCTTTCCAAACAATAGGATGGTCAAATAAAGCTCTAGCACCTATATGATTGCCCTGACCCTATTACCCTTTTGGCAATTCCTCAATACTTTTTATCAAATATAAGCAAGAAGGCCGTGTCTGTGGGTCTTATTGTTCTGGTTAGAATTTGTTAAATTCAATCGGATGGTGCAGTTTCAATTCTAAAGCTCTGGGGAGTGGCGTGTACCCCTTTATCACGATTACTCCCAGGTCCACTCTGAACCCGAAGTGGTGTTACCTGTTAGGGTCCCATCTATGGGTTAAATAGGTAAAAACATGAGTTAGAAAATGTGTTCTAAAAATTGAGTTTGAAAAGAAAATGGAATACTATCAAGAATGAATAAAACAAAACGTCTTCGGCATGAAATAACCCGACACGGTTTGACATACCGTAAAATCTAATTAACGAGATATTCTTGTGACGGTTTTGTTGAGACAAAAATTCTTTTTTTCTTTACTGCGACAGGGTTTTTCCAAAAAATTGATTGATAAATTTTAACGGCATGTCAACCTGTCTAGTGTTATTTTATACATTGAGGTAAAGGAATAGCGTTTATTGTACCTTCATATTTTCTGTTGTTGTTTCTTAAGATATTTTTAATCGATTCCATCAAATATTATTTATTTGGCTCATAGATGGGACCCTAACAAGTACTACCATTCCGGCCCAGAGTGGACCTGGAAGTAATGGCAATAAAATAATACCTCCATACTCTTAAGATCTTCAGAAGTGAAACCTCACCATCGGATACAGTTTAGTGTCATACCCCCTTGCAATGGATATGCGTATGGGTGGGTGTGTTTATGTTATAATTTTATGACATCCACCACTATCAGCAGTTTGGATAGCGGATTTAACGATCATGATCGACGGGTAACATGTCAAAGATCGTTACAATCGAAGCAAAATCCTGAGGGGAATGGAAATTTGGTGGGCATTCGTTGATTGGTTAGAGTCAGTCACGAGAGAGAAATTAACATAATATATAATGTACAATATATATATATATATATATATATATATAGTACTGTCATTCAAATACAGTCCTGTTTCGCCGTTTCACGTCTCATCAGTGTGATTAGACAAGGTACGCTGCTTTAGGTTGGGATAGAAACCCGACCGATTCGCCATCAGTTAAACATCTTACCACCGCACCATCTACACACCGACTTGTTATAAATTGAATTTTACTGTTATAAACATACTAGGCCACCCAGTGTGCTCTATCCATTTTAATAATATATATATTATATATATATAACGTTCTTCTATATATAGAATGGAGCACTCTGTGACGGCCTTTACACACAAAGCGATGTGTGTATTAAAACAGTTGAAATCCCCTTCCCATTCTGTAAGTGAAGACAGCCTAATGGTTTAAGGTGCTGGACTGACACACCAACCGATCGGATTTTAATTCCGGCTGTAGGTAGCTTACAAAATGTCTAGCCACACTGAAGGACTTGATAAGTCGAAACACGTGTCTGTGGATGACCCTATTATATATATATATATATATATATATATATATATATATATATATAGAGAGAGAGAGAGAGAGAGGGGGCGAGGGACACCTCCTGTTAAAGCTGGCTCGTGGGGGTAGGGGAATATATAATTGTTTGTGTGTGTATTTACCTACCCTCTCCACACGACTCGTATTTCCCACAAAGGTCTCTCTCTCTCTCTCTCTCTCTCTATTATATATATATATATATTAATATATATATATATATATATATATAGAGAGAGAGAGAGAGAGAGAGACTTTGTGGGAAATACGAGTCGTATGTAGAGGGTAGGTAAATACATATATATATATATATCGGTTAGCTCAGTCGATAGAGCGTTCGGCTAAAAATCACAAGGTTCCTAGTTCGATACCGGCCCTCGCCAACTCAGTGTATGAGTAGCACAGGGATCTGTGCGGTAAAGTAAGAAGCTAATGGTAGGTGTGGCGCTCCGTCTCAGAAGCAAAAGCAAACTCCTTGGTCTAACGCTAGTGAAAAGGGGATAGACTCCCTCGATGATTGGCTGATACCGACTTTAGGCCACCCCGACAACTTTACTTTTTTTATATATAGAAGTGAGAGATGTTCATCGAGGAATTCTCTATTGCTGTCAGTGGTCGGTATTCGAGAATAGACAAAAAAAAAAAGAAAATTTTTAATGACGATATCCAACTTAAAGAAGCAGGTTCTCCCTATCTTATTATAATGGAGATTGTGTGTTTGTCTGTCTGTAACCGAAACTAAATCACTATTCAAGTCACAATTCCCTTAGTTATTGACGTCACATTTACCATGAATTTATTTTTATTTAAACCTCAATTATTGATAAAATTGTTATACTTTATTAATACTGTTGACCATATCTACCTACTAATAGCATGTAATTGTATTTATATATACAACAAAATAGAGGTTTACAGTGTGAACGAGAAGGCTAATTTGCATATTGATATTTAAAATTTGATTTTAATAATTATGCTTAGTATTATTGATTTCTAATTGTTTGGTTTTCTCTTAACGAATCTGATCAAAATCTCGGGATAAATCTTAAAAGAAAATCCATAAACAAGACGAAAGAACTGGAAATTTTATTAAATACTTCATAATCTAACTAAATAGATAAATTAGGAAAAAATGAAAGACGGGAGTGAAAGAAAATGATAGAAGAGTTTAAATCTAAATTTTTTCGATTATACCCCTCAGTTTTATCTTTCTAAATAGTTTATAATTTGATAGAATATTTTATAACATCAAAACCTAAATACTTGCACCCGAAGGTGGCATATATTTAGGTTTTGAATGTTATAAATATTTGTATCAATTATAACTATTTAGAAAATGATAAACTGAGGGTATAAATGAAAAATTTAAGATTTAAACTCTTCTATTCATTTTTCCTTTCACTCCCGTCTTTCCATTTTTCCTATTTACTATTTAGGTTAGATTATGAAAGTATTTAATAAAATTCCAGTTCTTTCGTCTTGTTTATGGTTTCTTTTAAGATTTATCCCGAGATTTTTTTGATCAGATTCGTTAGAAGAAAACAACAATTAGAAATCAATATATACTTAAGCATATATTATAAAATCAAAATTTTTAAATATCAATATGCAAATTAGCCTTCTCGTTCCACACTGTAAACCTCTATTTTGTTTGTATATATAAATACAATTACTCTATTAGTAAGGTATATGGTCAACAGTATTAATAAAGTTATAACAATTTATCAAATATTGAGGTTTAAAATTAAAAATTAAAATTCATGGTAAATGTGACGTCAATAACTAGGGAATTGTGACTTGAATAGTGGATTTAGTTTTCGGTTTCAGACAGACAAACACACAATCTCATTTATAAATAAAGATAGGGGAGAACCTGCTTCTTTAAGTTGGATATCGTCATTAAAAATTTTCTTTTTTTTTTTGTTTCCTATTCCTCGAATACCGACACTGACAGCAATAGAGAAATCCTCGAATGAACATACTCTCATAATTAAAAAAAGTAAAGTTGTCGGGTGGCCTAAAGTCGGTATCAGCCAATCATCGAGGAGTCTATCCCCTTTTCACTAGCGTTAGCCAAGGAGTTTCTTTTGCTTCTGAGACGGAAGCGCCACACCTCATTAGCTTCTTACTTTACCGCACAGATCCCGTGCTACTCATACACCTGAGTTGGCGAGGGCCGGTATCGAAACTAGGAACCTTGTGATTTTGTAGCCGAACGCTCGTATCGACTGAGCTAAACCCGATATATATATATATATGTATTTACCTCCTCTCAATACGACTCGAGTATTCCCACAAAAGTCTCTCTCTCTCTCTCTCTCTCTTATATATATTTATATATATTTATATATATATAATATATATATAGAGAGGAGGGGAGAAGACTTTTGTGGGAAATACGAGTCGATAGTGGGGGGTGTAATCACACCAAACACATATATATTCCCACCCGAGCTTATAGGAGGTTCGCCCTCTCTCTCTCCTCTCTCTCTCTATTTATATATAGTTTATATATTTATATATATATAGGGTCTCCGCACGTAGTTCGACTTAAAGTCTCTTCAGGTTGTGGCAGACATTTTGTAAGCTACTAACAGCGGAATTAAAATGCCGATCGGTTGGGTGTCAGTCCCAAGCACCTTACCATTAGGCTGTCTTCAACTTACAGAATGGGAGGGGATTCACTGTTTTAATACACTGCTTTGATGTGTAAAGGCCGTCACAGAGTGTCCATTCTATATATAGAAGAACGTTTATATATATATAATATAATTTTATTAAAAATGGATAGAGCACACTGGTGGCCTAGTATGTTTAATAAGCAGTAAATTCATTTATAACAAGTCGGTGTGTAGATGGTGCGGTGGTAAATGTTAACTGATGGCGATCGGTCGGGTTTCTATCCCAACCTAAAGCAGCGTACCTTGTCA
>CM042153.1:65503571-65506926 GCA_023376005.1 Doryteuthis pealeii | reverse complement strand
AAAGAGAAGAAGATGAACGAGCTAAGTCGTCCAAGCAAGAATATGAGTATACTGTATACGACCACGTGTGTAACAGGATACCAAGTACACAGATAAGTATTAAAACGTGAGAATCCCTGTCGGTTTAGATACACGAACTGCACTCTACGAAAGTAAGACCCCCCCCAATGGGACCAGACCTCTTGGCCGTGATCGCTTAAAATGGAAGCCCAGGTGCATGAGCAGTCCATGACATAACAGAAAAATTTTGAATCCTTACTAAGGCTAAACGGGCGGTCGAAACCCCCCCTCCCGAGTCAATCGGCTGGTCAGATCAAGACCGTTTGACCCTATAGTATTATCCCAACCCTAGTATCCTTATGGCAAGCCCACCAAGCCTTTTTTATCGATATGTGCTAGAAAGCGGTGGCTGAGAGTCTTAATGTCCTGGGTATGACGGTTAAAAAACTCTATCTGATGGTAATTATTCAATTTCGTCAGTTCTTGGGATGGGGAGACCCACGATTATCCCTAGTCACTCTCTCTCGAGGGTAGCACCTATTAGGATTTCATTATGGTTAATATGAAAATGACTTTTTGCAAAAATGTGTTTAACAAAATTAAAGCTTTAAAAAATTGGTTTCCTATAAAGGAATGAATTAAACAAAAGCTTCGGCATAAAATAGCCCATACAAGGTTGATTATGCCGTAAATACATTAAACAACCAACATAGATTGAGTATGGTAACAAACCGGAAAGTTCTGTTTCCTCCACGACGCCATAATCAAGCCACGATTCTTTATTAAAATCAACAAATTAATTGATCACCGCTGAAAATTTATTATCTGTTTAATATATTATTTATTAAAACTGGGATAAATAAATACTTCCTCATCGCTCGGAGACGAAAAAGACAATTTTGCTGGTTTCTTTCGTCTTTTTTGAGATCGCAATTAGTTTCAAGAGTTTGCCTCTAAACTTACTTAATATCAACGGTCTGCAGATGATGTTGGTTGGTTGGTTTGTTGGTTGGTTGTATTTTAACGGCATGTCAATCCGGTTAAATCCTACTTAACGGACATAAATTCCAACATCGTATGTCATCCTGCGGAAAGAAAAAAAATACTAAAATCAAGGAAATAATCGTAATGTAATGAAATTTTCAGTGTTGATATATAATGATGAACAATATATGCACCAAGTTATTTATTTTGAAAAAGTCTTATATTTTTTCAGGTAACTTGACTTGAACCACGTATCTTTGAGGCGTAACACAGATTTATAAACATACATGGTTCGAAGTTAATTGACCTGAAAATTGTTAAAGTTTTTAAATAAGATAACGGGTGCATTATATCTTTAATTTATTAATATATCAACACTGAAAATTTCATTGAATTCGGTTAATTCCTTGATTTTTAGTATATTTTTTCTTTCGGTGGCGTGACATCCGATAGTGGAATTTATGTCCGTTAAGCAGGATTTAATCTCATATCCTTAGTTATTGTGTGCCGAGGACATTTTTCTTTGATTCATTCTTGTTAGGTATTCAATTTTTCAAAATTCATTTCTTATCTAAACACATTTTTAAAAAATATATTCAACTCATAGGCTGAGCCCTAACAGGTATTACCACACTGTTACCTAGCAGGTACTTAATTGCTGAATTTTGACAAAGGGCCGGTTTAGCTCAGTCGGTAGAGTGTTCGACTAGGAACCATAAGGTTCCGGTTCGATCCGGCCCAGGGATCTGTGCGGTCAAGTGAGGTGCTGATGGTAGGTGTGGCGCTCCATCCCAGGTGCTAAAACAATTTCCTTGGTCTAGTGCTAGCAAAAAGGGTCCGACGATTTTACTTCATGCCACCACGACGACTTTAGTTCTTTACTTTGTCTAATGTTGGACATTGATTAATTTAAACACTTTTACACTTTCATTATGGTCTTGCATGTGTGTGTGTGTGTGTGTGTGGTGTCTGCATGCGAGAGAGAGGAGAGAGAGATAGGGAGGGAGAGAGAGAGTGAGAGAGGAGAGATGGGAGAGAGAGAGTGAGAGAGAGAGAGATGGGAGAGAGAATCTTGTTAAGAAATATATATTTTTAAACACTAAAAACATTATAAATTTATCAAATTCTTTTTACTCATCAGTAATGTCTTGCTTTTATGTGTGTTTGTGTGTGTGAGAGTGAGTGTGTACTATGTGTTTATGTCTTTAATTTAAGAGGGATCAAGAGAGAGAGAGGAGAGAGAGAGAGCGAGAAAGAGAGAGAGAGTGCGAGAGAGAGAAAGAGTCTTGTTTAGAAAATATTTTTTAAGCACTAAAAAAAGTTCTATAAAATTTATCAATTCTTTGTAAAAAAATAAAACGTTTTAGTTTTGAACCTCACCTGATACAAACTTAATATTTACACTGTATAATATTATGAAACGTATAAAAACAGGGGTGGGGGATTATTTAACAGATTTGTTTGCCACTGTGCACATAATTTGTCACAAGGTCAGGCGTATTTCCTCTTTGCAGAAGGTGCAGCATTTGAAATTAACGATACTGACGTCCTTGAAAAGGCACGCAATCCAATTAACAATGGATTAATTCATTAATTAACTAATTCCTTAACTAATAATAATTAATTGCCACCTCAAACACAAAAAGAAAAACTCAAGAAATCCTTTAACGTTTCTAACAAAGTTTATTCCATAAGAGCATTCATCACTTAGAAATTTGTCCGGTTTAACACAGTTGGTTGTTTAACAGTATATCAACCTTTTCAAAGGCATTTAAATGCCGAATCAAGTCATTTGATAAAAATTAACCAACCTCAACACAAAAGAAAACTCAAGAATCCATTTGACGTTTTCTAACAAAGTTTAATTCCACAAGAGCATTCATCACTAGAAATTCGTCGGGTTCAATTGTTGGTTGTTTTTACAGTATATCAACGCCTTTTAAGGGCATTTAATGCGAATCATCATTTTGATTTTAAAAAAAGCAGGTTGATTACAGTATAAACATTAGTGGCTGGTTTGGTTTGTTTTAATGGATATCAACGCCTTATCGGGTCATTTAATACGAATCAAGTCATATTATGTTAGGACTGTTTGCAGAATCGGGTCACTCATTAAGTATCGAACAGGCTAATCGATGCTTAACTTCGGAGATCTAGTGAAAACCGGTTTAACTGTGGAAATCAGCGGTGGTGGTCAATTTTTCTCTAAAAAAGCTTATAAATTCTGTTTTTCTTCATGCTGATCTTCTAGATTTGATATTTAAGTATGTTGCAAAATATCTCACAGCGTTTTTAGTGGAAATGAGAGGACAACGGTAACAAGTAGATCCTCTTTTACCGCTATATATATATATATATATATTGGAGAAGC
>CM042153.1:65493571-65498571 GCA_023376005.1 Doryteuthis pealeii | reverse complement strand
ATTCAAACGCCTTATTTGTTCAATTACAAATTGCTTCTGTGTGTCATCCTGCTTGTTTCTTTAGTTGGTTGGTTGGTTGGTTTTTTACGGCTATGTCAAACCACTGTTGGGTCATTTTATGCCCAAGACGTTTTGTTTTATTTATCATTGATGGGTACTAAACTTTTTCAAACACATTTTTAAACTCATCTTATCTATTTATCCTATAGATGGGACCCTAACAGGTACTGCCACTCTGAGTCAGAGAAGACTTACCACTAATGGTAGTCAACACATTCCCCAGAGCTCCAGAATTTTTAACGAATTTAACGTCATACCCAAAACATTAAAACCCTCAGCCACCGCCTTCAAGTACATGTATGATAAAAAGGATCGGGACTCGCCACAAGGGCAATAGAGTTGGGACAACGATAGGGCTTGGTTTGACCAGCAGGTTGATTGGAGGGGGCTTCACCGACCATCCGTCTAGCCTTAGTTATGGTTAAAATGGAGAGTTGCATGTCATCGACTGCTCAGCCACCAGGGTGTCATCCTTAAACATCACGGTTGGCCACCTATAGCCAACAGGTTGCCCAGTTGGGAGGTCTTACCCCTCTGTAGAGGTGCAGTCGGTGTATTCTAAAGCCTCAGCCAACAGGGTTTGTTTGTGTCTTGGGTAAATACATAAATCAATGTAAACCTCAACTTGCGGTTTTCAAAAGGCCGTGTGGATTTCCTTACAATATTACTACACTAAAGATGTTTCTTCAAGATCAATCCTTCGTTTTCGTTATAACCTAATCCTTCATTTTTGGTCTAAATACAGTCAACAATTTCTAGTTTTTGCTTTCTCAAAATTCAATTAAATTAGTTCCAAGTTCAAATTATAACTCAAAAATATATCAGTTAGCAGTCATTAGCGCCGTTTAATTAGTTTTACTGCTGGGGGCATATTGTACACATATATGGTAAAGATAGCGTTCATCTTATTGTCATTTCTATGTAAGATTTATGCCTGGTTAAGATCACTTCATGGTTTGTTATGAAAGTCGTTGTTTCTTATAACTATCTCTACTGGCAAATCGCTTGGAAATTAATATTGTCATTTTAATCCTTTCTTCTCTTGGAGTAGTTGTTGGCTGTATTTGTCCCATAATAATTGCTACAGTTAGTGTATGAAATGTATATGCCAATGTAACAATTATTATGGGACAGATGGACGTTTTTAATGCTAATGTCCCATAATAGTTGATACATTTAATGTATGAAATGTATATGCAAATGTAACAACTATTATGGGACAGATGGACGTTTTTAATGCTATTGTCCCATAATAGTTGATACATTTAATATATGAAATTCATATGCAAATGTAACAACTATTATGGGACAGATAGACGTTTTTAATGCTAATGTCCCATAATAGTTGAGACATTTAATGTGTGAAATTTATATGCAAATGTAACAACTATTATGGGACAGATGGATGTTTTTAATGCTAATGTCCCATAATAGTTGATACATTTAATGTGTGAAATGTATATGCAAATGTAACAATTATTATGGGACAGATGGATGTTTTTAATGCTAATGTCCCATAATAGTTGATACATTTAATGTGTGAAATGTATATGCAAATGTAACAATTATTATGGGACAGATGGACGTTTTTAATGCTAATGTCCCACAATAGTTGATACATTTAATGTATGAAATGTAATATGCATATGTAACAACTATTATGGACAGATGGACGTTTTTAATGCTAATGTCCCATAATAGTTGATACATTTAATGTATGAAATGTATATGCATATGTAACAACTATTATGGGACAGATGGATGTTTTTAATGCTAATGTCCCATAATAGTTGAGACATTTAATGTATGAAATGTATAATCAAATGTAACAACTATTATGGAGTTGTTGTTGGCTGTATTTGTCCCATAATAATTGCTACAGTTAGTGTATGAAATTTATATGCAAATGTAATGCCTATTATGGGACAGAGATGGTAATTTCACAATCTGATCAGTCAGTTTTTTTCTCTTCTCAATGTCTTCTGTCACAGTTTTCTGTCTCCGTCTTCCTCTTCATCATGTATTCTGTAACAATGCTCTGTCACAGTCTCCTCCCTCTCTACTTGTAACGTCACCATCTTCTGTTACACTTTTTTTTTCTTCTTCATGTGTTCCGGCAATTTTTTTTTTTTTCTTGTGTTTTGTCGCGTTTTTAGTCGGTCACGATTATTCTCTTCTCTATAGCGTAACGTAGAGAGTTTTAAATCAAAACTTGGTTTTCTTTTTTTCAAACCCATATATCGTTTAATGGTCTTATATTTTAAGGTATAACAATTTACTATACACCGCTCTTACAAAAAAAAAACGGCTGAGAAAGTTCAAGAGTGCCAGCAATCTTAGCATTGGATTTTCTTGTTTTCCTATTAAATCGAGAAGTGTCACGTTTTCAGCCGAAGGAGATATAATACGTCTTCTCTTTGGTGTACCCGAATTTTTAGTAGTTCAAATTTTGCGCTTAGGGACAATTATTAAGTAAAATTATGAATTGTTTATATGTACTGAGATGCAGAGTTACATAGAACAACAGATGCTTATGTGTACATAAAGATAGAAATAGATTTTGATTGTTTGAGCAGAAGAAACATTCGGGACGATTGCCAAAAATTGTAAGTACAGACTTTTGAAATTGTTGACTTTGCCTCCGTTCCGACTTGAATGATCACAGTGCGAGAAATGAAAAAGAGAAAAGAAAAAGCGGTTAAAATTGCAAATCGTCGTCAAAATTAAAACGGAAAAATTTGGCTTGGGCATAGATTTTAATGAATTTAATTATTACTAAGGACACGATTTATGTTATTTTTAACTAAAATTTTAACCGTTAGTTGTGTTTAACAAAAAATAGATAAAATAAAACAGATGAATGATAAGACTAGTCAAAAATAATAAACATGTACAAAAAAAGTACTTTCTATTTCAATATTACAAGCGACGCATACCTTTCTTAAGTATGGATGACAAAAGTGTAATAATCCGTGTTTTTTTATGTTTATAAATTCTCGGAAAATATTTACCTCCCTTAAAAATTAGTTCTCTTGCGGCCCTATGTAGGAAAATAACGTCCAATGAAAAACGGTTAAAAATACAACTAACGGTTAAAATTTAAGTAGAAAATAACATAAATCGTGTCCTTAGTAATAATTAAATTCATTAAAATCTATGCCCTAATCACATTTTTCCGTTTTAATTTTGACGACGATTTGCAATTTTTTTTACCGAAAAAGCAACTATCTCAGCCACAGAGCAAACTTTTTAGTTATTTTTAGAATTGCAATCATGAGCGGATCCATCTGTAACAAAAAAAAATCTTGTTTTCGTCTGAGTCTCATCAGATGATTACCACATGAAGAAAACTACGATAGAGAAAACAATAATGTCTTAATGAGGAGGAGTTATTAAGCCTTTTCCAGTTTACGAGCTGTCATTTGGTTGATTTGGTTGATTTGGTTGATTTTTTGCTTTGTGTTGAGAGCTAAAATTTCACACATGAGCGTGCTTCAGATACGCTTATGTTAATAAAACTCTAAGTTTCTAAATGTATTACGCCAAAGAAAAATGTTATTTCTAAAACAATAAACATTAAAACATGTTGAAACACTAGGTTCTTTACATTATATTTACAAGCAAAAAAAAAAAAAAATGACGCCCGACAGGCGGTTTAAAAATTAATATTTGAAAGCTGTTGCCTGAGAGTGTGGAAGTTAAAAATTCAATATCAGAGGGTTAGTATCATAAGTAAGTAAAAATCATCAAATTTATCAAAGTAGTCAAAAACATAAAAGAATAGAATAAAACAATTTACAATGGAAATTTAGTTCTGTCAAATAAAATGTTGCATGCATCTATTAATTATTAATTAAATAATTATTTTGAATATTTTACACATAAATTTTACACAAAATTATAGGTATTTATTTATATGTAAACTTTTTAGTTAAGCTCTTGATACTGAATAAATGACTATTTCTTGTTTGTAAATAATTTTCTCGTAAAACTCTATACGTTAGATAACTTTAAATATATATTAGAATAAAATAAAGTCGTTGGGGCAGACTAATGTCGATATCAGCCAGACAGCGAGGGAGTCTATCCCATCTCCACTAGCGCTAGACCAAGGAGATTATTTTAGCATATAAGGTGGAGCGCCACACCTACCATCAGCTCCTCACTTTACCGCACAGATCCCTGTGCTACTGATATGCTGAGTTGGCGGTATCGAACCAAGAACCTTGTGATTCCTAGCCGAACACTCTACCGACTGAGCTAAACCGCCCCCCCCTGTATATAAATCATGTACAATGACAAAACTAACGAAAATGACATCCTTTTGTTACATAATCTATGCTGTTGCATAAGATTATTGTCAAATCCTGTATTTCTAAAGGGATGGCCCTTTTCATATCACGGGCGGGACTTTCCATGGAATAGTACAGAAAGCCCGTGAAATACGTGAAGTCACGTGGGACCTGGTTGGGTCCTCAGTTTTCAGTTTGACGTCGGGCAGAGAAGATGTCCTGCCGTAACTGAAACTCACTGCATATGCGCGCTATGTTAGTTAGATTTTAGTTACATGAAATGTTTAGTTAAGTAAAATAATAAGTAAATAAAAGAACCCAGATTTGTGGTTGGTGAATGTCTTGGTAACAAGACTGATATAGAAGGAGAAATGAGTAAGTGCGTCCGACCACCAAGACGAAGAGATGTTAGAAGAGACGCTAGAAGAACAGAAGGAAGAATAGAAGAAGTAATGAAAAGGGTATACAACATTATACGATTTGGAGCCTTGAACCAGCCACGCCTTCATGACGAGGTCAGATTCGAACCTGCGACAACGTGCCAAACCACTAGACAGAGAAAGAAAAGACGTCAGAAGAAGAACAGAAGAAGAATAGAAGTAAGTAATGAAAAGGGTATACAACACTTTTAGGCAATCAGGATTCAAT
>CM042153.1:65403571-65488571 GCA_023376005.1 Doryteuthis pealeii | reverse complement strand
TGGCGCGACATATATATGGCGCGAATGCCCACGTTGGTGAATATTGTAACGTCTTTCGTTTTTTGCAGTATTAAGGTTTTTTGTTTTGTAAACTCATTTGACTTTCCTCTCCGACCCAAACAATTACGGGAGTGAATGAGCTCTGATGATGATTTTTGTAAAATCGAAATATTGATCAGTATCAGCTATGATTATATTATAAATTGTTTTCTCTTTAACAGCATTGTGTGATGTTTTCATTCCACCTTTTCTTACTCATATATATTATATATATATATATATATATATATATAATATATATATATATATATATATATATAAGTTAAAAGAAAGGAAATGAATCCGACGGTATGAGTAAATATAAAAAAGATATGAAAACACCACAAAATGCTGTTAAAGTGAAAACATTTTATAACTTCGCTGATATTGAACAATATTTCGATTTTATGAAAATCGTCATCGGAGCTTGTTTGTACTCCGTGTTGTTAAGAGCGGAGACAAAAGTCATATGAGTTCAAAACAAAAAACTTGACGTTGCAAAAAAAGAAAAAAAAGTTATACAATAGTTTCGAATGTGAGCCACTTCCGCCGCATTTTTCTCGGTCATCAGATTATGTATATCTTATTGTAACAGTTTTTAAAAAAGAAGACATATTAACAAGATTTGACACTAGATGAATTCTCTTATTCAAAACGGGATGAGTATTAGCCTGATGACGTTAAGTTTTCAACAGATTTATAGAAAAATAATTTTTAATTTTGTAATTAATATTGTAAATTTTCTATTTTTTGTTTTTCTTATATCTTATTATAATGGAGATTGTGTGTTTTTCTGTCTGTAACCGAAACTATATTCCTACTCAAGTCACAATTCCCTTTGTTATTGACATCACAATCTCAATGATTTTATTTTTATTTAAATCTCAATTATTAATACAATTGTTTTACATTATTAACACTGTTGACCATATCCACATATTAATAACATGCAATTATATTTATATATACAACAAAATAACGGTTTACAGTGTGAACGGAAAGGCTATTTTGCATATTGATATTTAAAATGTGATTTTAATAAATATGTGTTTAGTACTATTGATTTCTAATTGTTTGGTTTTATTTTAATGAATATAAGCAAAGATTTCTTCAATAAATCTTAAATGAAATCCATTAACAAGAAGAAATAACTGTAATGTTATTCTTTACTTCCCCTTTTAACTAAATACTTAAATTAGAAAAAATAACAATGAAAGACGAGAGTGATGGAAGTGTAAGTTTCAGCTGTTCTATTTTTCGATTATACCCCCCTGTTTCAAATCTTTTTATCTGTATTCTTATTTAGTTTCATTAGCCTTTCTAATTTAATACAATATTTTATTACATTAAAACTTAAATACTTGCCCCCGGGGGTGCATATATTTGCTAGTATAAAGTAAAAAAAAGTATGAACGGTTGTAAGGTTTTATTTTATTTTTGTCTCCGCTCTTAACAACACGGAGTATAAACAAGCTCTGATGACGATTTTCGTAAAATCGAAATATTGTTCAATATCAGCGAAGTTATAAAATGTTTTCACTTTAACAGCATTTTGTGGTGTTTCATATCTTTTACATATTTACTTATATATATGTATATTATATATATATATATATATATATATATATATATATATATAAGGGTTTTGTAATTTGCTTGAAGCATTGTGTTTATATTGGTTTGTTGGTTGGTTTTGAAGGCTATCACAATGCAAGTGTAAAGAAAAAAGATAACTGTGGTGTTGTTTGTTAACCTGTGATTTATTCTTAATTCCTAATATTTCGGGATAAAAATCCCTTCCACAGAAGATTACTAGAACTGAAGTTGTTGCTAGTGGCTGTTCATTTGTTCTGTCTCATATCTTCCGAATTCTGTGTGTGTGTGGGGGGGGGAGGGGTGCTTGTTTTTTTTGTGTGTGTAAGTGCGTGTGTGCGCGCTTATGTATGTGTGTCTGTTCAGAAAATTTAGAAACAAACACGGGATGTTATGATGGATGGAAATTTATAGTCGATACTCGAGCATTTCGGTTTACAATAGAAATCTTCATCAGGACTGTGAAAATGAGAAGAAAACAAGGATTTGTGTGGATGAATTGATGATGGATGTTTTGTATGCGTTGAATTAGAAAAATGTTTGGAAAAAAGGGTTCGTTACCGTTAGTTGAGTGGCGTTTGTAGTTGAATGTTATATATATATATAAAAGAAGACAAATACTGGATGGAAGTTTATTACTGGAGCAGATATCGACGTTATAACGTTTCGGTCTTTCAGACCTTCTTCAGTATACATGCTAAGTTTTATATATATATATATATTATTATTATTTTGAAGGCAATTACAATGCGTATATCGCATAAAATTCGATAATTATAGTAAATAAACATTGTGAATTTCAGCAAAGGATCGTTCGGTCTGTAGAATATCGTACAGACTGTTTCGACTTTATTAAGTCTCATCAGCGATGTATACTAACGATTTCCCTCCGACAGAAATCGAAACTTGGACCTCAACAAGCATAGTCAGAAACCACGCATAGTCATCTCGACCACGGTACAGACCCAACAATCCCTGCGAAATTAACCTTAATGATACTTATACGCCTCTACCCTAATAGGTACGGGGACGTTGAGTGAATAATAACAAACAAGGCCTTAAGCTCTTCGGCGAAGGGAAATAAGATTTTTTAGATGTTTGTTTTTTAGAAGCATTGTTGAATATATTATTATTTATATATATATGTATTTTTGCTTGAAGGCAATTACAATGCGTATATCGCATAAATACGATATATATATATATATATATATATATAATAAAGTAATCCACGGACACGTGTTTCTAGGTATCACCTCTCATCAGTGTGGTCATACCGTTTAACAGCTACTTCTGGCCGGGTTCGAGACCCGAATGAACTTTCGTTCGCCAAACCCGTACGGCCACAGGTAGCTGTCAAATATAGGAGACTATTTACTCGCTACATTTCTAAGCGGAAATGAATTCACTAGAGGCCTCAAACTTATGTAAACAAAGCGAGGCTTAGCTGTACGCCGAATACGGTGAATTTTGCAATTAAATCCTTTCTAATTAAAGTGCTTAACCAAATTGGGAGCATATAATAAAGTAATCCACAGACACGTGTTTCGAGTATCACCCCTCATCAGTGTGGTTATACCGTTATATATATATATATATATATTATATATATATATATATATTATATAAACACTCCCCTTAAAATAAGGTCTAGTTGAGTGCAGCAGACAGATGAAAGAAACATGCATTCTTCACAATCCTATTATGCGACACAAATACTTGACATCCCCCGAAAATAAGCCCTTGTATTATATTACAACTGAAATAGCGTTAACGACTCAGCCTCCTGATATTGTCATCTGGTCTGTTAATAAAGAAAAGGTTTTCATCGTTGAATTAACAGTACCTTTCGAGGAAAATCTTGACTGGGCACATCAGCGTAAGTTGGAATAAAAATATGAAGATCTACGAGAACAATGCGTCAGAAATGGATGGATAACGGATGTATTTCCTATCGAAGTCGGATGCCGAGGATTTATTACCAACTCAACCTTGGCATTTTTTTTTTTTTACTAATCTTGGACTTTCTCCACCAGACAAGAAGAAATACATCAAAAAGATCCAGGATAAAGCTCTAACCGCATCAGCGTGGATATGGCAATCCTACAATGTGACATCAAACCAACAAAGTTTGGTGGTATCATAAGATACTGATGGTGCGCTCTGGGTTAGTGGTAATGATGCTTCGGCCCCGAGACCATGTCTCAAGCCTGAGTCATCATCTGATGAAGGCTTTGTTGGTTGCAATGCTACTGTGTAAATAGCAGTCATTGTATGAAGTTTGTTTTTTTTCGAAGTGAAAATTAATATAAACCCTGTCTTATTTTAGCGGTTCCGATAAGGGGATTCGATTTACGATAAACTTATACGGGGAAATGAGCACACCTGAAAACTCAAAAAATGAATAACTTTTTTGAATTTTTTTTTTTTTACAGTCTGATAGATTGGTGTACAATCGATAATAGTCCATTGAAAAAAGAAAAAAAAAATTAAAAACAAAAATTTTAGAGGGGGGATTCCAAAAGTTCAGGTCCGTCCTTAATTTAAAAAAAAATCTGCCTATTTATTTATCATTAGAATTATGATAAATTAAAGAACAAATTTTCTCATTCAAGTTACGTACACTAGAATCATTTTTATTTTATCTTTAAGGTAAGAACATATCATACACTGTTTTGTTTATATACGAAATGTTAACTACATCGTATTTTTATTATAATTTTTTGTTGTTTTTATTACAATACGAATACAACTATGTTTACTTAGTTACGAAATGAGTAGTTATAATTTAACTACCTATTTTTGTAAAAGGCTTTTCTTTCTAAAATTCTTTGTTAAATAAACGAAATAAATAATAAGCGCTTATTATTGTTTTGGAAACGAATAAAGTTGATCTATGAAAAGTTTGAAGTCAGATCTTTAACTAACTTCTCATAAGATTAACTTCGACTAAATTCAATACATTTCATTTCTTATGCTGTTTTCATTTCAATCGTTCAAAATTATTTATTTCATATTTCTAATTGCATCAATTTAATTTCAATCAGTTTGAACATTTTCCCCAGACGATTTTAATTGCCTCACATTCACTTTCACGTTTTTATTCATTGATTTCGTCTTCACTACATAGTGCAAACACATTTGGGCTACCTTAGAATTCACCGACTGTACATTCTGGAATCTGAGTGACATTAAGTTTCCTCAGGTCTCCAGAACTAATCTAAGAATTCTTATCAATCTTAACAATACTATAGCCTTGCATGATCTCTTTCTTCCTCCTGTGTTTTTTTTTCCAAATCCTTGCGTTCGTTTTTTATTGCTTGCAAGTTTTCACACTAGTTTTAACTGGTAGTTTTTAACTGAGTGACAGCAAGTCTCCTCAAGTCTCAAGGACTCTTTTAAGTATTATAGCTGATTTTAACACTGTCGTGGTCTGGATTGTCTCGATTCTTTCTCTGATTTCCAGACCTACTTCCTTTCCCAAGCCCTTCGTGACCAGGACTCTTCTGAGTATTCTGGCAGATTGCAGCAGTGCAGTGTTCTGAACGGTTTAAATCCTTCCTCTGATTTCCAAACTTTCCAAACCATTTCCC
Organism: Doryteuthis pealeii; assembly: GCA_023376005.1. Classification (NCBI taxonomy): domain Eukaryota; kingdom Metazoa; phylum Mollusca; class Cephalopoda; order Myopsida; family Loliginidae; genus Doryteuthis; species Doryteuthis pealeii. The sequence continues at coordinate 65,483,346 of CM042153.1, read as the reverse complement.
AATCCTTTTGGGACTGTTCCAAGTGCACCAACTACAATTGGTATAACTTTCACTTTCATGTTCCATAACTTTTTCAGTTCTCTGGCAAGGTCTAGGTATTTGTCCATTTTTTAATTTTCGTTTAGCTTCACCCTGTGATCTGCTGGAACTGCAAAATCCACCAGTTGACAAGTTCTTTCTTTTTTGTTTATCAACACTAGGTCTGGTCTTCTTGCTGGGATAAGGTGATCCGTTTTTATTTCAAAGTCCCAGAGAATTTTATGTGTTTCGTTCTCAAGAACAGATTCTGGTTTATTATTATTATTTTTATTATTATTATTATTATTATTATTTCACTCCATTTGAGTTTTTCCCACCCGCCGTAGCCGGTGATCCACTGTAGGCTGAGTGATAGCAAGTATCCTCAGGTGTCCAGGACTCTTATGAATATTCTAGCCGATCTTAACAATTTCCAATTTCCCCAAATTCTTTCCAGGCTTTTGGGGACCGTTCCCAGGGTAACAGTTACAATTAGTACGACCTTCACCTTCATGTTCCAAAGTTTTCACTGTTCTTTTGCAAGGTCCAATTATTTGTTTAACTTTTCGCCTTCTTTCACTTTCACTCGGTGGTCGGCCGGGACGGCAAAATCCACGAGATGACAGGTTTTCTTCTTTTTGTTAATCAATACTAGGTCTGGTCTCCTGGCCGGGATTAGATGATCCGTCTGTATTTCGAAGTCGTAGAGATTATTATTATTATTATTATTATTATTATTATTATTATTATTCGAGTTTTTCACACCAGCGTTAGCTGATGGTCTTTCACTGGAGTCTGACTGACAACAAATCTTCTCGGGTCTCCAGTACACTTCTGAGTATTCTAGCTGATTTTAGCAATGTTATTGTCTGGGAGGTCTCAATTTTTCTTCTGATTTCCCGTTCCTCCAGTCATTTTTCCAAGCTTATTGGGACTGTTCCTAGTGCACCATCAACAATTTCACCCTCATATTCCACAGCTTTTTCAATTCTATTATTATTATTATTATTATTATTATTATTATTATTATTATTGTTGTTGTTGTTGTTGTTTACTTGAAACCATATAATTCTAGAAACATACCGAATCTCTTTTCCTCACGAATAATAAAGAAAAGCTTTTTGGACTTGTGAAAAAAGAGATTCGTTGTGTTCCTGTTCTAACTTTCCTTCAATCATGTTACAATATGCCAAGCAAGTATCACTTCTCTCTGATAAGCAATGAATCTTGATGATCTCTCACGCAGATTCCGTCAAACGACCAAATTAAAATTAGCATCTGTTTAACGATTTTAAAATTTCCCTCCTCAAAAGGAGGCAGGGCCAATACATATTACCCACGACTGTGGGGAGGCAAGCCTGATTGGGTGTCCCAGAAGAGCGGGTTTTAGCTCAGTCAGTAGAGTGTTCGGCTAAGAATCACAAGGTTCTTGGTTCGATACCGCCCCTCGCCAACTGAGGGTATGAGTAGCACAGGGATCTGTGCGGTAAAGTGAGGAGCTGATGGTAGGTGTGACGCTCCTCCTCAGATGCTAAAATAATCTCCTTGATCTAGCGCTAGTGAAAAGGGGATAGCCTACCTCGCTGTCTGGCTGATACCGATATTAGGCCGCCCCGACGACTACTTTTTATATGATTACCACTTCATTCCCATGTAGTAAGGTGGAAGCCCCGTATCCTAGATTCGGGAGTTGGGTATCGTAGATTGGCGGAGCATGAGATCCTAGCACCGGCCCTGCTTACAAGAAACGACGTATTAGGTTTGGTTTGGTTTGTTTTGTTTTACGGCATATCAACCTCAGTGGGTCATTTAATGTCGATAAAGTTTTGAAATAAATTAATTCTTAATGGATAATACAATTTTTTTTATAAATACATTTTTCTATTTAACCCATAGATGGGATCATAACAGGTACTACCACTCCGGGTCAGAGTGGACCAGGGAGCAATGGTGATGAAGGGGTGCTCCACATTCCCCAAACCTCCAGAACTGGAACCTAAACCATCAGATAGAGTTTGACGTCATTCCCAGGACATGTAGACCCGCAGCCACCGCCTTCTAGCACCCATATGATAAAAAGGGGTTGGGGCTTGCCATAAGGGCAATAGGGTCGGGAAAATCATATAGGTGCTAGGGCTTGACGTGACCAACCGATTGATCGGAGGGGGCCTCTCCGACCGCCCGTCTAGCCCAAGATAGGGCCAAAGTGGAGTATTGCATGTCATGAACTGCTCATCCACCTGGGCTCTATCCTTAAGCATCACGGGTCGCCACCCACGGCCAACAGGTGGCCCCATTGGGGGAGTCTTACCCCTCTGCAGAGGTGCAGTCGGTGCATTCTAACGCCCAGCCGACAGGGCGGAAACGACGTATTAAAAGGATTACATGGTATTTTATAAGAAACGCAAAATATTCTAAAAGATGAGTTTTATTCTAACATTTCGGTTTTTACAACCTTCATCAGGACATAAGGTAGCTAAAATGTTGAGTAGTGAGGGTGGTTGACTTCCGAAAAATGGGAGACTTGTTGGTTAACGTCGACTTTACCATCAAGAATAAAACTCATCTTTTGTAATACTTCGTGCTTTTTTTAAAAAAGTGTTCTACATACTATCAGATCTAATCCCCTATTTTACTCCCATGGTATTTTGTTGCATACCATTCTTCTTTACTTCTTTTACTTACTTCTTTCTTACTCTATTCTTCTGGCCGTCTTTGGAATCTTATAATATCTTGTTTTGGTCTGAAATCTTCTAAGGTCTGGACTTTCTTGGGGACTTCGTGTCTGGTCTTCTATTGGGGATTTCTCTTTTTCAGAAGCCCTGTGTCATTGTTAGTTTTTAGATAATAACACAAGACTTCGATTTGCTTTTATCTTACTTTATTTTTAAATCCCCAATCAGACAATCTGCGCAGATGAGAGGACGTGCGTATAACGTGACTTACCCCTTCGAGCTCGCTGCTACCTTCTAACTGAAACTTACTTCTAATCTAAACCGGAAGAGTGGGTCCTCTCTACCGGTTCTCACGGTATCCACCGGAAGGAAGGATCAGGACAGGTCAAGCCTTGTCATTCAAATCCTTCAAGGCCATTGGCTGCAGCTTACAACGGCCATTTTGATTTCTACACTATTGCACATAAATATTAGGTTCTAATAATTATGTAACAATTTTATAATAATTAGAAGATTCATTTTCCCATGAACGTTGATGGCTATTTATTTCTGACGGGAAGTTATCTATGGCTTTTACCAAGAAAATAATCCAACTTCAAACTTGAGCGGAAATCGGTTAAAAGCTTTCCAAATTCTGGAAGGCTTCAAACGAGAAAATTAGCCAAAAATGCTGAAGATGTGTGGGATGCAGCCAAAAAGAAAATCGGTGACTGGCAGGGTGAGCATTTAAAGGATCAATGGAAATTCCATTGACTGTTCGGGAAGTACGTGGTATGTTCAAATAGTTTCGAGGCTGACGCTGTGTTTACGAAAACAAATTAACAATGAAATAAGCTTTCATTTTCCTCAAAATACGGTTTTATCACGAAAATAGGAAAGGGTTTATAGTAATTTTCACTTCGAAATATATCACGAGAGTTTAATCTCGGGGAATGTCGCGTGCTTGCGTCGCATGATGTAACTGTGGAGAATGCTTATTTCTTTCATCTGTCTACTACTCTCAACTAGGGCTTATTTTAAGTGGAGTGGTTATATTAAGATCATCCTGAAAAATCACACTAGGTTCTATTTTGCAGGTAGGTCTTATTTTCAGGGGATGTCGCGTTTTTGCGTCGCATGATGTAACTGTAAAGAATGCTTATTTCTTTCGTCTGTCTACCACTCTCAACTAGGGCCTATTTTATGGGAAGAGCTTATTTTAAAATCATCCTGAAAACTCATGCTAGGTCTTATTTTGCAGGTTGGTCTTATCGCATTCATCGTACGTTTATATTTACATTTTTAGTTCAATTGTTCTTAAGAGTTTTTTTTTAAATAGTCCTATCGAATACTTTTATATGGGTCTATTTTACCCATTGATTGGACCCAAACAGATAATACTTTGGGTCAAAGTGAACCTGGGAGTAATTGCAATGAACGGGTACCCCACAGTCCACAAAGCTCTAGAACTTGAATGTAGTTTAGTGTCATACCAGGGCACACCTTTTGTGAGTGTCCTACCCCTCTGCTGGGGATACATTCAACGTATTCTAAGTCTCATTGAGTGAGTTCAAGACATTCTACAGTTTTTCCAGAATTTATTAATTTCTAATTATCTTCTCTGTCCATTTGAGGAAATTCTTTTTTTAGATAAAGATACCTGATCACCTCAGTTATTGAGTTCCTGCCCCATACAATCTATATTTGTCTCGTTGTGACATGAATGAAATCGCTACTGAACGGTGGTGGGGTGGCAAAGTTTAGGTACCGGACATGCATGCCGAAAACGGGGGTTCCCTTAAGGAAAGATTGCGATATTGTTAAAAGTACATGGTATATATTACTTGAGCATAACATTTATTATCGAGATGTAGATATAATTTAAATAATTCATTTATATATCTAGATAATAAATTATAATAATTTATAATAAACTATGTTATTTTTAAATGCATGTCACGGTGTCATTGTTTCTAATAACTTGAACTTTTAACTTAACTAATCAAGTCATTTTATAATTTGATAAAGCTATGTTGCATACCTCTTTCTTTAATTCTATTTCTTGTCCGTCTTTAGTATTCTGATCGTCTTTGGTATATCTTCTAACATCTTGCGTCTTGGTCTGGAATCTTCTAAGGTCTGGACTTTCTTGGGGACTTCGGGTCTGGTTTTCTGTTAGGGATTTCTCCTTATCAGAAGCCCTGTGTCATTGTTAGTTTTTAGATAATAAACACAAGACTTCGATTTACTTTGATCTTATTTTATTGTTAAATCCCCATCAGACATCTGCTAACTAACATAGTGGGCGCATGCAGAGTGAGTCACAGTTCGGCAGTACATCTTCACTGCCTGACGTCCAACTGCAAACTGGGGACTCAAAAAGATCCCACGTGACTTCACGTATTTTGGCGGGCTTCTGTAATTTTCCATGGAAGGACCCGGCCATGGTATGAAAATGGTCATCCCTTAGAATTACAGGGGATTCACAATAATCTTATGCAACCGCATAGATTATGTAACAGCTATGTAGCTCATTCAACTGTGTCATATGGAAATCTAATAGATTACAATGGAGTTATCAGGGTCATAAATGATTAGAATAATTTCATTCATTTTCTTATTGTCAAAAAGAACAAGAATGGTTAAATTACAAAAATTACTAATAGTACCATCTACTCGCTTGGTTACCTCATTTCAGGAATGGAACTTCCAACTTTAGAGGTACCAGATACTTTTAACAATATCACAATTCTTTTAAGGGTGTTATGATTTTATGGGCCATTCTTTAGTCTTCAAGCAAAAGCTCTTGTCCAGTGGAAATTCTTGGTAAAGAATCCTTGGTGCTCCTTAGTATTGTAAGTTCCTTCGTCAATGATTGCAAATGGACGGTTCTCAGTATCGGTGCTTAAGTAGTCAACCAGCCACGCATTATGGCTGTTGATTGGTGTGGCTGCCACCTTAAGCTGCTTGATTAGTAGTAATTGTATATTTTGTCTTGTCATGATTCAGGTCTGATTTATGCCTTCCACTTTCCCCCCCTTACCAAAATAAGGTACCCTGTGACCTGGTCATTCCCACTTGTAAGAATGTTCCCTTAAAAGAAATAGTTCTTGGGTTAAAAAAAAACAACAAAAGTATGTGTAAATGCATTTTTGAGATCGTTTGGAATACTTATTTTGCATTTGTGTTGTTTATGTAAAAGAGAACACTGCCTTATGGAGTAATGCAAATGGTTTAGTTATAGAAATGAGTTTTTTAGTGTTTTGGATTTGGCGTAGTAATTTTGGTATTATCAGGTTAGGGGATTCCTGGCAAGAATCTTTCGTTTCCTTTGAGGTGACCATTTGGTATAGGTCACAAACCTTGGGCTTCCTGTAAGCAAATTTTTGGCGGTTATATTTGGAACCGCATTCTTAGTATAAGAACTACTAAGATATTGGTCTCGTACATATCCAAAACCCCTAAAGGTAAACTATTTTTCCATTCTTTTCTTGAAATTGTATTTGCTCTGTTATTCGAAACGTGTTATTTTTCCTGTTAAAGGAGAATTGTCTTAAATGGTAATTTATTCACCTTATCTTAGTTAACACATTGTTTGTGCCTGTTTTGAGGCTATTTAAGTTTAAATTCCCCAAACCCCCTTCATATGTTTAATTTGTAATTCATAGTTTAGCTTTGAATGTTTTTTTTATATTTAGAATTTTCCGTAAAATTATGAGGCGTAAACCTTTCCTGGTAACTTTGTTTTTTTATCCTTTTATTTTGTGTGAAATTTGTTTTATTGTTTGTAAACTTGTTACCTTTTTGTATAGTCGAGACTTACGAAGTTTTCGTTTTAATTTCTAGTTTTGACGGCTCCATTGTAAGGACAAAATAAAAGACTTTGTTTTAAAATCCCCTTGAGTCTGTATTGAACTACATACACACGTGCGAATCATTTTGAAATATTAGGGAAAGCCATTATGACCAACACGTTTACGTAGGGTGGATGAGACAATTGGCGGAGGAATAAACCACGTGACCTCTCCCAGTCTATAAATTTAGGTGGTGTATTGTAGGATACCTTATATATCCAAATATTCCAACAATGATCCCCATTGTTGGAATATTTGGATATCCTAATAAGGTATCCTATAAAACTAACATTTATGTGCAGTATCCAAACTTTGACCCCGTGGCAATGAAGATTAAAGATATCGTGCCAAAGCAGTTGATGGCAATCCCGAAAGAGGAATTTTTAGACTGTTTTGAATAGTAAAATGTAAGATGGAATAAATGTGTGTGGTCTCAAAGGAAGTCCTTTGCCGCAATTCTGATTATTTTCCGGACCGAGTCCGCATACCTAATCAAATTTACACGGAGAAGCATCGCTGTGTAGTCACTCAACTACGAACAGGAAAGCGTCTTTGAAAATTGAGAACTCGCGCCACAGAAAATTTGCGGTAATGGAAATGGTTAAACAGTTCAGTGTTGCTTGTAATATTTGATAATGCTCAAGACAGGGTCGACTATTTCAGATGATCTAACGAAATGGGACCTCATGGTCGTCAAGTGTTAGCCGTTATGACGTAAGGCTAACTGATCACGCGAAAATGTGTCGTTAAACTGACAGTATTAATGTCGTTGGATACGAACGACTGATAAAGTGATACACGATGCGGGAGTTATAGTTACAATGTACAAAGGATACGGATGAAGAGGATATGAGGCGAAAAGAAAAATGAAATAAAGGAACTATTAGGGACGCAATAGAGAAAAAGAAAATAATGAAGGAATTAAGAAAGAGGAGAGAGAGGAAAAGAAGAGAAAAGAAGAATAAAGGAAGAAGGATGAGAAAGATGAGAAGAATAGAAAGAAAGAAAGAAAAATAAAGACAAGAATGAAGGAATTTAATATCGCAAAGAGAGGAGAAGAGAAGAAGAGAAGAACAAAAGAAAAAGGAGAAGAAAGATGAGGAGAAGAAGAGAAAGATGAGAAAGAAAAAAGAAAGGAAGAAATGATGGGAGTCTAAATGGAATAAAGAAGAAATGAAAGAATTTAATATCGCAAAGAGAGGAGAAAAAAAAAACAAAAGAAAAAAGAGAAGAAAGATGAGGAGAAGAAGAGAAAGATGAGAAAGAAAAAAGAAAGGAAGAAATGATCGGAGCCTAAATGGAATAAAGAAAGAATGAAAGAATTTAATATCGCAAAGAGAGGAGAAAAGAAGAACAAAAGAAAAAGGAAAAGAAAGATGAGGAGAAGAGAAAGATGAGAAAGAAAAGAAAGGAAGAAACGATGGAAGCCTAAATGGAATAAAGAAAGAATGAAGGAATTTAATATCGCAAAGAAGAGGAGAAGAAGAAAAGAAGAACAGAAAAGGAGAAGAAAGATGAGGAGACGAAGAGAAAGAAAGAAAGAAAGAAAGAAAGAATGAAAGAAATGATGAGAGCCTCAATAGAGAAAAGAAAAGAATTAATTAAAATTGATGAGACAGGAGAAGAGGAGAAAAGAAGTACAAAGGAAAAAGAACGAGAAAGATTGGGAGAAGAACAAGAAGAAAGAAAGAAATAATGAAAGAAAGAAAGAAAGAAGGAAATAATGAAAGCTTCAAGAGAGAAAAGAAAAGAATAAATGAAAAAAAAACTAATTAAAGAAAGCAAATAAGAACTGTCAGCCCCGGAAGATAGGCATACAATGCTGGTTTTAATGCAGAGAAGATATTCTCATTTGAAATTAGCGCAAATGTTATTTTTACTTTAATAGATAGATAGATAGATAGATAGACAGATAGATAGATAGATTTGAACATTGATAGATATGTAATGGACAGACTGAGATAGATATATAATGAACTGATGAACATAGATAGATATATTGATATGTAGATAGATAATGAACAAACAAACAGACAGACAGACAGATAGATAGATATATAGGTAGGTAGATAGATAGAGGGGAAAAGGTAAGTACGAAAAGACTGAAATAAATATAACACAGAGTGAGATAGATAGATAGATAGATAGATAGATATGAACAGACTGTGATAAATATATAAAGAACAGACTGATATATATAAGTAAGTAAAGTCGTCGGGGCGGCCTTAAGTCGGTATCAGCCAGTCAGCGAGGGAGTCGATCCCTTTTCAATAGCGGTAGACCAAGGAGATTTGTTTTGGCATCAGAGGTGGTGCGCCACACCTACCATCAGCTCTTACTTTACCGCACAGATCCCTGTGCTACACATACGCTGAGTTGGCGAGGAACGGTATCGAACTATGAACCTCGGGGTTTCTATCCGAACGCTCTACCGACTGAGCTAACCTGGATATATATATATATATATATATATATATATATATATATATATATATATATATAATATATATATATATATGTATATATATATATATATATATATGTATATATATATAATATATATGTATATATATATATATATATATATATATATATATATATATATATATATGTATGTGTGTGTGTGTGTGTGTGTGTGTGTGTGTGTGTAATGAACTGACTTACATAGATAGATAGATAGATAGATAGATAGTAGGCAAAACACTAAGAGACAGAAAAGAAAAACGAAAACCATTATTGAATGTGAAAGAAAAATGCACATAAAAAAGGCAAACTAGGTGAAAATATAAGAAAGAAAAAAAAAACAAGCGAATGAAAAAGAAAGAAAGAAAGAAGGTGTTGATAGAATTTTTAAAAAGAGTAAGAGAGAAAAAGGAAAGAAAGAAGATGACGTAGCTTAATGGAATAAAGAAGATGTGAATCGCTGGCAAAGAAGTGAAGATGCCAGACATTTCCAATGGAGGCTGAATGGACCATCCAATAAAGCAACAACAACATAGACCGACTCAGATGAACAAACCAAAGAAAGATCGAAAGAAAGAAAATGGCGGAAAAAAGAAGAAAAAAAAAGATGAAAAGAAAATCAAATTGATAAAGAGAAGATTCCAAACAGCGATAATCTCTTTTGCTGATTATAGAACGGATAATCTCTTCTGCCAGTCAAATAGACACTAAAGTCTTCCAATAAACGGTGAATCGTTTAAATTGTCTAATCTCTTAAATCAGATTAAGTGGTTTTTCCTTAAGATTTTCCCGCCTGGGTCGACTTAAAGGCTGTGATACGCCGACTGCACCTCTGCTGAGGAGTAATCAACTTCAAATATGACCACCGTTGGTGGTGATCTGTGATGCTTAAGAACGGAATCATGGTGGCTGAGCAGTCCCATAGACAATGCATCATTCCAGTGGTGGCTCTTACCTGATTAGAGCGTGGTGGTCGGAGAGCCCCCCTTTCCAAAAACAATCGGAATGGTCCAAATAAAAGCTCTAGTACCTATAATGTTGCCGCTGACCCTAATACCTCTTTTGGGCAATTCCTCAATACTTTTTATCAAATATAAGCAAGAAGGCAGTGTCTGTGGTCTTTATCGTTCTGGTTAGAATTTTATTTAAATTCAATTCGGGATGGTAACAGTTTCATTCTAAGCTCTGGGGAGTGGCGTGTACCCCTTTATCACGAATTACTCCCAGGTCCACTCTGAACCCGAAGTGGTGTTACCTTGTAGGGTCCCATCTATGTGTTAAAATAGGTAAAAAACATGAGGTTAAAATGTGTTTAAAATTTAGTATTGAAAAAGAAAACTGAATACTATCAAAAATGAATAAACAAACGGTCTTCGCATGAATAACCCGACACGGTTGACATACCGTAAAATCTCTAACTAACGAGATATTCTTGTGAGGTTTTTTGTTGAGACAAAAATTCTTTTTTTTCTTTACTGCACATCGGTTTCCCAAAAATGATTGATAAATTTTAAACGGCGTGTCAACCTGTCTAGTGTTTATTTTATACAATTGAGGTAAAGGAATAGCGTTTATTTGTACCCTTCATATTTTCTGTTGATTGTTTCTTAAGATATTTTTAATCGATTCCATCAAAATTATTTATTTGGCTCATAGATGGACCCTAACAAAGTACTCACCCATTCCGGCCCAGAGTGGACCTGGAAGTAAAGGCAATAAAATAATAACCTCCATACTCTTAAGATCTTCAGAAGTGAAAACCTCAACCATCGGATACAGTTTAGTGTCATACCCCTTGGCAATGGATATGCGTATGGGTGGTGTGTTTATGTTATAATTTTATGACATCCACCACTATCGCAGTTTGGATTTAGCGGATTTTAACGATTCTGATCGCGGGTAAACATGTCAAGATTGTTACAATCGAAAGCAAAATCCTGAGGGAATGGAAATTTGGTGGCATTCGTTGATTGTTAGAGTCAGTCACGAGAGAGAAATTAACATATATATAATGTACAATATATATATATATATATAATATATATATAGTACTGTCATTCAAAATACAGTCTTGTTTTCGCCGTTCACGTCTCATCAGTGTGATTAGACAAGGTACGCTGCTTTAGGTTGGGAATAGAAACTCCGACCGATTCGCCATCAGTTAAACATCTTACCACCGCACCATCTACAACACCGACTTGTTATAAATTGAATTTTACTGTTATAACATACTAGGCCACCCAGTGTGCTCTATCCATTTTAATAATATATATATTATAATATAATATAACGTTCATTCTAGTAATATAGAATGGAGCACTCTGTGACGGCCTTTACACACAAAGGCGATGTGTGTATTAAAACAGTTGAAATCCTTCGCTCATTCTGTAAGTTGAAGACAGCCTAATGGTTAAGGTGCTGATCGACACCCAACGGATCGGATTTTAATATTCCGGCTGTAGGTAGCTTACAAATGTCTAGCCACACCTGGAGAGACTTGATAAGTCGAAACACGTGTCTGTGGATGACCCTATATATATATATATTATATATATATATATATATATATATATATATATATATAGAGAGAGAGAGAGAGTAGAGGGGCGAGGGACACTCCTGTTAAAGGCTGGCTCGTGGGGTAGGGAATATATATGTGTTTGTGTGTGTATTTACCTACCCTCTCCACACGACTCGTATTTCCCACAAAGTCTCTCTCTCTCTCTCTCTCTCTCTATATATATATATATTATATATTATTATAATATATATATATATATATATATAGAGAGAGAGAGAGAGAGAGAGACTTGTGGGAAATACGAGTCGTATTGTAGAGGGTAGGTAAATACATATAATATATATATTCGGGTTAGCTCAGTCATAGAGCGTTCGGCTAAAAATCACAAGGTTCCTAGTTCGATTACCGGCCCTCGCCAACTCAGTGTATGAGTAGCACAGGAATCTGTCGGTAAAGTAAGGAAGCTATATGGTAGGTGTGGCGCTCGTCTCAGAAGCAAAAGCAAACTCCTTGGATCTAACGCTAGTGAAAAGGGATAGACTCCGCTAGATGATTGGCTGATACCATGGACTTTAGGCACCCCAGACAACTTTACTTTTTTTTATATATGAGAGTGATGTTCATCGAAGGAATTCTCTATTGCTGTCAGTGTCGGTATTCGTAGAATAGACAAAAAAAAAAAAGAAGAAATTTTTATGACCGATATCCAACTTAAAGAAGCAGGTTCTCCTATCTTATTATAATGGAGATTGTGTGTTTGTCTGTCTGTAACCGAAACTAAATACTATTCAAGTCACAATTCCTAGTTATTGACGATCACATTTACGTCACCATGAATTTATTTTTATTTAAACCTCAATTATTGATAAAAATTGTTATACTTTATTAATACTGTTGACCATATCTACCTACTAATAGCATGTAATTGTATTTATATATACAACAAATAGAGGTTTACAGTGTGAACGAGAAGCTAATTTGCATATTGATATTTAAAATTTGTTTTAATAAATATTGCTTAGTATTATTGATTTCTAATTGTTTGGTTTTCTCTTAACGAATCTGAATCAAAATCTCGGGGATAAATCTTAAAAGAAATCCATAACACAAGACGAAGAACTGGAATTTTATAATACTTCATAATCTAACTAAATAGATAAATTAGGAAAAATGAAAGACGGGAGTGAAAAAATGATAGAAGAGTTAAATCTAAATTTTTCGATTATACCCTCAGTTTATCTATTTTCTAAATAAGTTATAATTTGATACAATATTTATAACACAAAACCTAAAATACTTGCACCCGAGGGGTGCATATATTTGATAGTTTAAATAATTGCTACACATATAAAAAACGTATTTCCTCTAATGTAATCTTGTACCCTCCTATGATAAAGAGTTGTATCGCTTTCAAAGAACAAAAGAAATACGATAGAGAAAAGAAGGTGAAGATAACTGTGTACAACTCTCTTTATATCCAGACTGCATTTATAACGTCATATCTTATTCGCCTCCTTGCTTAGACGCTCACCGAAAGATGGCGCAGTGACAAAATGGGATCGATCAGAACAATTCAGGGCATAATCAAATATGGCCGTCGTATACAATGGAAGATGAAACATTTATTTTCCTGTGTTTTATTTTTTTCCGAAGTCGTTTTTTTTTTCTTCCATTAATACAATTCCGAATATATAAATAAGTAAGTAAATAAGTCAAGGAAGAAAGGAGACAGAATGATGAGGAAAAGAAAGGAAACGAAAAAGGTGTACACAAAGAGAAAGACAAGAAATTACACATATACAAAAAAAGAAAGAAAAAAAGAAAGAGAAAAAACAAAAAGAAAATAGTAGTGATCGATGAAAGGGTCAGAATAATGGGAAAGAAAAGACTAATCGATTTAGTAAGAAGAGAAGAAAAAAAGAATGACGATAGAAAAAAAGAAATAAAAGAAAAAAAAAGCAAAAGAATGAAAATGGTTTTGTGACGGATTTTGTCTAAGATAGAATGATTATAAAAAAATACAAACAATACATGCATGAAAGATAGATAGGTAGTTAAATAGATAGATAGAAATCATGGCAAAAAAGATATGAACAGATTAATGACGATAGATAGCTATAACGAAGAAAGAAAGAAAGAAAGAAAGAAAGAAAAAGAAGAAAGAAAGAGAAAGAATATAGAAGAATAGAATATGAAAGAAAGAAAGAAAGAAAATATAGAAAGAAAGAAAAGAAAGAAAGAAAGAAAGAAGAAAGAAAAAGAAATAGAAAGAAGAAATATAGAAAGATAGAAAGAAAGAAAGAAAGTAAAGAAAGAACATATAGAAAGATAGAAAGAAATATAGAAATAGATAGAAAGAAAGAAAGAAAGAAATATATAGAAAGAAAGAAAAGAAAGAAAGAAAGAAATATGAATAGATAGAAAGAAAGAAAGAAAAAGAAATATAGAAAGAAAAAGAAAGAAAAGAAAGAATATAGAAGATAGAAAGAAAGAAAGAAAGAAATATAGAAAAGAAAGAAAGAAAGAAAAAGTGAAGAAAGAGAAAAGAAAGAAAAGAAAGAAAATATAGAAAGATAGAAAGATAAGAAGAAAAGAAATATAGAAAAGAAAGAAAAGAAAGAAAGAAAGAAATATAGAAGATAGAAAGAAGAAAGAAAAGAAAGAAAGAAAGAAAGAAATATAGAAAGAAAAGAAAGAAAAGATAGAAAGAAAGAAAGAAAGAAAGAAATATAGAAAGAAAGAATAGAAAGAAGAAGAAAGAAGAAATATAGAAAGATAGAAAGAAAGAAAGAAAGAAATATAGAAAGATAGAAAGAAAGAAAGAAAGAAATATAGAAAGATAGAAAGAAAGAAATATAGAAGATAGAAAGAAAGAAAGAAAAGAAAGAAATAATAGAAAGATAAAAGAAAGAAAAAAGAAATATATGAAAGAAAAAAGAAGAAAATATAGAAAGATAGAAAGAAAGAAAGAAAGAAAGAAAGAAAGAAATATAGAAAAATAGAAAGATAGAAAGAAAAGAAAGAAAGAAAATATAGAAAGATAAGAAAGAGAAAGAAAGAAAGAAATATAGAAAGATAGAAAGAAAAAAGAAAGAAAAAGAAATATAGAAGAAGAAAGAAAGAAGAAAAGAAAAATAGAAAGATAGAAAGAAAAAATATAGAAAGATAGAAAGAAAGAAAGAAAGAAATATAGAAGGATAGAAAGAAAGAAAGAAAGAAATATAGAAGGATAGAAAAAAAAAGAAAGGATGGCAAAGATATATACATATATATATATATAAGTAAGTAAAGTAAAGTCGTCGGGGCGGCCTAATGTCAGTATCAGCCAATCAGCGAGGGAGTCTATCCCCTTTTCAATAGCGCTAGACCAAGGAGATTGTTTTTGCGTCTGAGGTGGAGCGCCACACCTACCATCAGATCCTTACTTTACCGCACATATCCCTGTGCTACTCATACGCTGAGTTGGCGAGGACCGGTATCGAACTAAGAACCTTGCGGTTTCTAGCCAAACACTCTACCGACTGAGCTAACCCATATATATATATAAAGTAGTCAAACAATGTGTTTGAAATGGCGAAGGCCGACAATTTGTGGGAGATATGTGCTTAATTAAAGTCATACCTAATTTTGTTAATTAATTAATTATAATTAAATGGATTAGGTGTGCATATATATGTATGTGTGTGTTGTATGGTGTGTATGTGTGTGTGGTGTGTGTGTAGAGAGAGAGAGGGGAGAGAGAGACAGATAGATAGATAAATACATACATACATACATTCGTACGTAGATAGAAAAGGATGTGTGGTAGATATGAACTGTTTAAGATGGATTGATAGATAGATAGAAAGAAAGATAAATAGATAGGAAAAGAATGACAGAAAGATATGAACGGACTAAAGAAGAAGAAGAAAAACAAGAAGAAGAAGAAGAAGAAGAAGAAGAAGAAGAAGAAGAAGAAATGATTGGAGCTAGAAAAGTTGGCAGCTAAATAAAATAAAGAGCAAATATATATTTAAAAACACAGAAACGCACTGTAAAATGTCCTCAAATTAAAAAAAAAGGCTATTTTTAGATATAATGTGTAGTTTTGTAAGTGTGTATGTGTGTATTTGCGTGCGTGTGCAAAAAGGCAGAGAGCTGAAACTTTCGAAATAAATAAAGATAAAATAAGATAAGAAAAAGGTAGATAAAAAAAAGAATCAGGATACGCGTCATACGAAAGAGTGCATTTACTTACAAGATAGTAAATAAATAAATGAACAAATGAAAAATAAAACTCTTTTAAATGTAAAAGTAAGCAACTGAATAATTAAGACAAAATAGACAATACCATAAAAACTAAAAAAAAAAAAAAAAAAAAAAATCCCGACCCTGGCAGACTTTTCAAGTCTTCGAGCAACAATGATAATTAAAACGAACAAGGAAGACTCAAAATCAATAAGTCCCATTAATTGTTATTCATACAACTTCACCATTTTCGTCGAAGCTGTCGAAAAGTTTCCTCAGAGATCATGATTTCATTTACTTATTTATTTATCTATCTATTTTGGAATAAAATCAAGTCTCTTCATTTCGATTTTATTTTCTTTCTTTTTTTTTTCTTTTTTTAATTTAATGTTTTTTTTTTCTTTTTTTACATCGTAGCGTAAAATGCAACTGTTTGTAAAAGAAAGCCAAAAAAAATAAATAAATAAATAAAAAAAACATAGAAGTGTATTATACTTGATACCTATTGGCCGAGCTAAGTCATGTGACTAAGCCAAGCGACAAAAGTTGGCTGTCAAATTGCAGACGTTTTAATCACCAAGCAAACGATTTCCCGCTTTCTTTTTTTCTTTTCTTTTCTTTTCTTTCCTTTTTTTTTCTTTTTTTTCTTTTTTTTTTTTTTTTTTTTTCAACCTTTCTTCCAAACAGACATTTTGAAAAGATTTATACTCCTTTTACATTTTAACCATTTTTCAATGCTTTGTTTGAAAGCCAATCGAATTTTTTCTTCTAACGTATTTTATTTCTCTTTTTGAAACATTATATCAGATTTTATTATATATACTAGCAAATATATGCACCCTCCGGGTGCAAGTATTTAAGTTTTAATATAATGAAATATCATATTAAATTAGAAAGGCTAATAAAACTGAATAAGAAAGCAGAAAAGAATTTGAAACAGAGGGGGTATAATTGAAAAATAGAACAACTTTGAAACTAACTCTTCCATCATTTTCTATTACTCCCGTCTTTCAGTGGTAAATTTTCCTAATTTAAATCTTTAGTTAAAATAGGAAGTAAATAATAAAATTACAGTTATTTCTTTCTTGTTAATGGATTTCTTTTAAGATTTATCCACGAGATTTTTGCTCATATTCAATAAGATAAAACCAAATAATTAGAAATCAATAATACTAAGCATATATTTATTAAAATCAAATTTTTAAAATCAATATGCAAATTAGCCTTTCCTTTCACACTGTAAACCGCTATTTTGTTGTATATATAAATACAATTACATGTTATTAGTAGGTAGATATAGTCAACAGTCTTAATTATGTAAAACAATTTTATTAATAATTGAAGTTTAAATTATAAATAATATCATGGAGAATGTGATGTAAATAACTAAAGAGAATTGTGACTTGTATAGTAATATAGTTTCGGTTACAGACAGACAAACCCACAATCTCCATTATAATAAGATATATATGTATATATACGAGATGTGTCAAAAAAGTATCGAGATTGAAGCTGTGTTTACCAAGATAGGCATGAACAATAAATGTAAGGTTAATTTTTTTTCAGAATACAAGATGTGTCAAAAAGTACAGATTTTAAAGTTGTATTTACCGAGATAGAAATGAAGAATGGACGGAACGTTAATTTTTCAGAATACAAGGTGAGTCAAAAAGTACTGAAAATCTCGACACGTTTTCGACACATCTTATATATATATATATATATATATATATATATATATAATATATATCAGGGTGTTCGCTATTTTTGTATATTCATATACAAGGTATGTCAAAAAAATAACGAGATTGTTGTAGTACCGAAAATCCCGATACTTGTTCGACACACCTCGTATATATATATATATACATATATATATATATATATACAGGGTGTTCAGTGTTTTTGTATATTCATGTACAAGGTGTGTCAAAAAGGTAACGAGATTTTCGTACTTTTTGACACACCTTGTATTCTGAAAAAATTAACGTTCCATTCATTGTTCATTTCTATGTTGCTAAATACACCTTCAAATTCGACACTTTTATGACACACCTTGTATTCTAAAAAAACATTAACGTTCCATTCATTGTTCATTTCTATCTTTGTAAATACAGCTTCAATCTCGATACTTTTATGATACACCTTGTATCCAAGTCCACGCTACTTTAACTTAGATATAAATACTCTATCCACGATATTGAGCACTGTTTACAAATACATAATCTCCTCCTCTCCCCTCTCCTTCTCTCTCTCTCTCTCTCTCTCTCTCTCCTCTCTCTCTCTCTCTTTGTTTGAATCTATACCCCTCTCTACCATTTAATCTGTTCATCTCTTTACTCCTTTTACTTTCAACTTCAGTCTATTGTCATAATTTCCTTTTGTAATATCTTTGTATAAATCTACCTCTGTTTTGTTTTTTTGTGTTGAAAATAATTCATTTCCTGAATTATTTTCGCAACATTAAATCAATACCGAACAAAAAATCTGTAGATAAAATCATTGTAAATACAAATCCGTTGGGAAAGTTTCTTTTTACTTTCTTATTTTTCCCGCGTTAAATATTCGCCAATCCTCAAAAATAATTCACTGGTTGGCAATTGAAATGAACAGACATCTTTTTTAATCATTCTCTACAGACAGAAACATGAACATTTTTTTGCCTCAAACATTTCGACAAAAATACAGACATGGCCTCTAGATGTATTAAACAAATTATACTATATTATATTTACCCAACCCAACAGGCTGCGGCACAAGGTCAAACCCTAAGTATAATTGATTTGAAATCAAAGTTTTCCTTCTCCTAGACTGGTTGCCATACAATGGTTAAGGAGTCTAGTCTGCCCTGCTATTTACCCTTATCTGGTGAGGGAATAGTTGGATTCATAGTTTTTTCAAGCACTCAATACTTTTCCTTCTCCTAGACTCGTTGCCATACAATGGTTAAGGAGTCTAGTCTGCCCTGCTATTTACCCTTCTCTGGTGAGGGAATAGTTGGATTCATACTTTTTTCAAGCACTCAATACGATTTCAATAGAAGGCGTTCGTTTTGATGTATGTCAGGGTCACCAAGCTACGGCCTGCTGGCTGGTTCCGGCCCTCGAAGGCATTTTATCAGGCCTGTCGACGATACTTAAATTCAGTTTCACAAATCTCAGTAAACCTTTTTGCTGATGCTGAGTTCTTTGATAATGTTTTGAAAATAAATATGTTGGTTAAATTTATTTGTGTGCATCTTACGCCACTCATCTATGAATAGTATTACATAGTGCCTTTTCTTTGACAGCGCTAAATATCTATATATGTTATATACCTTCTTACGTCTTACTTCTTATTCTTGTCGTCTATTCTTCTGGCCGGATCTGGTATATCTTCTAAGTCTCGTCTGGTCTTCTATTGAGGATTCCGGTCTGGTCTCTGTTGGGGATCATTACTTATCAGAAGCCCTGTGCTATTGTTAGCTTTTAGTAATAACAACAAGACTTCGATTTACAATGATGTTACTTTATTCCATAAACCCCCAGACCAGACAATGCGCGCGGATCCTTACATCTTGCTAGCTTCGCTTCTAACTTCTAACTGTCACTAACTGAGTTGCTTACACCTTAAACCGGAAGGGGGCTTTCTATCGGCTTCCGATTCTCACGATCATCCCCAGAACGCAAGGTCAGAGTGAGGTCAAACGCTGTCACTCACTTTCAAGGCCATCAGCTGCACTAATATGATTTCTACACTATTGTCATAATCATTAGGTATCTAATGATTATGTAACAATAGAACATGGAAAGATAAATTTTGTTTTACATCTTTTTCTCAGAGCTTTCGTTCTGGCTAGCAAGTATTGAACACAATAATAATATGGCCAGCGCTCGTTATTTTTTCAATTATCCGGCCCACTGTGAAAAAGGTTTGGTGATCCCTGATGTATGTTATCAAAATATTCGATTAAGTGCGTTTACAAGGACGAAGACATAGCAGATAAGGGTACACGTTAATCCATTAAGATTATTTTCAAATTGAATAATTCTAATCAATACACTTGTTCCTTATTTGTACGACCGTTGTCATCTTGAAACACCCTCTGGTTAAAAATGAGACCGTCCAAATCGTCCAAGATGAAATGCAAAAATGCAAATACGGATTATCTGGTATTGCTTATCCGCTGAATTCTTATGTGTTTCGTCACATCAGCTAAATAATGGAACATTCTGTTTTTATTATAAAGAAAGAAAAAAGAAAAAAGACATGCTACACGGAAAAAATTTAATAAGTAAAAAAAAGAAGAAATGAATAGAGTAGGGGAAAGATAGAGAGGGTGAGAGCACGGAAGCAATAACGCTAATCTGTTTCAATCGAAAAAGATGAAAAGAAGGAAGGAAAGAAAAGAGAAAGAGTGACAGAGAGAGTTAGATTAAGATTATTATACTTTTTACATATTGAAGTATTATGCAGTAGCTCTTAAATAAACATATCAAACGTTGTAATACTTACATTATCATCCTGTGGTATATCCACCGGCTATGCTAGTTCTGTATATTTCTAGTGTTGTTAATTTGAATTGTAGGATACGATAATATCGTCATTGGAAAGTTGAGATAACGTCGTATGTGGTTCATCTTCGAAAAATCGATTTTTAAACTTGCAACGCCAAGTAACAAGCAAAGGAATACTGTGTACTGTTAGAGTGTGGAGTACCCCTTCATCTCCCATAATGGGGATGCTCTACCGACAGAGCTAAAACAAAGCCTTTGTCAAAAAAAAAAATATTTCTATTTCTCCAAATACTTTTGAGCCATGGCTTGCTGAAATTACTCCCATAAGTATTTTATGTCCATACTATATCACTCTGTCAGCTGGGGCTTTAGAATAAACAGACCGCATCTTTGCAGAGGGGTAAGATGCCTCTCCAATGAGGCCACCTTTTGGCCGTGGGCGGCGATCCACGATGCTTAAGGATGGAACTCTGTTAGCTGAGATGCAACAAAACACTTTGGCTTTTACTTACGCTAGACGGACCGGTCTGAGAAACTCCCTCTGATCAATCGAATTAAAACTTCAAGCCGTAGAATCTATATGATTGTCCCAGCCCTATTGTCATTATGGCAAGCCTCAACTCTTTTTATTATATACTTGCTAGACGGCGATGACTGAAGGTCTTAGTGTCCTGGTTATGACGTTAAATTTTATCTGATGGTGAAATTCCAATTTTGGAGCTCTGGAGAATGTAGGGTACCCCTTCATTACCATTATTCCGAGGCCAAATCTGACCCGAAGTGGTAGTACCTGTTAGAGTCTCATGGGTTAAATAGAAAAAGATGAGTTAAAAATGAATTATCTTAAAAAAAAATATCCATCGAGTATGAATAGAACAAAACGTCTTCGGTATAAAATAACCCAACAAAGGTTGACATAACGTAAAATCCACCAAACCAAACCAAACCAGACTAAACCTGACTTCAAATCCCTTTACACGATTTATAATACTTCAATGGGTTTTACGTTTTTAGACACAGGTGACTAATTTAATTGAGATTTTTCTGCAATTCTTTCTCACGTGACGATGTCGCTCTACCTCTATATCGTGTGTGCGTATCCCATTTCATTGTTACGTACTAGCGATTACGTAGTTTTTTTTTCAGCTGTCACTAATCTTTCCTAGTGTCGACCGAACTTTCCCGGAAGGGGTTAGTAAATGATATTATATACAAACATTGCTGCGAACAAAACAACAGCTGTGTTCACCAGATGATGACCTGGGGTCAGGTGTGGTTTCGGTGCCAATGCCCATTATCACTAACCCATACCACTCCAGCTGTATCTAACAATACCTTCAGTTTACCGTCACATCAGGGGAATGTCAGATCAAGATGAAGCAAATTTGTATAATCCTTTGTTCATATATAATTATTAACAATAAGTAAGTAAAGTCGACGGGGCGGTCTAAAGTCGGTATCAGCCAGTCAGCGAGGAGTCTATCCCCTTTTCAATAGCGCTAGACCAAGGAGATTGTTTTAGCATCTGAGGTGGAGCGCCACACCTACCATCAGCTCCTTACTTTACCGCACAGATCCCTGTGCTACTCATACGCTGAGTTGGCGAGGACCGGTATCGAACTAGGAACCTTGTGGTTTCTAGCCGAACGCTCTACCGACTGAGCTAACCCGGCCCATTATAACAATAATACACGCAATTAACACACAATCCATCAAGATTATTTTCAAACTGAATAATTCTAATCCCATATAATTTTTTTTGATTTCAGGAGGCGCTCAAGTTTAACGGTTATCATCGTTGTAAATGGTTATGAATTCTTGGGGTGCATAGGTGTATTCGAAACCCCAACGACAGGACAATAAAAATTGTTAGATTCAGTGTAACGTTGTTTAAAAGAATAGGATTTAGAGGTGCCTAATTTTTTCGGTTGACATGTCGTTATTAGGATTTTAGAAGACCATGAATTTAAGTACAAAATTCTACTTACTTGTAAAGGGAGATAATCGATAAATCTCTGTAGCCAGAATAACGTAAACTATTTTGATCAACAGTTTACCACTTACCTGGAATAAAAGAAAATATAAATGTTAATTACATAATTGATAACTTATATACATACAGTGGGGGGGGAAACGAATATTCGTACACATACACATTTTTAATTTATTGTATTTCCAGTGAAATAGATTAACTATTATTATTACTATTATTTACTCCTTTTGAGTTTTCACATCAGTGTTAGCTGATGGTCTTTCACTGGAGTCTGAGTGACAGCAAGTCTCCTCAGGTCTCCAGGACTCTTCTGAGTATTCTGGCAGATTGCAGCAGTGCAGTGTTCTGAATGGTTTCAATCCTTCCTCTGATTTCCAAACTTTCCAAACCCTTTTCCAATCCTTTTGGGACTGTTCCAAGTGCACCAACCACAATTGGTATCACTTTCACTTTCATATTCCATAACTTTTTCAGTTCTCTGGCAAGGTCCAGATATTTGTCTATTTTTTCATTTTCCTTTAACTTCACCCTGTGATCTGCTGGCACTGCAAAATCCACCAGTTGACAAGTTCTTTCTTTTTTGTTTATCAACACTAGGTCTGGTCTTCTTGCTGGGATAAGGTGATCCGTTTTTATCTCAAAGTCCCAGAGAATTTTGTGAGTTTTGTTCTCAAGAACAGATTCTGGTTTATGCATATACCATTTTGTTGTGGTCAAAATTTAATTTTTTGCATAATTCCCAGTGGATCACCTTCCCAACCCAGTCGTGTCTAGCTTTGTATTCTCGTTGTGCTAGTTTGCTACATTCGCAGAGTATATGGTTAACAGTCTCATCTCTATTACCGCAAAGTCTACATTTACTATTCTGTTGGGTCTTTATTATTATTATTATTATTATTATTATTATTATTATTATTATTATTATTATTAATTCGTTTCATTAATATTATTTAAGGTTACTTGAATGATAGAAAATAGATTTAATGAATAAATGATAGTAATATACGTTAAAATCCGAGACGCAACAGATAGAAAAGAATTTAAACGTCACTAATAGAAATGGATTAAAGTAACTTTTTAAAAATAAATAAATAAATAAAAATAAAAATAAAATAAATAAATAAAAACATACATATATATGTGTGTGTATATACGAACTGAACAAATAAATGAGTTGGTAATAAAGACATCTAGACAAGGTTAAGATACGAAGTATTTCCACAATTTATGAATGAACTTATTTCAGAGTAAATCAGTTTAAGCAAAAAAAGCGTAGATAAATAACGAACACTAAACAGTAAACAAGAATTGAACATATCTAAGCGTTTGCGATTTGAATATGAAATTTGCTAGATTTATGCAATAGATAATAATAACAATAATAAAACAATTCAACTATAATAACAATAATAATGAAGAAATAGATTTTTTTTTAAAGAGAAGAAAGAGAAATCATCACTTCCCTTGTTTACTTTTAAAAAACGGTAGAAATGTTAAGCTTTCTTAGAGCACGAAAAAGACGCCCGATGATTAACTTACATTTCATATAATTAACTGTACACAGATGCATAATAACTAAAAATGAATACAAAACAGAAAAATTTATTTGATAGAAATAAATCCCATTTATCCATTCTAATGGGTGGAAAATGTATTCGTACAATCCTAAAAACATAATCTTCATTTATAGAATAATTTTGTAGAATAGCCATTATTTACTTCTACATCAACTAACCTTTTCTTGTAGTTCTCAATTAATGATTTGTAAATTTTAGTTGGTACTTTGTTCCATTCTTCTACGCATATGCTCTTCAGATCCGGGATGTTTGTTGGAGCTCTCAATTGGATTTGAATGTTCAAACACCACAGAATCTCGATTGGATTTAAATCTGGGGATTGACTTAGCCATTTCCGGATATCTAAATTATTTTCAGCAAACCACAGTGAAATAGAAAAAAATACACAGCTATCTATGAAATTGAAAACAAGGTGTCAACCAGGGGAATTCTCGCTGTAAGTGCGAAATTCTTTTATGCGAGAGTTGTGGATTTTAAAAAGGATAAGCAGTCAGTTAGTAGTCAGTATAGGACAACTGACGGCCTTACATTTCGGAATTAGTGAAACCAAACCAGCTGTTGAGAAATTTGTAATATAAGGTGTGTGCTAGACGCCCGCTCCTACTTAAAGACTCGGCGATAAATATGTGATCATACTCTTGGCCAATCACTGACAGTACTCTGCTGCTGAGACAATACTTAAACTGAGCATACTAAGCATACTGGCTATAACTGCTTTATCTAATACTAATAATTTTTAAAAAGATCAATTTAACCAATAGATAGGACCCTAACAAATACTACCACTCCAAGTCGGAGTGAACCTGGGAGTACTGACAATGATGGATACTCCACACTCCTCAAGTCACCTGAAAACTGGAGCCTCACCATCAGATGTAGTTTAATGTCATACCTAGGAACGCCTCTCGAATTTTTGGAGGTGGAGTGGTTTACCCCACTGCAAAGGATAGAGTCAGCCTATTCTAAGCCCCATCAAGTCCCTTCGTGGACGACGGACATAGGATTGAATCACTGGACCTTTAACAATACGCAGGATAGGACTTATTCGCTTACCAAAGGATTCCATAACTCAGGACTTACTTACTTTAAGCCATTTTCAACTGGCCAAGGATGGCATTTAAAAACTTCATATTTTGCAGTGTGTTATTGGAAGATCCAGTCAGGAGGAAGTTCAAGAATTCCGACCAAAATCGTTAAATTTGCAACCAAAATATTTTGATACGCTACGGCATTCATTCTACCATATATTACTGATATGTTGCCGATACCTTTTGCAGAAAAGAAATCCCCAACCCATAATGTTGCCACTTCCAATTTTCACTGTTGTTGGGCAGCTCAGTCAGTAAAGCGTTGGACAAGGAACCACAAGGTTCCGGGTTCGATACCGACCCCTGCCAACTCAGCGTTTGAGTAGCACAGGGATTTGTGCGGTAAAGAGTTGATGGTAGGTGCGGCGCTTCACCTCAGACGCCCAAAACAAGCTCCTTGGTCTAGCGCTAGTGAAAAGAGGATAGACTCCCTTGCTGTCTGGCTGATACCAACATTAGTCTACCCCGATGACTGTACTCTACTTTATATTCATTCATATCCCCACGTTAGTTGGTTAATTATTTTATCGACAATGTTGCGACCCACTCGATATGTTGCCTTCTCCATTAAGTCAACCTTTCTTCATGAACACACACACACAGACACGCAAAGATGCACACATACACACATATATATATATATATATATTTGTAAGAGTGTGTGTGTATGTGTGTGTGTGTGTGTGTGTGTGTGTGTGTGTGTGTGTGTAAATACGTACTTTAGCACAGATATAAATTTATTTCTACAAAACAAAAATATCCACACGCTTCCCGTTTCAAAACAATAATTTGAGTCATTAAATGACCCTATAGATGTTGAGTTCAAATCCTGGACGCGGTAACTGCATTTTCACTTAGCGCTAATACCCTTGGGAAAGGTATGAATCCTACTCTCCCTCCAGCTATGGATAAATAGTAGGACAGACTGGGCTCTTTAACCTTGGTTAGGCAACCGGTCGAGGAGAAGGAAAACTCTGAATACAAACCTGTTAAACTCCGCTTGAAAATGACCCTGTGTCACATCCTGCTCGTGCGGAGGGGTTGGTAAATATATATAGATGTTGATGTGCCGAAAAGCTAACAACCACTATTGTCATTTGGTCAGTAGATTCAAGTCTTACGTTATTGAATAAACGTTTCGTTGCTTCAAAGTCGTGAATACATCAAAGGAAAAAGCTTCGTTTTGATGTGACATTCCTACAGGTGAATGGCATATCTATTCTTAGAACATGTGTCAGACGTTCCTCTTTTCTTTGAACCTGTTGGCATCTCTTCATCTGGTCTTCAACAAGTCATTGTCTACGGAAACTTTCTTTAAGACTCTAAGGAGTCCACGTGGCGTAGTGTCTAATGTGTTCGGCTATGACATCATAGTAGGCGAGTTCGAATTCCAGTCGGGCTATTACGTCCACTTTCGGATTAGTACACATGTGAAAGGTATGAACCTCCCATCCTCCAAGATTGGGATAAAATAATACCACTTGTTCTTCTACAAGGATGGCTTTGACATTAAGTAACCCATTATAAACTCATGTTTTCTATTTAACACATAGATGGGACCCTAACAGATACTACCACTCCGGGTCAGTGTGGACCAGGGAGCAATGGTGATGAAGGGGTGCTCCACATTCCCCAAACCTCCAAAACTGGAATCTCACTATCAGATAGAGTTTAGCGTCATTCCCAGGACATGTAGACCCACAGCCACTGCCTTCTAGCACCCATATGATAAAAAGGGATTGGGGCTTGCCATAAGGGCAATAGGGTTGGGAAAATCATATAGGGGATAGGGCTTGACGTGGCCAGCCGATTGATCGGAGGGGACCAATCCTGCCGTCCCTCTAGCCTAAGTAAGGTTCTAAGTGGAGTGTTGCATGTCATGGACTGCTGATCCACTAAGACTCTGTCCTCAAGCATCACGAGTCGCCACCCACGGTCAACAGGTGGCCCCATTGGGGGAGTCTTACCCTCTGCAGAGGTGCAGTCGGTGCATTCTAGCGCCAGTTGCTGCACCTTAGATACAAAATCCAGTTTGTATTACCATTTATTTTTGGATAGAAGGGAAGCGATGGATTCATGCCTTTCCTACGCGCGAAGTGAAACGCAAACAGTCTCGCACAGAATTAGAACTCGGATCACTGTTTCCAATCCCAACGACTATAACCGTCACGAGAAGCTCATTTGTATGTAGAAAACTATATATTAATACTCGTGTTCCTTAATTCTACGACCGTTATCATCGTGCAACACCCTCTGGTTGAAAATCAGAACGTCCAAATCGTCAAAGATAAAATGCAAAAAATCTAAATTCTTATTATCTGATGTTGCTTATCAGCCGATTTCTTATTTCTTATGAGTGCGGTCACCTAAGCTAAATAATGGACCATTCCATTTTTATCATAAAGAAAGGAGGGGAACATGCTACACAAACAAATATAGAAAGAAAGAAATAGATAGAGAAGGGGAAAGATGGAGAGGAGGTGAGCGCGCGGAAGAGATAACGCTAATCTGTTTTAAATCGAACATAGGGAAAAGATGAAATGAAGGAAAGAAATAAAGAAAATGTGTGAGAGAGAGAGAGAGAGAGTTAAATCAAGATATCATACTTTTTACATATTGAAGTAATTGTAATAGCTCTTAAGTAAACGTATCAAACGTTGTAATGATTAAATTATCATACAGTGGTATATCCACAGATCCTGCTAGTATATTATTAAATTGGGCTAAGTGTTTGCAGCCTTCGGTCAAAATCTTTTATTCATACTAGCAAATATATGCACCCTCCGGGTGCAAGTATTTTAGTTAAATTTTATAATAAAATATGATATTAGATTAGAAAAGCTAATGAAACTGAATAAGAATGTAGATAAAAAGATTTTGAACAGAGGGGGTATGATTGAAAAATAGAACAACTTTGAAACTAACTCTTCCATCATTTTCCGTTACTCCCGTCTTTCATTGGTAAATTTTCCTAATTTAACTGTTTATTTAAAATAGGAAGTAAAGAATAATATTAGTTATTTCTTCTTGTTAGGGGATTTCTTTTAAGATTTATTGAAGAGATTTTTGCTCATATTCAATAAGATAAAACCAAACAATTAGAAATCAATAATATTAAGCATATATTTATTAAAATCATTTTTTAAGATCAATATGCAAATTAGCCTTCCCATTCATACTGTAAACCTCTATTTTGTTGTATATATAAATACAATTGCATGTTAGTAGTATGTAGATATGGTCAACAGTCTTAATGGTGTAAAACAATTTTATTAATAATTGAGGTATAAATAAAAATAAAATCATGGTGAATGTGACGTAAATAACAAAGAGAATTGTGACTTGTTAGTAATATAGTTTCGGTTACAGATAGACAAACCCACAATCTCCATTATAATAAGATAAATTCATAGCCTCATAATTCAGTCATCGGAATTATATTTCATTGTCCCTCTGCTCCCCCTGCAGGTAATTTATGCATTCCAAAATCTTTTTCCGGTTTTGAATTGAAGAATCCTAGGAATGTTTCAGTATCTTCGGATTTTTTTTTTGTGGGGAAAGGAGAGGAGAGTAGGGATGGATCGTTGATCAGACAATGAAAACTAAATGGGAGTGACCCAATTGATAATCTGAAGGTGTCAGGTCTTTAGAAAATGCTCAATCAGGGGATCTCTGATCGATTGCCATGTTTCAATTTTCAACACACACACACACACACACACGGGGCAGAATTAATCAGGCAAGTCCTTGACCAAAGATCTTTTCTAGTCCAATGCACTTATCGAAACGAACCAATTAGTCACTGCACGATGTCACAGAAGCAGTTTATCAACGTTCAGGAAATCCTACCACACATCCGCCCGGCGGTCGGATGACCGTTATTCCCCGTAGAGAAGCATTGAAAGCATCTATATATCAATTCTCGTGTTCCTTAAATGTCCGACCGTTTTCATCTTGCAAAACCCTCTGGTTAGAAATAAGACCGTTCAAATCGTCCAAGATGAAATGCAAAAATGTCCTGATTATCTGGTGTTTCTTATCCGCATAATACTTATTTCGCATGGGTCATCACTTCAACTAGATAATGGACAATTCCGTTTTAATCAGAAAGAAAGAAAGGGAAGAAATGGCTCATGCTTCACATAAAAATATAATAAGAAAGAAAGCAAAAAAGAAAGAAAGAGAGAAGAGGAAAGATAGCTAAAGGGGATGAGTGCACGGAAACGATAACGCTAATCTGTTTCAATTGAACATAATGAAAATTGGCCAGCACCGATGTTACCTGATTAATCCCTTCTCTCTCTCTCTCTCTCTCTCTCTCTCTCTCTCTCTCTCTCTCTCTCTCTCTCTCTCTCTCTCTCTTACTTTTTTTCTTTTTCCTTCTCTTCATGAAAAGATGAAGAGAAGAGAAAAAAGAAAAAAGTAAGAGAGAGAGAGAGAGAGAGAGAGAGGAGAGAGAGAGAGAGAGAGATGGTTCAGGGAACAACAGTGCTGGCCAATCAGAAATCAACAGCTCATCTTTCATTCGTCATCCAAAATCCTATTTACTTTCCACTATTATGTTTCGGTTTTTCTACCTTATAATATTACACTTGAAACCATACAACTATGGGCAAAGTATTTGTACAGTGTCAGGCAAAATGATCTGACACATTTGTAGGTTAAATAAAAGGCAAATAAAGTAAAGAAACAAAAAAGTGTTTTTATTTTCGAAAAGTACATATAATGCCATTTTATTTTATATAATGCCATTTTGTTTTGTTTCTTTATAATGCCATTGTTTTTCGTTTCTTTTTCAGTTGCTGTCATGAATTTGACTGGTGAGCATCGCGCTTTCATTGTGGAAACGTTTATCAAAACAAACGAATCTCTAACTGCAACACAAAGAGCGTTCCGTTTGCACTTCAATCTTGGTAGACATGATCCCGTACCAGCTCGAAACACGATCTTGTTATGGGTTACCAACTTCAGAGCGACTGGATCTGCATTGAAACGAAAATCAACCGGCCGACCTCGCACTGCCAGAACTCCAGAAAATGTGGCAGCGGTAAGAGCTTCAGTTCAACAGTCTCCACTCCGTTCCACATTTAAACGCGCCTAGGCTCTTAGACTTTCCGAAAGAAGTTTGCGAAGAATTCTTCACAATGATCTTCAAATGTATCCATACAAAATGATGTTGATAAGCGTTTCCACAATGAAAGCGCGATGCTCACCAGTCCAATTCATGGCAGCAACTGAAAAAGAAACGAAAAACAATGGCATTATAAAGAAAGAAAACAAAATGGCATTATATGAAAATGAATGGCATTATATGTGCTTTTTGAAAATAAAAACACGTTTTTGTTTCTTTACTTCATTTGCCTTTTATTTAACCTACAAATGTGTCAGATCATTTTGCCTGGTCCTGTATAAGGAATATTTCATATATATAAACTGTGTGTAAAACTCTAAAGAAATAACTGTAGTAAAAACAGAATCAGTGCTTAGACTTTTAGGAAAGCTTTATTACACTTTACACTGACTACGATCTGTCTGATGTTTCAGAGTGCTACTTTTATAGATCTCAGAATTCCAAGGGGAGGTAATTATGGTGGATTAGCTCAGTCGGTGGAGTATTCGGCTAGAAACCACACGGTTCCTAGTTCGATAGTGGCCCTCGCCAACTCAGCGTATGAGTAGCACAGGGATCTGTGCAGTAAAGTAAGGAGCTGATGGTAGGTGTGGCACCCCACCTCAGACGCAAAAACAATCTCCTTGGTCTAGCACTAGAGAAAAGTGGATAGACTCCCTCGCTGATTGGCTGATACTGACTTTAGGCCACCCGACGACTACTTTTTTATTAGTACAAAAATCTGCTTCAATTCATACACAATTGACTTTGTCCTCTATTGGCCACTTATCACAATATTTTGACAAAATTTATATTTGAAGTTTTCATCTTTTCTTTTTCTAACCTGGTTTTCCAAAGAGTGACAACTAAGTTACATTATAAATACTAGCAAATATATGCACCCTCCGGGTGCAAGTATTTAAGTTTTAATGTAATAGAATATTATATTAAATTAGAAAGGCTAATGAAACTAAATAAGAATGCAGATAAAAGGATTTGAAACAGAGGGGTGTATAATCGAAAAATAGAACAACTGAAACTTTCACTTCTATCACTCTCGTCTTTCATTGCTAAATTTTCCTAATTTAATAACTTAGTTAAAATAGGAAGTAAAGAATAAAATCAGAATTATTTCTTCTCGTTAATCGATTTCTTTTAAGATTTATTGAAGAGATTTTTTTATCATATTCATTAAGATAAAGCCATACGATTAAAAATCAATAATACTAAGCACATATTTATTAAAATCAAATCTTTAATTTCAATATGCAAATTAGTCTTCCTGTTCACACTGTAAACTGCTATTTTAGTGTATATATATAAAATACAATTGCATATTATTCAATTGTAGATATGATTAACAGTATTAATAATGTAAAACAATTTTATTAGAAATTGAGGTTTAAATAGAAATAAAATCATGGAGAATGTGACGTAAATAACAAAGGGAATTGTGACTTGAATAGTAATATAGTTTCGGTTACAGACAGAAAAGCACACATTCTCCATTATAATAAGATACTCAGGCACTCTATCCGCTTCAAAGTTTCCACCACCCATACAAAAGTGGGGAAAACTTCCATAAAAATTGTAGTAAAAACAGAATCAGTGCTTAGACTTTTAGGAAAGCTTTATTAAACTTTACTCTGACTATGATCTGACTGACGTTTTCAGAGTGCTACTTTTATACATCTCAGATGTCCAATTAAGGTGAATTATTAGTACAACAACTATACAAAAAAAATGGAAATATAAATCTACAATACATGCCAAACCCTTTGGTTTATCCATTACTACTGAATAGCAAGTTCGATCATTGCTGGATGCTCCGTATTTGCGACGTTGTGTCACATCCTTATCGTAGCGAACGGGTTGGGTAAATACCTACAACAGTTGACTGACTTCACAAACAATAAACTTTTAAGATTCCTTTAACATTGCGCAAAAGACAACACAATTTACTTTTTTATATATATACATACGTCGACCTCAGACAAAATATACGACTTCATGTATATTTAAAGTCATTAACTTTAGAGGACAGAAAAATAAATAATGAAAAAAAAAATGTCTCACAGGAAAGTGTTCGTAGACCAGACAAATTTACCTAACGAGAAAAAAAAAACCCAAAAATAAGCAAAAGAAAAAAAAAAGAAAAAAAAAAAAAAAAAAAAAAGAACCACAATTTTGTTTGCCGACGCTGTCAAAAGAAGAAAAAAAAAACATCCAAAAAGACGAGAGTCATATTGACTTTTTGGTTAGTGTCCGAATGTATCGAATGGCTGATCAAACACTTCATCGCTGCTTCTGTCTACGACCAACCTGACAGATAACAGTCTTTTTTTGTTGTTTTTTGTTATTGTTTTTTTTTTCTTTACTGTGTAACGTCCTCATTTCTTGGTATACAGACATGAATTATATTTACATCGTCTCTGACTCGCTCTAAGAATAGCCAAGAAATACTGACATAAATGACATTCATTTTTATTAATTTCAGTTTGTTTTTTTGTTTTTTTCTTAATGGCTGCCCTTTCAGCTGGGATTTTAGCATATAGGGGTTTTTTGTATTACGGTATGAAATGAAATGAAGAGAGAATAACAAACACAACTGGTTAACTGTATAGATGGAGACTTTATTGATTAGACCGTTAACTCTGGACGCTAGAGTCCAGACGCTCAGAACTTCAGAAATTTATAGGGAATATGAAATGAAGAGATGAAGTGAAATAAAAAGACACAACTGTTTCGAAGTATAGATGAAGACTTTATCGATTAGACCGTTAACTCTGGACGCTAGAGTCCAGACGCTCAGAACTTTTTATTTTTTTTATTTAATTTTGATTTAATTTCATCTAAATCCCCAGAAGCATACAACGACTGCACCTCTGCACCCCCTCCAATGGAACCACTGTTGGTTTGAGTGGCGATCCATGATGCTTAAGGACGAAATCCTGTTTGCTGACCAGTCGTTGACGTGAAACACTCCACTCTGGCCCTTAGTTTAGACGGGCGGTTGGAGAGGCCCCTTCCGACCAATCGGCTGGTCACATCAATCCCTATCACCTATATGATTGTCCCAACCATATTGCTCTTATGGCAAGCTTAAACCCTCATATATGTGCTAGAAAGCGGTGGCTGAGGGTCATGTGTTAGAAGGCGGTGGCTGAGGGTCTTTATGTCCTGGGTATGTCGTTAAACTCTATTTGATGGTGAGATTCCAGTTCTGGATATCTGGGAAATATAGAACACCCCTTCATCACCGTTGTTCTAAGGTCTACTCTGACCCGGAGTGGTAATAACAGTTAGGGTTCCATCTTTGTGTTAAATAGAAAAAACTGAGTTTGCAAAAATGTGTTTTAAAAGATTGAGTTTTAAACAATTGAGTACCCGTGAAGAATGAATAAAACAAACGTCTCCGGCATAAAATAACCCAACAAGGGTTGACATGCTGTAAAACACAACCAACCAACCAACCAACCAGCCAACCATTTTTCTAATGGCAGATCAATCTCCCCGGATCTCCAGAAGTGGAGTCTCACCTTCAGATACAGATTAGCCTAGAACACACTTTTGGGTGAGGGTCTTACCAAAATCTTAATGAATATATAAGCGTATTTCAAGCCAAACTGATTAGCTTTATCCGTGCACTCACAATTATGAGAAAGTTTGGTTTGGTGTATTTGGTAAATGGCAAACCAATCGCCTTGGGTTATTTAATGCCAAATCCATATCTAAAGAAAACAGTGGTGGTACTGTTTACCCCATATCTCGGGGGGATAAGGGGTTCATACCTTTCCCAAGAGTATCGGTCTGAAAACGAACGTAATAACGTGACTAGTGACTCGCTTACTATAATTTCGCAGTTCAGCAAATGTATTTTAGTTCTGGGAGGTCCACGCGAGAAAAGCGGTTTTCTTTTCTAATTGTTGGGTTGTCTAACCTTTGCTGGAAGAGTTATCTTCCCTCTGGTTCCCCGTTTTCGACCACCAGGTTTTTTGTATTTAAGCGCCTGTTTTTGAACCCTCAGCCTCTTCTTCTTCTTCGTCATCTCGTGTACATGGGTTAGACTTTTATGTCTACACCCTTTTCGGATGGGGGCTTCAGCCCCCAACACAACGTTAGTAAGTGATATTGCTTTAAGGACTCTCCATTACTTTTATATGTACATTTAGTATCTCTTGTATACCTCCTTATTGTATCTCTATTCATGAATTGTCCTTTTTTATATCTTCTTTGTATTTCTGTTATATGTATCATTTCCATGTGCTTGTTGTAAAGTCCTTGTGTATGTTTAACACTCGTGTCGGAGTTGTTTTGTTCAAATCATTATAACTTTGAACCTTACACAATTAATTCAATGGAGTAGTCATGAGTCTGATGGAGCAGTGACACTTCGAGAGAGTAGTGTTGGCTGTTTGACAGAACGGGATAGAAAACTGTCCCGTGCCTTAGTCCGCTATCCATATAGTGATTGTAATATCTATTCATGCGGAAGAATGAAGTGTCACACACACACACACACACACACACACACACACACACACACAACACCACCGTCCCACCCATCATGATAGATAGATCATCATAATCATTTTCATCAACAACCTAGATTCCCTAGATTCTCTGTCTTTATCTCATTCCTATCAGTCGTCTTTTGGCAAGTCCTCTAAACGGCATCGAGAGTGTTCATACAGAGATGACGAATTAAAGTTTTTGCTGGTCGGACAGCACTGGTGTGTCCATGTGTGGAATTCGATAGAAGAAGGTCACTTATGACTCCGTTCTTACCTACTCAGCAGTGTCCAGCAAATCTTGCTCGTTTTAATTTCCTAGTTTATAAGATTAGCGGTAAGTGGCCGTGCTGCTGCTGTTTTGTAGGGTACTGCTTTCAGGATTTGTTCATAAACTCACAGCATTTAGTATTGTTTCAATCTGGATTCTTTTCCTGGTGTTTCGTTAAAGTTCAAGTAGTGCAGCCATACAGTGGTACTGACACGGCTACACCTTGGAAGAATTCCCGTTTTATTGAATAAATAATTCTATATGATAGAATACCTGTTAATAACAGTTAGTTCTTTACCTATGCATATGTTGGCAACAGTTTCAGTAGATGAGTAATTGCTACCAAGGTATCCGAGGGTAGGCTGAAAAGTTTATTTGATTACAACCAACCAACCTAAACAAATACATATATGGACAGAAATGAAAAAAAAAGGAAACGATTGATTGTGGGCTGGTTGGGTTTCACGGCATGTCAATCCTTGTTGGGTTATTTTAAACTAAAGAAATTTTGTTTGATTCTTTCTTGTTGGGTACTCAGTTTTTTAAAACTGATTTTGTTTGTTTGTTTTGTTTTACGGCATATCAACCTCAGTGGGTCATTTGATGCCGATAAAGTTTTGAAATAAATCAATTCTTAATGAATAATACAATTTTATATGAATACATTTTTCAATTTAACCCATAGATGAGACCCTAACAGGTACTACCACTCCGGGTCAGAGTGGACCAGGGAGCAATGGTGATGAAGGGGTGCTCCACATTCCCCAAACCTCCAAAACTGGAACCTCACCATCAGATAGAGTTTAACGTCATTCCCAGGACATGTAGACCCGCAGCCACCGCCTTCTAGCACCCATATGATAAAAAGGGTTGGGGCTTGCCATAAGGGCAATAGGGTTGGGAAAATCATATAGGTGCTAGGGCTTGACGTGACCAGCCAATTGATCGGAGGGGGCCTCTCCGACCGCCCGTCTAGCCCAAGGTAGGGCCAAAGTGGAGTATTGCATGTCATGAACTGCTCATCCACCTGGGCTCTATCCTTAAGCATCACGGGTCGCCACCCACGCCCATTGGGGGAGTCTTACCCCTCTGCCGAGGTGCAGTCGGTGCATTCTAACGCCCCAGCCGACAGGGCGGTTTAAAACTGAGCTTTCTAACTCAGTTTTTTAATTCATTTTTTTCTATTTATGGGACCCTAACAGGTACTACCACTCCGAATCAGAGTCTGGAGTAATGGGCACATTCTCCGGCGCCTCTAAATTGGAGCTTCACAATCAGATAGAGTTTAACGGAATACCCAGGATATTAAGACCTTCATGAAGGGGCACATTCTCCAGAGCTACTGCTTTGAAATTTCTCCATCAGATTGAGTTTAACGTTAAACTCAGAACATTAAGACCCTCATCCACCGCCTTCTAGCACATATGATAAAGTGGATTGGGGGTTGCTATTGACCGAAGGGGCCACTCCGACTCCCCGTCTAGCCTAAATAAGAACTAAAAGGGGGGTGTCAAGCTATGTTATGGTTTATAACCATTACTCCTGGTCAAATGAACAAGTACGTTTCTGGACCGAAAGAAAAAAAAAGGAAGCGAGACGAAACGAAACGAATATAATTACGATTCGGTTTTTGTAATGGATAAAAAGAGAATAAATCAAACTCAGGAAATTCAGCTTTTGAAAAAAAAAACTTGTGACAGTGAGATCCGTGAAGCTCTGAAATCGTAATTGGAATTTTCCTCCTCCGTGTCAGCCCAAAGGGTTGGGGAGAGGCAGTAAGAGACAGGGATAGACAGACAGACAGACAAAGAGACAAAAGGCAGACCCCCAAATATATTTGATTATGTTGGTAAGTATCAAGCGTGATATATATCACTTGACATGCGCTGTTCCCATTTTACCGTCGACCCGAGCAAATAGATCAGCAAAAACAAATGGTCTTCTTGGTTAGGCTGCTTGTTAACCATATCACTGTCCAGATTGTTGTGTCTATTAATTAGTCGAATATATAATCTTAGCACATTAGCTTTACCCATGACGACTATGTTACCACATCTGTCCAAACGAATATGTTGGAATATTTTGGTTATATAGTTATTTACTAAGCTTAGGTTTGGTGTGGCACAAGACCAGTATGGAGCACCCAGTGAGAATAGAACTCGCTAACAATGTTCTACTAAGGTAGCCATTAAGTTACATGAGGTGCCCATATTTTGGTTATATATGGTGTGTTGGCTGTCCAGCTTAAATTTATAGACCCTTCGTAGCCGTGTGGATTCAATCAGCCAATCAACACGCTCGAATATGTGGTTGATTAACTATTTAAATGCCCTCATGGAAAGGCATTCAGTTGCTTGTGATTAAAAGGATACAATGATTCTGTTTAAACACTGAAGGACATAAGGATTTTGCTTAACACAACGATCATAGGATTCCACTCAAAACGGATCAAAATGGCCCCAAGAATATTAATAGAATCCTATCTCTACAATGTTTTTTCAATGTAACTCTCTCCGAATTCTTCTAAGAAAAAAACGTGAAATCTTTTAATTTTGATATTTTACACTACATTACAAAATGAATAGGCTAACACATTAATTATGTAAAGGAATTCTCTCTCTTTCTTTCTTTCTTTCTTTCTTTCTTTCTCTCTCTCTCCCTAACTCACTCTCTGTCTTTCTCTCTCTGTCTGACTGTCTGTTTCTCTCTCTCTCTCTCTCTCTCTCTCTCTCTATCTATCTATCTATCTATCTATCTATCTCTATCTATCTATCTCTCTCTCTCTCTAAAATACTACAGGAGTATTGGAATTGCTCCTAACCATTGTTTTATTTATTAATGTCATAAAATCAAACTCTACGTAAAAAGCAAATATACATCTATCAAATTCTCATATTAAGATGTGATGCAGTTAAAGTCTATGAATAGGAATCCTTGTTCACAGGTCTTTTAAGATTTTTCAGAATTGGAATTCTAAAAATTATTTTCATATATTTCAATATATTCTAAAGCGAACGTTGCAGAATCTAAAACTGGAGGAGAAAATCGAAAAAAATCATTGTTGAAATACAATTTCCATCGTTAAAATTGTTCTTTTTTCCATCCTATTTAGTGTCTATTGAAATCTTGAATTTCTCTCTCTCTCTCTCTCTCTCTCTCTCTATATATATATATATATATATATATATATCTTATTATAATGGAGATTGTTTGCTTTTCGGTCTGTAACCGAAACTATATCACTACTCAAGTCACAATTCCTTTAGTTATTTACGTCACATTCTCCATGATTTTATTTTTATTTAAACCCAATCCTAATAAAATGTTTTACATTAATAATACTGGTAATCATATCTACAAATTAATAATATGCAATTGTATTTATATATATACTAAAATAGCAGTTTACAGTGTGAACAGGAAGGCTTATTTGCATATTGAAATTAAAAATTGATTTTAATAAATATGTGCTTAGTATTATTGATTTTTAATTGTTTGGTTTTATCTTAATGAATATGATCAAAGATCTCTTCAAGAAATCTTAAAAGAAATTGATTAACGAGAAGAAATAATTCTGATTTTATTCTTTACTTCCTATTTTAACTAAACAGTTAAATTAGGAAAATTTAGTAATGAAAGACGAGAGGGATACAGGTGCAAGTTTCAGTTGTTCTATTTTTCGATTATACACCCCTCTGTTTCAAATCATTTTATCTGCATTCTTATTTAGTTTCATTAGCCTTTCTAATTTAATATATTCTATTACATTAAAACTTAAATACTTGCCCGGAGGGTGCATATACTATACTAAAAAATTTCTACTCAGTATCACGTTCTTTGGTGATCCTCAACAATCATTTTATATATATATATATATATATATATATATATATATATATATATATATAGAGAGAGAGAGAGAGAGAGAGAGAGAGAGAGATATTAGGGGAAATATTTTGTTGTTTTAGTAACATGAAAAAAACGAACATCTGAAACAATATGAATATCTTCTTAATCTTATCTATTTACCAATATTTTGCGGTTCAAGCCTTTTTCTCAAAGCAACCCTAAATTATTCCCATATATATATATATATATATATATATATATATATATATATAATATAGAGAGAGAGAGAGAGAGAGAGAGAGATAGATAGACAGACAGACAGACACAGAAATATGTATATACAAATCAGATATAGCGACAAAGAGGCATAACATGACCCCATAACAACATCATATATATATATATATATATATATATATATATCATAGAAAGGAAGGAAGAACTCAACACCGTAATTCCATAATAAATTTATTTCGATCAAAATTGGGGCCTATATATAAATTGATTTAATATAGCTTCCCAAAATCCAGTCTCATCAGATGGGTCTCAATTCACAATTTTGCTCGAAATAAATTTATTATGGAATTACGGTGTTGAGTTCTTCCTTCCTTTCTATGATAAATATTGCTCTGTATATAAACTAAAAAGTTTGTTATACATTGAGCTCTCTTCAGTGATTTAAAGATTCGCTGTATTTATACATACTGGATCATACAATATTAATACAGTGTATCTTAGAAATCACATATAGAGTCATCCCTTACTACCAAGTTTTGGATAAATCTATATATATATATATATATATAATATATATATATATATAAAGAGAGAGAGAGAAATAGGTATATACTAATCAGATATAGCGACAAAGAGGCATAACATGACCCCATAACCACATATATATATATATATATATATATATATATATATATATATATATATATATATAGTTCTGGAATCGATCAACAGTGTGGGAATGAGCACTTATTCTTGCTTTGAAAGTCAGCCATTATCCTTGGCCTTTACACTGACAACAAAAGACCTCCAAAGAAAACCACCTCAGCCGTTTCTTAGTAATGTAATCTAATGTAGTCGTGTGAATAACGTAAACCGTAGGCAATGTTCAAACGTTACAAAAATCAGGTGTATTAACACCTCATTTACTCCTTTTCATTCGAAGGGGCGTCCCATTTTGGTACAATGGTTAGTAAACTAGTCTCGCAGATCCATTATCAATGAATAGGTTACAGGCAAGTCATCAACCCTGTCGGCTGAACCTCTGCAGAGGGGTCTTCTGTTGGCCGTGGATGGTGACCCGTGATACTTCATGATGGATCCCTGGTGGCTGAACAGACCATGACATGATACACTCCACTTTGGCGCTTATTTAGGCTAGACGGGTGATCGGAGAGGCCCCCTCCGATCAATCGACAGGTCACGTCAAGCTCTAGCACCCATATGATTCTCCCAACCCAATTGCCCTTATGGCAAGCCCCAACTCTTTTTATTTTATGTGCTAAAAGGCAGTGGCTGATGCTCTTATTGTCCTGGGTATGAGGTTTAACTCTATCTGATGCTGAAGTTCCATGACGTACAACACCCGTGATGCTTAAAGACGGAGTCTTGGTGGATCAGCAGTCCATGACATGCAATACTCCACTTTGGTCCTCACTTAGGCTTGACGGGTGGTCGGAGAGGCTCCCTCCGATTATTCAGCTGGTCACGTCAAGCTATAACACCTATATGATTGTTCCAACCCTATTGCCCTTATGGCAAACCCGAACCCTTTTTATCATATATGTGCTAGAAAGTGGTGGCTGAGGATCTTATTGTCCTGGGTATAACGTTATACTCTATCTGATGGTGAAATTCCAATTGTGGAGCTCTGGGGAATATGGAGTGCCTCTTCGTCACCATTGGCTACTCAAGTCGAAAAAGCCCCTTCAAATAAATTGGCTGGTCACGTCAAATCCTTTCATATATATGATTGTTCCAAACCTATTGCCCTTATGACAAACCCCAACTGTTTTTATCATATATGTGCTAGAAGGCGCGTGGTGTAATGATTAGAGTCGTAGAAAATGGACTCGCCGTCCCGAGTTCAATTCCTAGACGAAGCTGTTGGCATTTCACATGGCGCTAATACCACTGGGAAAGGTATGAATCCAGTTCTCCCTCCAGCTACTGATAAATAGCAGGGCAGATTGGGATCTTAAACCATGGCTAGGAAAACCCTGAATTCAAACCTGTTAAACTCCGTTTAAGAAATTGACCTTGTGTCGCATCCTTCTCGTGCGGAGCGGTTGGTAAATATATATGCTAGAAGGTGGTGGCTGCTCACAAAGAGTAACAGCAAAAGTTCGTACTACTTTCGTGTTGCATAGAGTTTAAGAAAGTCTATTCCTAAATGGTTTAGTTTTTTTTTAATTTATTGGTATTTTTTTGTTTTGTTTTTTTGTTTTTTTTAGTTTTTAGTTTTCTTTTCTTTTGCGTATTTTTTAAAAACTTATGTTTACTATTCTTTCATTGAATTGATTTTAATTACTTTTCTGTCGGAATGATTTTCTTTTCTTTCTTAATCAGATTTTATAGCTTGTTATTCCCGCGTGATCTTCATCAGGAAAGACAAAAAGCGTCTGATTACCGCCAGACTATCTTGGGATGTCATCGAATCAGGAATCTTTCCATTCCTAATTAGAGGAAAAAGAACTCTATAAGTTCATTTACAACGACGCACTTGAATTTACAATGTCTTCGAATATAAAGCACACTCACTCACGCACGCACACACATACACGCACACATATATATGTATGTATATATGTATATGTGTTCCTTAATTATACGACAGTTATCATCTTTTATTTTATTCTGTTTTTATATAATAAAGATCTATTTTTCTCATTCAATTCATATACCGAGGTGGCTCATCCACAGAGAGTGGTGTTAATACACGAATAGGAAAGGCATGGTCAGCCACAAACAGATTATCAGTCATATCTCACTGACAAATTAAAGAGACGATTCTTCCAGGCCGTGGTTATATCTGTACTGCTGTATGGCTGCACCACTTGACCCTAACGAAGCGCCTTGAGAATAAGCTGGATGGGAGCTGCACAAGAATGCTGCGTGAAGTCTTGAACAAGTCGTGGAAACAACACCCCACAAGGAAGCAGCTGCATGGCCACCTGCCAACCATCTCACAGATCATCCGTGTGAGACGGACTAGGCACGCAGGACATTGCTGGAGAAGCAAGGATGTTCATAAGCGACGTTCTCCTGTGGAAGCCAACACATGGACATGCTAGCGTGGGCCGCCCACCAAGGACCTACATTGACCGAGGATGCTGGTTGCTGCACAGAAGACCTCCCAGGGGCAATGAATGATAGGGAAGGTTGGTGGGAGATTGTCATGGATATCCGTGCTGCTTGCGCGACATAATGATGATGATTTCTCATTTAAAGATAGTAAGAAAAAATTAGGTGTTTTTCTTGGGGGGGGGGCGACTGGAACAGATTAAGGGCATTTTGGCTTATTTCAATTGGTAAACTTGATTTGATATACGAATTAATTGAGTAATGTGCGGAATTAAACTCGTAATTCAAGGTAGCACTGCATATCCATAATCAGCAAAAGCCTTCCCCTTTTTCTGCCATGACGACTATTTTTTGACGCTGTCAAGTCTTACCAGCATCTCACCCATCATATATCTCCATCTTCTGAGGCGCGTGGTGTAATGGTTTGAGTCGTAGGAAATGGATTCGTCGACCCGAGTTCAATTCCTGTACGAAGCTGTTTTCAGTTCACATGGCGCTAATACCCTTGGGAAAGGTATGAATCCAATTCTCCACCCCTAGCTATGGGTAAATAGCAAGGCAGACTGGACTCTTTAACCATGGCTAGGTAATCAGTCTAGGAAAGAGAAAACTCTGTATTCAAACTTAATATCCGCTTAAGAAATTGACATTGTGTCGCATCCTGCTCATGCGGAAGAGTTGGTATATATATATATATATATATATATATATATATATATATATATATATCCATCTTCTACTGCGGTTGTTGTTTATTGGGCACCATTCTAGAAACCTTCTTAAGCGTGAGTTCAAATCTAGGACGAGGCTGTATACGTTTCACTTCACATTAATGCCCTTGGGAAAGGCATGAATCCATTTGTTCTACTACCACCTCTTGGTTAAGCAACCATTTTTGGAGAAGGACAACTATGAATTCAAATCAGCTTTACTCCGCTTAAAATTTCATATTGCGTCACATCCTGCCCGTAGATAAGTAAATATATAAATGGCCGGCGCTTTAACTAATTTGATCAGGAAACTTTGTAAGAAAAATAGAGCAAATTAATAACACTGGCCTCAACGTTTTTCAAGGTCGAATAGGTAATAGCTGATTTTAGGCAGTTTTTACGTCGAATCCAAAGATGGTATTCATTTTTTTTAATCAGATCAAATCTTTAAGATACAACTCTTACTTGAAATGTATAGAACAGTATCATAGTTGTGACAAGTAGAATCCACAAGCTTTTGAATAAGTGTTATTAGTGTGAAGTATTTAAGTACATCTTAATCAAGATGTGACACAAGGTCAATTTTTAAGCTGGTTTGAATTCAGAGTTTTCCCTTCTAGACTCGTTGGCTAACCAAGTCTAAAGAAACCAAACCAGTCTGTCCTACTATTTAACCATAATTGGTAGGGGTGAACAGATAGATCTATGCCTTTCCCAAGGGCATTAGCGCGAAGTGAAACGTAAAAACGTCTCGTTGGATATCTGAACTCGGATCGAAGAGTCTATTTACAACGACAATAATCATTACACCACACACCTCACACGTGCCTTGTGACACTTATAGCATAAACATGGGTTGGTGTTTGCAATGAACAATTCGAAGAACACGGTCGGGAGGGGTTAACAGATAGATTCATGCTTTCCTCAAAGGCATTATCAGCGAGATGAATCGCAAACAGCCTCGTTAAGGATCTGAACTCGGATCATTGATTCCATTTCCTACGACGATAACCGTTTCGCGAGGACGCCTCTTTCAAATATTATGTATGACTTCACAAAACCAGCATTCTAAAATCTTGGCTTTCACCAAGAATGAACCCTACAACTGCAGTCTACGAGAACATCTATAAACACTAACCAGTTT
Source organism: Doryteuthis pealeii (assembly GCA_023376005.1). NCBI lineage: Eukaryota > Metazoa > Mollusca > Cephalopoda > Myopsida > Loliginidae > Doryteuthis > Doryteuthis pealeii. The sequence continues at coordinate 65,439,542 of CM042153.1, read as the reverse complement.
AGCTTTGTCCTGCACAAAGCCGCGTGTAGCTTGTTGAAGTGAGTGAATTAATGCACTGTTGAACTGAACAACAAAAACATACTGAACATAACTGAATTTGTACATGAAGAGCGCCACATCTACCACCAGGAAAAATAATTAATTAACACAACTCCAATCCCAGCTATGGTTAGCGGAATGAGAACAGGATACCCCCGTGGAATAAATAAAGGGTTAGGTTCAAAGTTCCGTGATGGCTCCCGAATACGACAAGAAAGTTCCTGAGTTCGAAAGAAGGTTCCCGAGTCCGAGAAGGTTCCCGAGTCCGAGAAGAAATACCTGAAGAAGGCCGGAGGGTATATCGGCCGAAACGTTGTACAAATAACAATGAAGATGGGGACAATAGTCCGAATAACGCAGATAATACTAATCTACTATCAGTTCCTCACTTTACCGCCCAAATCCCTGTGTTAGGCATGCGTTGATTTTGGCGAGGTTGTATCGGACTCGGAACCTAGTGGTTCCTTGTCTGACTCTCTACCCACTGAGCTAAGCCGGCCTCTTTCACGTAAATTAGTAGCGAATTGCCATATATTCATATGTAAAGTTTCTTAGAGATTGGTGTCCAAAAGTGGTCTAAATTGTCCGCAACTATTCGTCGATCCGTGTGATTTTTCACAGTTGCATTGGAAATGATTTTTACTATAAAAATGCATTGGAAATTATTTTTACTATAAAAAATGCATTGGAAATGATTTTTAATACAAAAATGCATTGGAAATGATTTTTACTATGAAAATGCATTGGAAATGATTTTTACTATGAAAATTCATTGGAAATGATTTTTACTATAAAGATTCATTGAAAATGATTTTTACTATAAAAATGCATTGAAATGATTTTTACTATGAAAATGCATTGGAAATTATCTTTACTATAAAATGCATTGGAATGATTTTACTAAAAATGCATTGGAAATGATTTTTAATACAAAAATGCATTGGAAATGATTTTTACTATGAAATGCATTGGAAATGATTTTTACTATGAAAATTCATTGGAAATATTTTTACTATAAAGATTCATTGAAAATGATTTTTACTATAAAAATGCATTGCAAATAATTTTTATTATAAAAATTCATTGGAAATTATTTTTACTATAAAAATGCATTGGAAATGATTTTTATTAAAAATGCATTGCAAATGATTTTTACCATAAAAATACGTTGGAAATGATTACACTGAATGTTTAGTTGGAGACAGGAAATAGTCTCAAACCAATAATTTCTCTTTAGATCGACCAATTTCAATAGACTTGGTATTATTTTGTAGTATGATGATAGGTGTATTATGCTTTTTATAGCACACAGGAATATTTATACTCACATCTAGGTGATCTCATTCCTTGAGTCTTGTATTGAGTTACGGCTTGCTTAATGCCTTGTCTGCCAACGCGACGGTGGTTGGAATCTCACTGTGATAGTGAGTATTTTATTGCTTCGACACAACTGAAAAGATTATATTGCGCCAAATATGTTGCTTGTCTTTTAAAAAATCAGCAAAGTATTTGCTTTTATTTGAGATCGAATACCGAACTGTAACACCGGCGGTAAATGCATCAGGTCGCGTTTATTTTATTTTATTTTAATTTTTAGCTATCAATAGCATATGCTTCAAGCGTAACGGAACATCACCCACCCGCCAGTATTGGTCACCTCTCTCTCTCTCTCTCTCTCTCTCTCTCTCTCTCTCTCTCTCTCTCTCTCTCTCTCTGACTCACACTTAAACGATATGAGAGAAACATAGAGAGAAAGGAGCGACAGGGAAAAATTGACAAGCAATTTGAGTCAGCACACTGAAAGAAAAACAGTGCTATTTGTGATTTGATGAATGTACAAGCAAACACAATTGCTCAGAGGGGGGGGTTATTTTCTCTTTTTGGCCAGGGTGCGGCTCCATCCTCGCTGGCTGAGTGATTATGCTGAAGCGGGAAATTGAGTTTGTACTTCCTTCTGCTTCCAGCCGCTTCAGGGTCGGGGTAGGGCGTGGTTTCTCGCGGGAAAGATTTTAATAACCAGACGTGTTGCATGATGGGAAAATTACAAGATAAACCCACCCATTCGTCGACTCTTGCACTTACGTAAATGCATCAATAAGTCCACCCACGCTGTCGGTGGGGCGTAGATTACGCTGACCGTATCCCCTGCTGAGGGGTTATAAGTCAAAATAAAGTCGTCGGGGCGGTCTAATGTCGGTATCAGCCAGACAGTGAAGGAGTCTATCCCCTGTTCACTAGCGCTAGACCAAGGAGATTATTTTAGCGTCTGAGCGGAACGCCATACCTACCATCAGCTCCTCACTTTACCGCATAGATCCATGTGCTACTCATACGCTGAGTTGGCGAGGGCTGGTATCGAACCAAGAACCTTGTGATTCCTAGCCGAACACTCTAACCGACTGAGCTAAAACGGCCCTAAAAAAGTGAGTTCACTTTGACACTGAACTGTATCTGATACTGAGGCTCAAATTCTGGCGATCTGGGAGAGTTGAGTATCTCTTCATTGTTATTACTCCAAGGTCTACTCTTATCCACAATGGTAATATATGTTGAGATCCAATCTATTGGTCCAATAGATCTGTTTACTAATTATTTGTATTTGATTGGACTGTAAAGCAAAAAAATGATTTTTACTATAAAAATGCATTGGAAATGATTTTTAATACAAAAATGCATTGGAAATGATTTTTACTATGAAAATTCATTGGAAATGATTTTTACATTAAATGATTGGAAATGATTTTTAAAAAGATTTTTACTATAAAAATGCTTTGCAAACGATTTTTATTATAAAAATGCATTGGAAATGATTTTTACTATAAAAATGCATTGGAAATGATTTTTATTATAAAAATGCATTGCAAATGATTTTTATCATAAAAATACGTTGGAAATGATTACACTGAAGTGTAAACAATGTTTAGTTGGAGACTGGAAATAGTCTCAAACCAATAATTTCTCTTTGGATCGACCAATTTCAATAGACTTGGTATTATTTTGTAGTATGATGATAGGTGTATTATGCTTTCTATAGCACACAGGAATATTCTATACTCACATTTAGGTGATCCCATTCCTTGAGTCCTGTATTGAGTGACGGCTTGCTTGATGCAAAAAACTCTTAAAAACTACTATACAAAATATAAATATAAATATAAACATATAATGAACTCGGTGTGTGTGGTCTAATGGTTAGAGTCATAGAAAATGGACTCGTCGACCCGAGTTCAATTCTAGGGCGAAGCTGTTGAATTACACATAGCGCTAATATCCTTGGTAAAGTAATGAATCCAATTCTCCCTCCAGCTATTGGTAAATAGCACGACAGACTGGGCTCTTTAACCATGGCTAGGTAACTAGTCTAGGAGAAGGAAAACTCCGAATTCAAACTTGTTATATCCGCTTTATAAATTGACCTTGTGTTACATCCTACTCGTACGGAGGGATTGGTAAATCTATTAATAACGGAGATTGTCTGTATTTCTGTCTGTAACAAAAACTACGTCATAGCTCTACGTCACAGCTTACGTCACAATATTCTTATGCTATATACACCCAAAATTTGAGTAAGCAATTTTAAAAATAGTTTTTTTACTCTCGTTCTTTTTTTTTACAGTAACAAGAATTTAACAAAAAGTTTACAAATAAATAAATACCTACGATTTTGTGTAAAATTGATGTGGAAAATATTCAAAATAATTCTTTGATTATTACATGCATGCAACATTTTATTTGAGAAGGACGGGGCTCAGTTTTCATTTCAAATTGTTTTATTTCTTTTTTTTTTCTTTTTTTTTTTACTCCTTTAATAAATATTGTCTTACTTATGATACAAAACCTCTGACATTGAATTTTTAACTCTCACCCTCTCAGGCAATGTCTTTCAAAAATAATTTTTCTGTTGCTAGTATATATAATGAACTCGATTGACACAAACCTCTTGGCATGAAATAACACTAGACAGTCTGACATGCCGTTAAAAGCAATCATTCAATCAATTAATAAATCCCCGGCTTAAGGATATAAAGTAGTTACGTTTATTTTGGTAACTAGATGTTGACTTATAAATTAAAAAAAGAAATGTTATTGAACATTAAAATCGTGCGTACACTTTAATATCTATTAATAATGGAGATTCGCTTCCGGTTTTTGTCTGTAACAAAAATTACGTCACTGCTTACGTCACATTACCCAACACATAATCCAACGTCATAACATAGAATAAATTACTCAAAATGTGAGCATGCAACGTTAGACAATCCTCATTGTTTCAATAAATAGATGCCCGGCGTTATATATTCATATATAGATTGTTTTATTCTAATATAATATTTAAAGTTTCCATTTCAAATTGTCTTTCTTTCTTTCTTTCTTTCTTTTTTTACTCCTTTAATAAATTTGATGATTTTTCATACTTATGGTACACACTCTATGACATTGAATTTTCATCTCCCATCCCCAGTCAATATCTTTCAAAAAATTATTTTTTACATCGCCCGGAGGGTGTCTTTTTATTTTGCTAGTGTATATAAAAAGGAAAAGTACAAAATTTAGTTTCTTAATTTTATTTTAAATGATACTATTATTATTATTATTTTTTTTTTTTGCTTTATTTGCTTTGCTCAATATTAATTGTATTTAGACATTTCAGTAAATTATCTGATTCTCAAACGTAAGGGACCGGTTTAGCTCACTCGATAGAGCACCCGCTTAAGAATTAAGGTTTATTGTTCGATACCAGTCCCCGTCAACACACCGTATGAGTAGTACACGTAATCTGATCTGTGTGGTAAAATGGAGAGCTAACGGTCAGTAGGGCGCTTCACTTTAGCAAAAATAATCTCCCTGGTCTAGTGCTTGCGAAAAGGTGATAGACTCCATCGCTCTTCGGCTGATACCAAAAATATTCCATATCGCCAACTATACTTACTAATAAAAGCATTCCTACGCTTAATTCTAAAAAAAAATTTAGAATAGATTTATTCTTTATGAAAGAAAGACTTAGGAATATTGACTTACAAGTTTGGTTTATCGACGTACAAGAGGGGATATAATTGATGTCTACAAATATACACATGGATTTTATTCAACGAACTTTGGTCTACTAAACATTGCTCAAAATATCAATACCAGGGGTCATAAATTAAAACTCTTAAAAGATTTTGTAAAGCAAATGCAAGACAAAATTATTTTAGTAACAGAATGGTGAATACATGGAATAAACTACCATCATCAATAGTGAATGCCCCATCTCTAAACTCCTTTAAAGCAAGTGTTAGATAAAATGTGGAAAGATTATAAATATTCTGTGGAATTAAGATGAATGTTTATAAGGAACAGCTGACAGGTCTCAGACCTAATATACTAGCTGAAAAGATATCATTTACTCATATTGAGTTTTCATATCAGCTTAGCTGATGGTCTTTCACTGGAGTCTGAGTGACAGCAAGTCTCCTCAGGTCTCCAGGACTCTTCTGAGTATTCTGGCAGATTGCAGCAGTGCAGTGTTCTGGATGGTATCAATCTTCCTCTGATTTCCAGACTTTCCAATCCTTTTGGGACCGTTCCAAGTGCACCAACTACAATTGGTATCCCTTTGACTTTCATATTCCATAACTTTTTCAGTTCTCTGGCAAGGTCCAGGTATTTGTCCATTTTTTCATTTTCCTTTAGCTTCACGCTGTGATCTGCTGGAACTGCAAAATCCAGCAGTTGACAAGTTCTTTCTTTTTTGTTAATCAACACTAGGCCTGGTCTTCTTGCTGGGATAAAGTGATCCGTTTTTATTTCAAAGTCCCAGAGAATTTTATACGTTTCGTTCTCAAGAACAGATTCTGGTTTATGCATATACCATTTTGTTGTATGGTCAAAATTTAAATTTTTTGCATAATTCCCAGTGGATCACCTTTCCAACCCAGTCGTGTCTAGTTTTGTACTCCCGTTCTGCTCGTTTGCTACATTCGCAGAGTACATGGTTTACAGTCTCATCTCTATTACCGCATAGTCTACCTTTACTATTTTGTTGGGTCTTATCAATTTTCGCTTTGATATAGATTGTCCTGATGGCATTATTTTGTGCAGCAATTATTAGTGATTCAGTTTCTCTTTTGAGGTTTCCTTTTCTTAACCATGTCCAAGTCTTTTCATGTGCAACTCTTCGATTTGTCGTTTGAAGTGTCCATATAATTGTTTTTCTTCCAATTTTTGTTTTCTAGTCTTTGTTGTTATTATTATATGCGTTCTTATTTAGTTTCCTTAGTTTTTCTAATTTGATATAATTATTTATTACTTTCCCTTCATTTTCTTAGTATATATAATTGATTACTCTGAGTGTTTATTATAATTTTTTCTGATAACCGGTGTAAACCACCGACAGTCGACAAGAAACGGATGTTCTTGTTGGTAATTACCCAACCCGGTTGCCACACGTAGGATGTGACACAATGTCACAAGTATGGGACTGGCAGCGAAGATCGAAGTTGATAATCAGCATTAATAGATCTGATACCTATTACAATCTCTCTCTCTCTCTCTCTCTCTCTCTCTATAATATATATATATATATATAATGTGACCCGTTTGTCACCCATTGAGCTCTGGGTAGATTATTGGGATTAAGAAAAGTGAGATTGCAAAGCGAATTATTAAAATAAATAAATACGGTCGGAGAATTAAAAAACAACAAACATTAAAATCATTTTTAAGATTTCTAAGAAAGGGAACGTTTGGCCTAATTTAAATTTATTGAAAGCCAAATGTTGAAGCTGCTAACTCGCTGCTTATGAAATTTGACATACAAATACGTTTCGTATTCTCCAATCTCTCTCGCTCTCTACTCTCAATGAGAAACTAACATACATAACGAAGAGGTAATCAAGATATATAGATGGTAGAAAATGATAGACAGAATGTAAAGTGAGGGAGGGGGCCAATTTTTTTTATTTAATTGCAAATTACGACTAATTAGAAATGATTAAAATGAAATCTTTTTCAAACATAAATCAGTCCTATAACTAATGAATAATTTAGTATAATTTTCGTGTCATCAAACTAAACATTTAAAACAGTCTTTAGAACACAAAGATTGATTCACTCAGATTTAGTACTATAATATATATATATATATATATATATATATATATAATATATATATATATATATATATATATATATATATATATGAAGAAAAATATTTTAAAATATAACAAAACACAGATGTTATGATCAGGAAAATTTTTAGTGTCAGTACTTAAGCATTTCGGTATATTGTACCATCTTCAGGACACTGTTAAGTATGGTACAATATACCGAAATGCTTAAGTATTGACACTAAAAATTGTTTACTTATCATAACATCCTGTGTTTTGTTATATTTTAAAATATTTTCTTCACATATTATCGGATTAATTTCCTCATCGTTTTTCCATATATATATTATATATATATATATATATATATATATATATATATAAAGATTTTGAAGGCAATTTACAATGCAATATGTGTTGAATTTATTTAACTTTTGTTTTTTTTGAAAACTAAATATTTTCGGAAGTAAAATTCCATCTTCAGAGTTATTGAAAGTTGAAAGTATTGAAAGTACTAGGTGATTTTTTTTATAGTACTTATCCCACGGCGATATTTTTTTTTCCGTGATGTTAAATCGGCTAATTCCGTGATGTTAACTCGGCTTGGCTATTCCTGCGCATGGTAAATGTTCGAAACAAAAGTTAAATAAATTCAACACATATTGCATTGTAAATTGCCTTCAAAATATTTATATTACACCCACACACAATGCTTCAATGATACTATAAAGAAACAAACTTTATTTCACTATGCCGAGCAAGGCTTATATTTATAGTAAAAATTAAAAGAATTTCGAACAATTTCCACGCGCGGGAGCAGCCGAGCCGTTTAACATCACGGAAAAAAAAACTTTTTCAAATATACGGCGTTCATCAACTTCTTAAACAACAGAAGATTATCGCCGTGGGATAAGTACTATAAAAAAATCACCTAGTACTTTCAATACTTTCAACTTTCAATAACTCTGAAGATGGAATTTTACTTCCGAAAATATTTAGTTTTCAAAAAAAACAAAAGTTAAATAAATTCAACACATATTGCATTGTAAATTGCCTTCAAAATCTTTATATTACACACACACACAATGCTTCAATGATACTAAAGAAACAAACTATATATATATATATATATATATATATATATATATATATATATATATATATATATATATATATATTCAGCGTCTCGGTCATTATCTACTAAAATGTATTTATCTACTTTGAACCATTTACAGTCTATTCATATACATCTATCTATCTATATATTCATTTATCTAGCTATCTATTTATATTTCCATCTATCTATCTATCCATCTATCTACATCTCTCCATCTATCTATCTATCTATCTATCTATCTATCCCATTTCAATGGTCTCTGCTTTTTATGCACCGCTTGCAAGATCAATTTGTAAGTCCATATATTTGCAAATGTCTGGATAAGTTTTCCCTTAAAAATAAATAGAGGAAATAAAAAATATAAACATAAAAAAACTAAAAAAACGATAACAATTTCTGTCGACTGATTGATAAATATGGCTGGTCTGAAATTCAATTACTCCAAGAAAAACCAAAACGGGCGAAGATTCTATTCCATCTTCTTGGCACAATCTCGCTCCCAAACAGAACGCCAAAAAAACCACAAAATTAATATCTTAACCATATTTATTACGAGCTCGGAAGAGCCAACCTCGCAGAATATTGGAAAATCATGAAAGAATATCAGAAAATGCAAAAGTAAAAAAAGAATGGGATACAAATGGGGGAATTTTAAATCTAAATAACAAAAAAAAAATAATCTGTGAAAGATCGAACAGACAAATTTGAGTTTATCAAACTGTAAATGAAAGATTAAGATTTTTTCCGAAAGTGACAGGAGCATTTTTTAGTCAAACATCATAAAATTATAAACTCATCTGATAGGAAAATTGTTGTATCGCGAGGGGAAAAGATATACAGATGACTGTTGTGCTTAAACACCAGCATCCGGTGCTAAACGGTTACATACAAACACAGAACAAATAAGTATACTATACTATAAAGTTGATAACAATTTGATAAAAATAATATACTATACTAAGTATAGTATATTATTTCTTAAATCAAAAAGTGCACTGACTTGAAAACATTACGAAAAGAAAAGAAAACTAAATGCAGAAAAAAAAAATGAAACATACTTTTTTAGATAGAATTTTTAATGTGCTTAAAAGTTAAATATCAAATTACAGTTCTGATTTTGGTATCATGCAATAACGCGCAATAGATAATATCATTAGAATCATATTTTACGAATAAATAACATTAGATTACGGACACACCCGAAATAAAAATTGTATAATAAAAAAAAGAGAAAAAAATATTAAATAAACGATTGTTTATCCTGTACAATGAAACATTTACTACAACTCTGAATCAGTAAAAATGTAGATTTAACAATTTTAAAAATGAAAAGAAAAGTTCCGTTATTCATTTGTTTACTTTTAGCAAGAAACGCCGAAAAATGGCAGAGTATAATTTTAACGTTATTTTATAATGCTGTTTTTTTAAATAAATAATTCATCATCATTTTTACCCAAAAACTATGCCATATATATTATATATATTTACTTTGTCGTTAATTGATTTATTTTCGAAGCTTCCTCCGGACATACAGATTCACACAACTGACCTTTATATATATATAGATAAACAATCTAGTAGAACGAAAACTCTAAATTCAAACCAGCTTTTCTCATCTTTAAATTGACCTTGTGTCACATTCTGCCCGCGGCGAAGGAGTTAAATAAATACGTATTCTCGCACACACTCACATAGCCATTCACGGACACTCACTCCTACATGAAAACGCACGAAATCTCATAATCTTCCTCCGTGTTGTTCCGTCGAATATCAGGTCTCGTCACCAAACGGGAACACGTGACCAGAGATATGCGAGATATTTTACCGCTCACCAATATCTTCAAATTAATTTTAACATAGTTAAATGTCTATAACGCAATAACCTTCCGTTCTCCCTCTTACTCACACAGAGAGACTAATCTATATATATAAAAGAAAGTTTAGTAAGTACGTGTCGACTTACAACTCCGAAAAGAGACGTGATTCAGATTCGACATCTTGCATACACCTTAATATTATTCTAACTAAGAAACACACCAAATTTGGTTATTGATTTTTTTTTGATTAAGGGATATAATTAATTAAGCAAAAATCAAACGATTTTCAGAAAGCATCATATACCTGCTGCTGCTGTTGTATCAACAGGAGCTTGCCTGCTGGCTATATCAGCACTCCTTGGTGTTCCTAAAAATGTTTTCGTCTGGTCATGGACCAGGTATTTTTGCTAGTATTTATATAAGGAGGAGGTAATCAAGATATACAGAGTGGATGAAAGTAATATGCAGAATGTGAGGGAGAGAGAGAGAGACGGGTCATTTTTTTACTTAATTACTAATTACAACTAATTAGAACCAATTAAAATGGATTTTTTTCAAACATAACGTAACCCTAAAAGCAAGGTATATTTTAGTATGAATTTTGTGTCATTAAACTAAACAGGAAACAAAGCCTTTAGGAAATAAAAGGTGATTATCTCAGCTTTAGTACAATATATATATATATATATATATATATATATATATATATATATATATATATATGACACTCACTCCTACATGCAACAACATAAAACGCACGAAATCTTAAAATCTTCCTCCGTGTTGTTCCGTCGAACATCAGGTCTCGTCACCAAACGGAAACACGTGACCAGATGCGAGACATTGTATCGAGTGTAATTTCCTGCAGGAAAATCGGATCGTGACCGATTAAATCGCGTGCAAATTAATTTGTCAAGGTCGAAAAACAATATAAGAAAAAGTAAAAACAATTTTTTAAGAAAAAATGCCACGATTCTCTGGTCGTGAATGCTTCATTTGAAATATCACGTTTTCTTATGCAATCAGCAAAAACAAAAAAAACGAAAAACAAACAAAAAAACAGCAAAAAACAACCTGTCATGAAGAAATAAGGTCTGTTTTATAAATGTCTTATTGTATCTTGAAGGCATTTGCTATTTAAGGCAAAGAATGTATATATGGCGTATGAACAACATTATCTGAAGTTTTGAGAATCTAACTCACTAACAACGGATTGCGAGGAAAAGTAAAATTCACGTTTAATGTATTAAAATTATGGTTTGGTTTGATTTACGTCATATCAACCTCAGTGGGTCATTTAATGCCGATAAAGTTTTGAAATAAATCAATTCTTAATGGATTATACAATTTCTTTATAAATACATTTTTCTATTTAACCCATAGATGGGACCCTAACAGGTACTACCACCACGGGTCAGAGTGGACCAGGGAACAATGGTGATGAAGGGGTGCTCCACATTCCCAAACCTCCAAAACTGGAACCTCACCATCAGATAGAGTTTAACGTCATTCCCAGGACAAGTAGACCCTCAGCCACTGCCTTCTAGCACCCATATGATAAAAGGTGTTGGGGCTTGCCATAAGGGCAATAAGGTTGGGGCAATCATATAGGTGCTAGGGCTTGACGTAACCAGCCGATTGATCGGAGGGGGCCTATCCGACCGTCCGTCTAGCCTAAGTAAGGTTCTAAGTGGAGTGTTGAATGTCATGGTCTGCTCATCCACTAAGACTCCGTCCTCAAGCATCACGGGTCGCCACCCACGGCCAACAGGTGGCCCCAATTGGGGGAGTCTTACCCTTCTGCAGAGGTGCAGTCGGTATATTCTAACGCTCCAGCCGACAGGGTGGGTTAAGATTATAAATGAATGAATAGTTTTGTTACACAGTCAAAATCATAGTCTGAACATTTGCTTGACACAACACGTACAAAAAACATTTTGTCGATAAAAAGTTACAACGCGAGAAATATATCTTCACAGGCTGCTTAGCTTTTATTTTCAGGCTCGTCTCGTGGGTTGTTTCGGAGAGGAGGAAAAGCAGAGAGAAAGAGAGAGAGAGGACACTGTTAAATTACTGTAATCCCACTCTAGGGACCAGAGGCCCGTCCGTACGTTAGGCATCGGAAAGCAAAAAGAGGCCGGTATTTTTCTTCGTCGTTCTACGTCACCACGTGACTTCCGGTTCCGGTCAACACCCGAAACTTCCGGTTGGCTTTCACTTCCCCATTCGGGGGTCATGCCCCGGTCAAATCATCGTTCATTACTCCACGCTTTTTCAAAGCCTCCACCTTGTCTCATTTCTTCTTCCTTCTTTTCTAATAGTAGCCCTCCCAAAACTCAGGACCTTCACCATCTCGCTACATGAGGCCAATATATCTAATGAAAACATAAACATAATTTCCTCTCCATTTTATAAATCTGATGTTTAAGGAATATTTTAAGAAATTAATTAGAAAATATCTTTTTAAAAAATCAACCGCGTCACCACGTGTTTTTTACAAGCACAAAAATAATTTGGAAAATGTATATTTAATGTATTTGTTCTAATTTAATTTTTCCAGCTGTTTATTTCGGCATTGCAGTCTAGCAGAAGCAATTTATCAATCCTCCCATGGGGAAAAGGTGTGGTACAAGGCCATTTTATATCTCCAGCATTGGTTGAAAAAGAAGAAGAAGAAGAAGAAGAAGAAGAAGAAGAAGAAGAAGAAGAAGAAGAAGAAGAATGGGGAATGAGAGCAAGAAAGGGAAAATAAATAGTTGGAATATGATAACAAAAGAAGAAAGAAAGAAGAAAGAAGGAAAGAAAAAAGAGAACGAGAGAAGAAAAAAGTGAACAAGAAATGGGAAAAAGGGGGTTGAGGAATGGGAGAAACGTATTAAGGAAGGGAATAGGTGGAGGTGACAAAGTAAAATGAGGGGGTATTTGAAGAAGAAGAAGAAGAAGAAGAAGAAGAAGAAGAAGAAGAAGAAGAAGAAGAAGAAGAAGAAGAAGAAGAAGAAGAAAGAAGAAGAAGAAGAAGAAGAAGAAGAAGAAGAAGAAGAAGAAGAAGAAGAAGAAGAAGAAGAAGAAGAAGAAGAAGAAGAAGAAGAAGAAGAAGAAGAAGAAGAAAAAAAAAAAAAGAAAGAAGAATTGAAAGAAGAAGAAGAAGAAGAAGAAGAAGAAGAAGAAGAAGAAGAAGAAGAAGAATTCAAAGAATTCAAAGAATTCAAAGAAGAAGAAGAAGAAGAAGAAGAAGAAGAAGAAGAATTTAAAGAAGAAGAAGAATTGAAAGAAGATTTGAAAAAAGACGATGACGAAGAAAAATTGAAAGAAGAAAGAAAGAAGAAAAAAGAAGAAGAAAAAGAAGAAAATGAAGAAGAAAAAGAGGGACTACTATTACCAGCACAACCGGAAGAATAAAGGAAAAAAGAGAAAGAAAACAAAAGATAAAATGGTGGATGTTGAAGACGTAGAATAAAGAAAACGGTGCGAGAAAAATAACTAAATGATACAATACTTAAAAGATCATTGGCAAACACCTGTGGATATACAAAAGTATGATAATTTAATTTTTACAACGTTTGGTATGTTTACTTGTGAGCTATTGCTAAATATTTCAATATGTAAAAAGTATAATAATCTTGATTTAACTCTCTTTTTCCCACTCCTTTTTCTTTCCTTTTTTCATTAGGTTCTATTGAAACAGATCAACGTTATCGCTTCTGTGCGCTCACCTCTCTTTCTCTATATTTCCCTACTCTCTATCTTCCTTTCTTTGTTTCTTTCTTATTATATTTTTCTGTGTAGCATGTCCTTTTTCTTCCTTTTCTTTCTCTATAATAAAAACGGAATGGTCCATCATTTAGCTGTGGTGACGAAATTCATAAGAATTCGTGAGGTAAACAACACCATATAATCAGGATTTACATTTTTGCATTTCATCCAGGACGATCTGGACGGTTTTACTTTTAACGAGAGGGTGTCGCAAGATGATAACGGTGGTACGATTAAGGAACACGAGTATTAATATATAAAACGATGAAAATATATTGTGCTAATATTCTTAATAGTATCCTTTGTGAGTAACCCCTTTGTGAGTCAGTTGCCAAAAGCGATCTTTGGGGTATTTGAACAGAGACGGTAGAAACTAAGTTTGAGGAAAAACAAATTTTCACGGTCAAATTTCCTGTCTTTTGGAGAGCGCGAAACAGCAACCACTCTGTCTCTGTCTGTCTCCCACTCACTGTCTTTCTCCCTCTCTCTCTCTCTCTCACACACACACACACACACACACTCTCTCTCTCTCTCTCTCTCTCTCTCACGCACACACACACACACACTATATATATATATATATATATATATATATATGAAGTGAACAAACAATGTGTTTGAAATGGCGAAGGCCGACAATTTTGGGGAGATTATGTGCTTAATTAAAGTCATACCTAATTTGTTAATTAATTAATTATAATTAAATGAATTAGGCGTGCATATCGGTTTAAATGTAAAGCGTAAACTTTTTCTCGATTTGTTTACGCTTTACATTTAAACCGATATGCACGCCTAATTCATTTAATTATAATTAATTAATTGCCAAATTAGGTATAACTTTAATTAAGCACATAATCTCCCACCCAATATATATATATATATATATATATATAATATATATACAATGCAAAATATAGCGTATTCCTAATCTCATTTCTTTTCTCAGGAACGCCAATAGCAGTAAGATTGCGATACCTGCTACTCACATGGACGCCCAAATGGGTTAAAGGGGGCTCTTTAGCCATGGTCGGCAACCCATCAAGGACAAGGAAAAGTCAGACACAAAACCTCTGCTGTCTTTCAATGAAAGGCCAGGGGAGTAAACCCCGAAAACAAATCAGAAGCCGGGGCCCCTAAAGATGGTGTGATGCTGAAATCCAGTGCTACGCATCAACTCCTGCGAGACTACCATCGCCAAACTGCATTGGTACCTTACCTTTCCTTTGGATCACAGCGGAAAAGAGGGGGATTTGCTGCATGGACAACAGCTTATCCTCCCTGCGAACCCGCCCAGACTATGCAGTTCAAAGAAAAAAACTTTGACTGCTCCATTGTCTCTCGTAGACAGAAGGCTGCCAACCCCAACCACACACACACACACACACACACACACACACACATATATATATATATATATATATATATATATATATATATATATATATATATAACAGTAAAGCCTACTGAGTCAGAAACTACCTACCTAGATTTCTCCAGGCATAAATTTGTATTTTGTAATTACAAATTACAAATTATAATACCGGGAGGTTTTGTTTTACACCGTCAGAGTTTTATATATATATATATATATATTATATATATATATATATATTATATATATATATATAATCTTACGACGTATGAATATCTAACAATTCAATTAAAGATTTGAACTGCTAGATCTCATACGCAGGTGATTTTACTTAAAGAATTATAAAACATTGAAAATGAAAGAAAATGATAAGATAGACAAATACTTGGACCTTGCCAGAAAACTGAAAAAAAAAAAAACTATGAAATATGAGAGTGAAAGTGAAAGTGATACCAAATTTAGTTGGACGCTTGAATACTGGGGAAATAAGAAATTAGAGGAAGAATAGTGACTATCAAGACGACAACATTGTTAATATCGGCTAAAAATACTTAAAAGAGTTCTGGAAAACTGAGACTTGCTACAGTTAAAACTGGTGTTTAAAATTCACAAGGAGTGTAATAATAATAATAATAATAATGATAATAATAATAATAATAATAATAGTTAGAAAAAGTACGTCAAATGGGGAAAAAAGAAGACGAGGAGATAAAAGAAACGGAAAAATAGAAGGAATAGATATACGATAAAAATGAAGGTGAAGACGTAAAAAATGAAAGTAAAGACACAAGGTCGATGTGAATTGATAGAAGAAGAAGAAGAAGAAGAAAAGAAGAAGAAGAAGAAGAATTGAAAAGAAGAAGAAGAAGAATTGAAATAAGAAGAATTGAAAGAAGAAGAAGAATTGAAGAAGAAGAAGAAAAAGAAGAAGAAGAAGAAGAAAAGAAGAGAAGAATTGAAAAAGAAGAAGAAGAAGAAGAAAGAAGAAGAAGAAAGAAGAAGAAAGAAGAAGAAGAAGAAGAAGAAGAAGAGAAGAAGAAGAAGAAGAAGAAGAAGAAAGAGAAGAAGAAGAAGAAAGAAGAAGAAGAAGAAGAAGAAGAAGAAGAAGAAGAAGAAGAAGAAGAAGAAGAAGAAAGAAGAAGAAGAAGAAGAAGAAGAAGAAGAAGAAGAAGAAGAAGAAAGAAGAAAGAAGAGAAAAAATTGAAAGAAGAAGAAGAATTGAAAGAAGAAGAAGAAGAAGAAGAAGAAGAAGAAGAAGAAGAAGAAGAAGAAGAATTGAAGAAGAAGAAGAATTGAAAGAAGAAGAAGAAAGAAGAAGAAAAATTGAAAGAAGAATTGAAGAAGAAGAAGAAGAAGAATTGAAAAAAAGAAGAAGAAAAATGAAAAAAAAAAAAAGAAGAAGAATTGAAAGAAGAAGAAGAAGAAGAAGAAGAAGAAGAAGAAGAAGAAGAAAGAAGAAGAAGAAGAAGAAGAATAAAGCAAAGAAGAAAATAAGTAGATGATAAAAGTAGAAAAAAGAGGGAGAAAATAATAACAAATAATGAAAAAGAAAATTAAGAACGTAAAGAAGAAAAAATAACGAAAACATGATCATCATGATCACTAACAAAACAACAACAACATCAACAACCACAACAACAATAATAATAATAATAATAATAATAATAATAATAATAATAATAATAAAACTCAATAATGAAATATCACAGAATGTATCGAGTAAAGTCTACTTGTAAGAAATGTATGCTCGTCATGTGACAAAAAAAAACCCCTGACAAACACGTGTCTCCTTCTCTTGAGATCCGTGTACAGGAATTCTGTTTGTGTGACAGCACAAGCGAGGCGACCCAAATTGAATCTCCGTGTTTTTGTGAGACTGTCAACCGTTCACGACCTCGAGCCAGTCAGGGTTGGGAATCACGACTACAAACGTCAGTGACAGCAGGGTGGGGGTGTAGCGCACGGAAAGGGGAGGAAGTGAAGGAGGAGTTCAAAGAGGGGGAGAAGGAGGAGGGTGCAAGAGAGGAGTTTAGAAAAAAAAAGAATATATCACAGGAAACTGGACAAGAAAAAATTGTTCTCTGAATAGTACTTGTAAAGGTTGGGGGACGGGATTGAATAAGTTACCTTGAGGTACTTGCTTAAGTCCGACATTATTCCGTATCTTTTTCCCTTCATTTTTGTATTTTTTTTATTTTTTGTATATGTTTTTTTTTTTTTTTTGACGCAATTTTCCCCGATAGATATCCTCCAGCCTTTACTGTGTGAAACTGTGATAGGCATAGCCTTCATTATTCCACGAATTTTCCAGAAGATCCAACTTGGTTATTATTAGACGCTGAAAGCACCGGTTCCAGCTAGATAAACGAACTTAAACAGCAATGATTGGTTGGGTGGTTTGTTGTTTGGATTTTACAACATATATATAGTTCTTTTAGTAATAGCAAAATAGATAGATTTATTCTTATTATTATTCTAATAAATCCATTGCAATCTAATAGATTTCCATATGTCACAATTGAATGAGTTGTCTATATTTATTAAATTATAAAATGACTTTATTAGTTAAGTTAAAAGTTAATAGTAAAAAAGACATGCTTTTTAAAAAAATTGAAGTAATTTATTATAAATTATTTTAATCCATTATCTAGACTAGCAAAAAAAAAATTAAACACCCTCAGGGTGGTGTAAAAAGTAAATTTTGAAAGGAACGGTTTGAGGGGTGGGAATTAAAAATTCAATGTCAGAGAGTTTCTGCCATAAGTAAGTAAAATCATCAAATTCAATAAAGGAGTTAAAACAATTTGAAATGGAAACTTAGTTCTGATAACTTTAAATATATATATATTTACCCACTGTGCAATTTTTTGCAGAGGAGGCTTTGTTTTTGTTGTGAGGTTTTAAGGGGTCAAAAAAGAACAAAGACAACGGGTAACGAAAAGTAGAAAATGTATTAACAGAAGTAGACAATACAATAGAGAGATGTGGAAATTACGTCCGACGAACAGAGTTATTGGCACTCGCATTGGCTTGCTCCTGAAGCCACAATTATCCCTGTTTATTTATAGTAAGCTGTTGGCGCATTCCATTAGTCTTATAGGGTGTGTCACCTATAACAGTTTTCATTCTTGATGGGTACTCAATTTTTTAAACTCATTTTGTTCTATTTGACCCATAGATGGAACCCTAATAAGTACTACTACTCCGGGTCAGGGTGGACCTGGGAGTACTGGGGATGAAAGGGCACTCCACCTTCCTTGAGCTCCAGAACTGGAACTTCACCATCAGATAGAGTTTAACGTCTTACCCAGGACAATAAGACCCTCAGCCACCGACTTCTAGCACATATATGATAAAAAGAGTTTGGGCTTGCTATATGAGAAATAGGGTTAGGACAATCATATATGTGCTAGGGCATGACATAACCTGCTGATTGATCAAAGGGGGTCTCTCCGACCGCCCGTCTATCCTAAGTAAGAGGTGTATTGCATGTCATGGACTGCTCATCCACCAGGGTTCCATCATTAAGTATCATGAAAAAAAAATTTTTTTCCTTCATCCTTTGCCTGGTTGGCGGTGTTTTTATGTGTCTGCCTAGTCTCTTTGGTAAATTCTCAAGTTTAGTTTGACTGACCAACAGGATTTTCATTTATGATCTAGATGCCCTTTCGCTCTAAGTGGGTCAAGTGGGAAACAGGGAAGGTATGTCTTTTTTCTCAGCGGGTGGGGTATCTGAGTTTACTTTATTATGGTTACAAGCCTTTTATTTTTCTTGGAGTATCTAGTGTGTATTATTTATTAAAGCATGTTCCTCCATACTTTGCTAGTAGTATCTTATACTTATATATAGGAGCCTCTTTATATTCCTTTACTTCGATTTCCCTCTTTACATCTTTTTATTTATTTTATTATTTAATTGTATCCTTAAGTACTATCCTTATCTATCTATCTATCTATCTATCTATATATATATATATATATATATATATATATATATATATATATATATATATATATATTACGCACGCACATACACAGATATATATATATATATATATATATATATATATATATATACACTCACACACATATGTATATATATATTCATACACACACACATATATACATATACGCACACGCATATATATATATTTACACACACTTGCACACACATATATTTACACACACCACACACACACACACACACACACATATATATATATATATATATATATATATATATATATATATATATATACTACTCTATTAACTGCGTCACTGTGTATGTACTTAATCAGAGATAGTTGGAATAAATGTTACTATCTTCTAAAATAAAGAATTCGTAAAATC
Organism: Doryteuthis pealeii; assembly: GCA_023376005.1. Lineage (NCBI taxonomy): Eukaryota > Metazoa > Mollusca > Cephalopoda > Myopsida > Loliginidae > Doryteuthis > Doryteuthis pealeii. Next base: position 65,420,006 of record CM042153.1, on the reverse strand, counting down.
GTCCATGCGTTTCTTATACTTACTGATAAAACCTCCCACAGGCCAATCTTGTTTATTGATGAAGAAGAGAATGAGTGAGCACACCGCAAACCACTCTCCCATAAACATCTTACCTACCAAGTATTAGTAGTAGCAAAAGCGCTTAATCACATTGTGAACCTTGACACGATCCAGTCATCTACGCAATACATCATCTCTGTACATGACGCAAAAGCGTGAACAGAAATGCACAATAATTGTACACTCTCTCTCTCTCTCTCTCTCTCTCTCTCCTTTCTCTCTCTCTCTCTCTTCTCTCTCTCTCTCTCTCTCTCTCTCTCTCTCTCTTCACACACACACACGCCTACACACTCGCACACATACATAAGCAAATACACACACTCACATATATATATAATAAGCAAAAAGTGAAGGTAATATCATAGAAATTATATGTGGTTTTCATGATGAGCCAATAATAGTGTGCGTCATAGAATTTCATGGGTTGATTGTGAGTAAGATTGGCATCGCTGTTTGATTTATCGTTTCCAAAGTTTCCAATTTTCAGTTGAGAAAATGAAACTGGAATGAGGACGAGGATATTAGTCAGAACAATTGGAGGAAGTAAAGAATTTACGCGCGAGTCTGTGAGTTACGATCGCCAAAAACTGAGCGGAGGGAAATGAAGGGATTAAAAAGTTCTCAGAGAATAAGGAACACGAGTTATAAAAAAGAAATAGAAGAAGAGGAAGAAGAAGAAAAGGAAGAAGAACAAGAACAATAAAAAAGGAATAAAAGAAGAGGAAGAAGAATTGGAAAGAAACAAAATGAGAGAAAAGAACTTAAAACGAAAATAATAAAGAGTTAGATAATAATAATAATAATAATAATAATAATAATAATTGATAAGACCCAACAAAATAGTAAATGTAGACTTTGTGGTAATAGAGATGAGACTGTAAACCATATACTCTGCTAACGTAGCAAACTAGCACAACGAGAATACAAGACTAGACACGACTGGGTTGGGAAGGTGATCCACTGGGAATTATGCAAAAAATAAAATTTTGACCACACAACAAAATGGTATATGCATAAACCAGAATCTGTTCTTGAGAACGAAACGTATAAAATTCTCAGGGACTTTGAAATAAAAACGGATCACCTTATCCCAGCAAGAAGACCAGACCTAGTGTTGATAAACAAAAAAGAAAGAACTTGTCAACTAGTGGATTTTGCAGTGCCAGCAGATCACAGGGTGAAGCTGAAGGAAAATGAAAAAATAGACAAATATCTGAACCTTGCCAGAGAACTAAAAAAGTTATGGAATATGAAAGTGAAGGTGATACCAATTGTAATTGGTGCACTTGGAACAGTCCCAAAAGGATTGGAAAAGGGTCTGGAATGTTTGGAAATCAGAGGAAGGATTGAAACCATTCAGAACACTGCACTGCTGCAATCTGCCAGAATACTCAGAAGAGTCCTGGAGACATGAGGAGACTTGCTGTCACTCAGACTCCAGTGAAAGACCATCAGCTAACGCTGATGTGAAAACTCAAAAGGAGTAAATGATTCATAATAATAATAATAATAATAATAATCTTATTATAATGGAGATTGTGTGTTTTTCTGTCTGTAACCGAAACTATATAACTACTCAAGTCACAATTCCCTTAGTTATTGACATCAGATTCTCAATGATTTTATTTTTATTTAAACCTCAATTATTAATAAAATTGTTTTACATTATTAATACTGTTAACCATATCAATATATTAACAACATGCAATTATATTTATATATACAACAAAATAGCGGTTTACACACTGTAAACCGCTAACGGGAAGGCTAATTTGCATATTGATATTAAAAATGTGATTTTAATAAATATGTGATTAGTATTATTGATTTCTGACTGTTTGGTTTTATTTTAATGAATATAAGCAAAAATCTCTTCAATGAATCTTAAATGAAATCCATTAACAAGAACAAATAACTGTCTTTTATTTTTTACTTCCTCTTTTAACTAAATACTTAAATTAGAAAAAATAACAATGAAAGATGAGATTGATGGAAGAGTAAGTTTCAGTTGTTCTATTTTTCAATTATACTCCCTCTGTTTCAAAAATTTTTATCTGCATTCTTATTTAATTTAATTAGCCTTTCTAATTTAATACAATATCTTATTACATTAAAACTTAATTACTTGCACCCGGAGGGTGCATATATTTGCTAGTAATAATAATGTAGATTAGGTCTCTATTTGTCTGTAACCTAAACTATGTCACTGCTTATGTCCCATTACCCAAAATCATCATAAAGTAAAAGTCGTCGAGGTGGCCTAAATTCAGTATCAGCCAGATTTTTACTAGCGCTAGACCAAGGAGATGGTTTGGGCATATGAGGCGGAGCACCACTCCTACCATCAGCTCCTCAACTTGATTAACTTACATTCATGAATGATTGTAAAACATTCGTTTGCACTTTTTAAGCAATACAGACATAGTGCAATAGATTTTATCAAAGTACTTTATTAAGTTGTATTAAATATGTAATCTCCTTTGTCTACCGCTAGTGAAAATTAGATAGGCTCTCTTGCTGCCAGGCTGCTAGGCCCCAGCCAACTTTATAATATATATTATATATATATATATATATATATATATATATGAAATTTAACATTAAAAAAAAACAAATGATGTTTGTTATGTAATTGCTGACAGAAATCTGTTTCGACCAAATCGATAAATTTGTCTTCATCACGAGCAACATAGACGGGAAAAGAAAAATATCCGTTAAAAGACTGTTTTCTTTTCCCGTCTATGTTGCTCGTGATGAAGACAAATTTATCGATTTGGTCGAAACAGATTTCTGTCAGCAATTACATAACAAACATCATTTGTTTTTTCAAAATGTTAAATTTCATACTGTCGGATTAATTTCCATCTATTTTTCATATATATATATATATATATATATATATATAGAGAGAGAGAGAGAGGTTCTTCACGGAACGAATGAACATGCTACTATCAAACACACTCGCCTACCCGGATTTTAACAGCATGTTAAACCCACTATAACACTTGAACATTTATAACTCTTCTATAATGCTCCCTTTCTAATAATGTATCAACAATTTCTTCAAATAATAAATTTTCTCCTGAAGATGACCGAAGGTCGAAACTAGTTGAGATTAAACAACATACAAGAAATATTCCTGATCGTCTTAATAATAATTTTTGTTCACACTATATATATATATATATATATATATATATATATATATATATATATATAAAGATATGAAGATAGGATGGTGGGAGTAAAATCCAATAGTATGAGGGTAGGTAAAAGGAAAAGTGGACAAAAAATAATGACTCAAACAAGTAAAAGTAGGAAACTAACTAGACTGATGAAGTTCTTCGCGTAAAGAAGAACGAAACTTAACTAGTTTTTCATATGCGTCTCACATGATATACATATGTAATCAATGCCGCCCTAGGGTGCTGCCCAGTTTGACATGCCTGGTTTAAATAGGAATAGGTTGTATGGAAACCGACCACGAAGATCCCCTCTTCACAAACCCTCACGTTGTTGCTCGGTTTAATTTTGCCAAAACGTTCTTGGATAAAGAAAATTGCTTTTAGGAACAAGTAATATGGAGGTATAAAATGAAAATTGAGCTTTTGGCATATTATGATCTAGAGAGGATTTGGTGCAAGAAAGGTGAGGATTTCCTCCCAAAGGACTCAGCGCTAACATTAAACATGATGTTTTGGGGTTATTTTTGGACAATGCGGACTGGACAACTGTAATAAGAGAAATTATAAAATCTGAAGACTATATCAAAATTTTGGATGAATATCTATAACTATCAGCGCAATATCTTGATCTTGGCCGGCGATTTACTTCCAGTACGATAATGGTCCCCAAAATACGTTGAAATAAGTGACGGTGGTATCAAGAAAAGCAGATTACAGTTCTTGTGAACCTTGCAGTTCTAAGGCAGGTGCTCTAACGATTGACCTGAACCAGCCCCTTTAAAACTTGTGCTATATTTTTTTTTATTTAGTATTCTTTAAATATCTGAATAGTGTGGGATATCAAGATAAATATGAAGTTGTTATGAAGAGAAAAGTCTCGGTAAATGAAAAAGGTTTAAAAATGGATGAAAGGTGACAGAGTTTTTATTTTGCTTTTCGCTTTTTCAAAGAGATTCTTCATTTTCTTCTTCTGTGTGGTTCTGTTTGCGAACAGTCACCTCCACTCCAGTTGTCGACTTATTTGACCTTAACTGGTGATAACGTCGCTTTTACGAACCATTACCACAGCCTTGACCTCAACAGTATTTTTGTACACATTGCAACTGATCCTACTACAAAAAAAGCCTTCAATGAGTTCTGACTTGAATCCTGTTGAAATTCCATGGCAGGAATTGAAAATTCGAATAAATTGTCGGTCACGAAAAGACCTTCGGGAATTAGAACGTGTAATCATGAAAAAACGGGAGAAACATGATGAAAAGACTTGTCAAAATCTCATCAAAAACTTAAGAAAACGATTCCAGCTTATTATAAAGATTAGAGGCCATGTTATTGAGTATTGATATTGTAAAATCTGTTTAAGTTTTACAATTTTTCATACATTACGAATAATTTTGTCTTTTCCTTCTTTTGTTTATTTTTCTTCTCATATTTAGTAAATTTAACCTTGAATATATATATATATATATATATATATATATATTATATATATATATATATATATATATGGAAATACGGTGAGGAAATTAATCCGACCATATGAGAAGAAAATATTTAAAAAATATAACAAACACAGGATGTTATGATCAGGAAACAATTTTTTTTTGTCTCAATACTTAAACATTTCGGTATATTGTACCATCTTCAGGACACTGTCCCTCACATAAACATTATTTAACAGTGTTCTGAAGATGGTAAAATATACCGAAATGCTTAAGTATTGGCACAAAAAATTATTTCCTGATCATAACATCCTGTGTTTGTTATATTTTTAAAATATTTTCTTCTCATATATATATATTATATATATATATAAGTCATCCACAGACACGTGTTTCGACGTTTCACGCTACTTCAGTGTGGCTAGACACAACTATCTTTTGGCTAGGGTCGAACTCAGACTGACCGTATGGTAGCCCGATATCTTATCCCCTGGTTCACTGACAGCTGTAGCGGAGACTGGTGTTTTTAAACTATTAAGTACATAGGTTTGTCTATGTATTTAACGGTCACTGAGAGATCAAATTTCCGGGGAAACGATCATTATATATATATATATATATATATATATATATTATATATATATATATATATGAGGTAAGGTAAAAGGAAAAGTGGACAAAAAATAATGACTCAAATAAGTAGAAGTAGGAGAGAATATTTCGTTCTTCTTTACGCGAAGAACTTCATCAGTCTAGTTAGTTTCCTACTTTTACTTGTTTGAGTCATTATTTTTGTCCACTTTTTCCTTTTACCTTACCTCATACTATTGGATTTTACTCCAACCCTCCTATCTTCATATATATATATATATATATATATATATATATATATATATATATATATTATTATTTATATTTTTGCTTGAAGGCAATTATAAATGCATGTATCGCATAAAATTCGATAATTATAGAAAATAAACTTGACAAGTAAATCCCGCAAAGGATGGCTCGCTATGCAGAACACCGTACAGACTGTTTCGACTTTATTAAGTCTCTTCAGCGATGTATACTAACGACTCCCCTCCGACAGGAATCGAAACCGGGACTTCACAGGCATAGTCAGAGACCATATCCGTTCGGCCGCCGGTACATAGCGAACAATCCCTGCGAAATTAACCTGCGAAATTAACCTGCGAAATATATATATATATATATATATATATATATATATATATATATATATATATATATATATATAAAGTTGGCGGTGGGGCCTATCAGCTTGACAGCAAGAGGGTCTATCTAATTTTCACTAGTGGTAGACCAAGGAGATTTCTTTCAACTATCATCAGCTCTATACTTTATGATCGAAGCTGTGCTACTCATGCACAAAGTTGCTGAGAGCTTGCACGACCGCAGAATATATATATATATATATATATATATATATATATATATATATAAAGTGTTGTTATGGGTCCAATAGGAGAAGATTAAATATTTGATAAAAAATAATAAAAGGTCCGCAAAATGGTTTATGTCTTTTTTTAAATTTATTATTATTTTTACATTTGCGACACGTGTTTCAGACCTTCTGATATCTTTTTCAGGCCTTAATTAACGAATTATTTGGGGATAGAATATGGTTAATTAACGTCTGAAGAATATATCAGAAGATCTGAAACACGTGCCGCAAATGTAAAATAATAATAAAAATAAAAAACATAATCTGTCCTTCTTTTTTATAATATATATATATATATATATATACTTTATTTTTTTTGGGGGGGGGGTATGTGCTTAATTGAAGTCCCATATCATAAACACATCGCTTGTGTATTTACTTCTCATACTGTCGTGTAGAAGTCACTATAAGAGGAATAGTAACCTACTTCTAAAAACAAAAAACGAAAAATCTAAGAAAGTCCGGTTGGTGTAGGGGTTAAGATGCTTGCCTGTCAGCTTGACAGTCGGGTTTCGAATCACGCACAAGCCGGTCTTCCCATCTATAGCTCTGCTGATGAGGCCTGATAGGGTGAAATGTACATACAGAGATTGATTTTTCTCGATTTTGTTTAGCCTTACATTTAAATAGGTATGCCCGCCTAATTAATTAATTATTAATTAATTAACTTTCAAAATTAGGTACGACTTCAATTAAGCACATATTCTCCCAAAAATTGTCGGCTAAAAAGCCATTTCATAAACACATTGCTTCTGTATTTACTTCTCATATATATATATATATATATATATATATATATATATATATATATATATATACCAACCCCTCCGCATGATCAGGATGTGACTCAAGGTATTTTAAGCGGAGATTAACAGAGTTTTCCTTCTCTTAGACGTTTTACCTAGCCAAGGTTAAAGGGCCGAGTATGCCCTACTATTTACCAATAGCTTGAGGAAGAGTAGTTGGATGTATACCTTTTCCAAAAGTATCAGCACTATGGGAAATGCAAACAGCCTTGTCCAGGATTTGAACGTGCCCATTTTCTACGACTCTAACAATTATACCACGAACCTCTAACATATTTGTATACGTGCAGAGAAAGGCATACATACACACACACACACACACACACACACACATACACACACAGATGGATAGATAGATTGGTAGAGAGATAGAGAGATTGCTGGAAATTCCATAGTTAATTATCTCCCCCTGCCGCCAGGGGGCGAATGCCAACATCGTATGTTGGCGCCAAATACCAAAACTTCACTTATCGAAAGGCAGTACTGGAGTAGAGACGTAAAAACACCAAGCTCTCATTACCAAGCCCCAAAACAGGGCCCACTTATCACAGAACTCTACAACCAACTCCCTTCTAAGACATTGTATCTGCATACTGCATAAAGGCCGGTACAATTGCACACTTACTGAAGGACGAGAAACTACCGAGACGAAGCGTCTTATCAACATTTCCTGCCGACGAAAAGAAAACCCTGTTATCACCATTACTCCAAGAAGATTACTCCACAGATAAGTCTTGTAGCAAATACCATTAAAATTTGCAACAATTTTATGTAATTTTGTCAATACAAGTGTCTGCGTTTACTTTCGTGTTTGTTCCTTCTTTGTCCGACAATTTGCCTGCAACTACGGAGAAATAAGAGCTCCTTCGAAAACCGTAAATACTGTTAAGATAGATAGATAGAGATAGATAGATGGATAGATAGAGAGAGACAGAGAGAGAGAGAGAGAGAGAGAGAAAGAGAGAGAGAGAGGATGAGTGAGAGGGGTCATCATCATCATCATGTCGTGCAGGCAGCACGGATATCCATGACAATCTCTCGCCAGCCTTCCCTATCATTCATTGCACCTGGGAGTTCTTCCTCACTGCAGTCAGCATCTTTACATAGCTGGTCAATGTAGGTCCTTGCTGGGCGTCCCACACTAGCATGTCCATGTGTTGGCTTCCACAGAAGAACATCGCTTATGAGTTCGTCCTTGCTTCTCCAGCAGTGTCCTGCATGTCTAGTCCGTCTCACACGGATGATCTGTGAGATAGGGGGCAGGTGACCATACAGCTGTTCCCTAGTGGAGTGCTGTTTCCACGACTTGTTCAATACTGCACGCAACATTCTTGTGCAGGTCCCATCTAGCTTACTCTCAAGGCGCCTCGTCAGGGTCCAGGTGGTGCAGCCATACAGCAGTACTGATATGACCACAGCCTGGAAGAAATGTCGCTTCAGCTTGTCAGTAAGATCAGATTTCCATATCACTGACAGTTTGTTTGTGGCCAGCCATGCCTTTCCTATCCCTGCATTAATATCGTCATCTGTGGATGAGATATTACTACCTAGGTATGTGAATTGTTCTACTGGCTTAAGGGGCTTACCGTCTAGTGTGGAGATGTCTCCTTTCTTTTTGAAGCTCAGAGGGGTAAAAGGACTTAAATAGATAGATCTATAGATAGACAGTAATTAATATTAATGAAGTCTTCCAAAAAAAAAAAAAAAGAAGAATTGCTGAGAAAATAAAGTAACCTGTTGTTTGAACGTGTCTCTTTATAATGAAGTTATAAATTCTGATGCATATCTCTGCAAGTCGTGCACACGTGCACATAATTTGGTTTTCATTAATGCATATTGTTTTCCAGATTGTTAATTTCCCGTATCGACTTTGAGCCTCATCATTCAGCTTTTGCCAGACATGACGTCACGAATCTCACTCATCCAATCATATCAAAAATAAATCTCTACTAATAAAAACCGACGTCATCGCCGCGACTTGATAAGATCGTCGACACTTTCATCATTCAAAATGCTATTTTTTAAAAAATTGGTGAAAAAAAAAACAAAGGACAAAAAGAGTAAGGAAAAAAGAAGGAAAAAGAAGAAGATAAAAAGCGGAAAGAAAAAAGAGAAGGAAAAAAAGAAGAGAAAAAAGAAGAGAAAAAAGAGGGGAAAAGAAAGCAGAAAAGAAGGAAAATAGAAGAGAAAAAAAGAAGGATAAAAGAAGGAAAAAGATAAAAGAAAAAAGAAGAAAAAAGACAGAAGAAAATAGAAGGAAAAAAGGAGGGAAAAGAAGAAGAAGAAAAAAGGAAATAGAAGAAGGAAAATAGAGGAAAGAAAGAAACGAAGGAAAGAAGAAGAAGAAGAAGAAGAAAGAAGAAGAAGAAGAAGAATGTAAAACGAAGAAGAAGAAGAAGAATGAAAAACGAAGAAGAAGAAGAAGAGAAGAAGAAGAAGAAGAAGAAGAAGAAGAATGAAAACGAAGAGAAGAAGAAGAAGAAGAAGAAGAAGAAGAAGAAGAAGAAGAAGAAGAAGAAAGAATGAAGAAGAAAGAGCGAAGAAGAAAGGGGGTAAAAAAGAAGAGAAGAAAAAAGTTTCAAAACTTTTTGTCTACTCTGTTTTCTAACAGATTAGATCAGCTTTGGCCAGACAGTGGTCGAGTTGAGGCAGCCCCCCCCCTCTTCCCGCACTTTTTTCCACCCAAGACTCACACATATGAAATCGATTGATCAAACAAAAACAGCAACGCTAAATATCGGTGAGCCAATCCAAAATGGCGTCACGCTGCTTTTAATAAAAGGGATTGACGACTGCGCCCTCTAGCGGCAATTCTTTTCGACGCACTCAGCCAAACCAATGGATGTAAATTATATTCTGTATAGGTATGTCTAAATCTTTCCCTTCCCATATCCATGTGTGGCTGAGCGTATACATACATACATATATATATATATATATATATATATATGAACAGGCTGTGGTAGATATGTACAAAGTGAAATATGTAGATATAAGCATAGATAGATAGATATAAATGAACAGTCCGAGATAGATATGGACAGACTGATTGATTGGTGGGTTGTTTGGTTGGTTTACGGCATGTCAACCCTTGTCCGGTTATTTTATGCCGAAAAAAGTTTTGTTTTATTTATTCTTGATGGATATTTAATTTATTCAAAATTCAGTTTTCCTATTTAACCCGTAGATGGTACCCTAACATATATTACCACTACTAGTCAGAGTGGAGCTGGGAGTAATGAAAATGAAAGGGTACAGTACATTTCCTAAAGGTCCATAATTGGAGCTTTACAACTAGATGCAGTTTAATGTCATACCCAGGATAGGACAATTTGAAATAGGTAGCTACAAACAGATATATATATATATTTGTATATGTATAAGTATTAACTTACCGGTGGGTATAAGAACGATCGTTGGAAGCGCACAATATCCAGAGGTTAAGGTTGAGAAAAAACAAATACAAAGTGCTCAATACAATGTAGAGCATAAATTTATTTTAAGAATGGAAATGAGTAACCTACTCGAGTTTCATCGATAGATTCTTCAGGGTTACTTTTAAATTAATCGAGTTTACGATTAATCTTTGGTGTTATAAACATGTCCGTTGGAATGGGACTTAAATTTAGTAGAGGAAATATATATATATATATATATATATATATATATATATATACTAGAAAAAGTACCCGATCCATGACTGGACTATAAAAAATTATAAAATTATTTAAAAGATTAGCTTGATTTTGGCTTAATTAATTAATTATATCCCTTAATCAGTAAAAATCAATAACCAAATATGGTATGTTTCTTAGTTAGAATAATATTAAGGTGTATGCAAGATTTCGAATTTGTGTGACGTCACTTTTATGAGTTATATGTCGATACGTACATACCAAACTTCCTTTATATATATATATATATATATATATATATATAGAAAGAGAGAGAGAGAGAGAGAGAGAGAGAGAGAGAGAGAGAGAGAGAGATATTAACGGACTCGTAGAGATAGATTATCAGATTCGAACAGAGAGGGAAAAATACGAAAAGAAATACCGTATTTGATGGCATATAGGACGCATTTTTTTCCAAACTTTTGGCTAAAAAATATTGCCCCCCGTCTTATATATCATAGGTGAATTTTGAGACCTCCAGTAGGCCTAGGCTAATCTTCTCTATGATGCTCACTAACCCAGCTTATGCTCAGTACATTTACCTACCCTAAACTCCATGCATCCTTATTTTATTGCTCGTATTATATTATTATTACCGGTGCTTTTAAAATGAATTCGTGAAAATGAAAGCAATCCAATCTAAAATGCTGTGATTTGTATTTATAAACATCAGCTGATCGGCGCTCTGACTTACCGGTAATGCCATCTGTTGGCGAGGAATAAAACTACGATATGATCGTTGTCAGCTATGTTTCTGCTTGTGTAATGCACTGTTTTCAACAATATATGCTTAAATACACTAAAAACGTTTTTTCCTGAATCTGACCTGCTGAAATATATGCCCGTGCATCTTATATGCCGTCAAATACGGTAATTAGTTTTAGTATTTCGACTTCTATATATTATTATTGCATGAACGATAATTATTGCTCAAGTGTCCCCAAAAAATAACATCACCTTATTACGTTAATTATAAATGTCCAATTTAACTTTAAAATTAGTCTTAAAAATAATGACTTTCACTAGTTTGAACATTGATAAGATATACAATATCGGATAAGGCAATTACTTCTCTCTTAAAGGTAGATGAACACTAAGTTCACTTATGTATCAACAAAGAATATAAAGACTGTGAAGCGCCAATTATCAAATTGGTCTAGAAGAGCAAGTTCTAGCAATCATCATCATGTCACGCCAGCAGCGCGGATATCCATGACAATATTTGAAGTTAAAACGGTCAAAATACAGAAAATTTTGAAGTGTTCGAAGAAAGAAATTTTTTTGAAATTATTTCAGGAACGCTCCACAGTAAGAGAAAATAATGATGTTTGCGTGACGGTTATGGTGATATACTGTCTAAGGAAAAGAAACTTACACACACACACACACACACATATATATATATATATATATATATATATATATATATATATATATATATATACATTTGCATACAAAGCCTTTACATACAAAGCGATGTGTGTATTAAAACAGTTAAAATCCCTTCGCATTCTGTAGGTGATGACAGCCTGGCGGTTAAGGTGTCTGACTGACATTAAACCGGCTCTAGGTAGCTTACAAATATCTAGCCATACTGAAAAGACTTGATAAGTCGAAACACATGTCTGTGGATGACTATATATATATATATATATATATATATCGGCTTCATATAGACAGTTCGTCAATATAAAATGATTCTGATTCCGAGTAACAAACTGAGACAGCATTTAATATGGAAATCGTCTTATAATAGACAATCCCCAGATGAAATCTTGATGTCATTACTTTTTGATTTCTGTCTACATTGGTCTCAAATAAATATCAAGTAGAAAAATTCTGCCTAAAGAAATATTCACTCCCATTTTAAATGGCAGCTGAAATTCATAGAATTAATGAAATTTAACAGCATTTTTTTAGTCCTTATCTATTAAATCAGTGAGACTGATAGCCATTACTAAGGAAGATGACTAACAAAAGTCTACTTATTTAGATTAACGGATTGGTACAAAGTTTACGTTGTACAAATCACAGTGGAAATATTTTTACCAAAGTGTTCCTCCTGTTTTGTAATCATCATCATCATTTCGCGATATCCATGAAAATCTCTCGCCAACCTTCCCGATCGTTCATTGTCCCAGTGAGGTCCTCTGCGCAGCATCCACTATCTTCGCATAGTTGGTCAATGTAGGTCCTTGGTGAACGTCGCTTATGAGCTTGTCCTTGCTTCTCCAGCAGTGTCCAGCATGCTTTGTCCATCTCGTTTGTGTGATGGGGGGGGGGCAGGTGACCATACAGCTGTTTTCTCGCGGGTGCTGTTTCCACGATTTTATTTGTCTCATACCCCACCTGTATGGACTGGGCACAAGGCTCCGTTTTAACGTGGACCCACCCACAAGCTGAAGCTAATGGGTGGGAGAGAACAAAAATTGCATCGATCCCATCGGCATTCCCCCTCAAGGGGGCGCCTCAGGCGCTGGACAATAAACCCAGCCCTGCTCCCAAAGGGGCAGGTATTGCTTGGAGGGATGGCCCTCTGGGATCGACGCTATTAATTTAATACCTCACCGGTCCAGTGGCCGAAGGTCACTGAACCCCTGTCCCGAAGGACGGGTCGGTGACGTGGGGTGCTGTTTCCACGATTTGTTCAAGACTGCGCGCAGCATTCTTGTGCAGCTCCCATCTAGCTCCTTTGTAATCAACTACATAAATGGCAATTTCTGTCTGTCTATCTGTCTGAGTATGACACAACATATCGAACTCCGGTTTTGACCGGAAGTCAAGTGCGCTTTCGGCCGCTGGACCTTACGAGTTAACATCGTTGATCTCAGGGGGCCATCCCCACCAGGCAACACCTGCTCGCTTGATTTAATGTGACAGGGCTGGATTAATTGTCCAGTGCCTGAGGCGCCCCCTTGAGAGGAAATGTCGACGGGATCAACGCATTTTTGTGCCTACCACCCATGAGCTTCGGCACGAGGGTGGGCCCACATAAAAATGTCCTTGTGTCACGCCCTCATAAGTGGGATGAGAGGCAAATACCTATCTGTCTGTGTATAACGCGTTGGCACCTACACCAGTGATCCCGATCATGATGAAACTTTACAAACACTAGCAAATATATGCACCCTCCGGGTGCAAGTATTTAAGTTTTAATGTAATGAAATATCGTATTAAATTAGAAAGTCTAATAAGAATGCAGATAAAAAGATTTGAAACAGAGTGGGGTTATAATAGAAAAATAGAAATGAAACTTACTCTTCCATCACTGCCGTCTTTCATTGCTGAATTTTACTTATTTAACTATTTAGTTAAATTAGGAAATAAAGAATAAAATTACACTTATTTTTTCTTGTTAATGGATTTCATTTAAGATTCATTGGAGAGATTTTTGCCTATATTCATTAAAATAAAACCAAACAGTTAGAAATCAATAATACTAAGCACATATTTAATAAAATCACATTTTTAATATCAATATGCAAATTAGCCTTCCCGTTCACACTGCAAACCGCTATTTTTTGTATATATAAATACAATTGCATGTTATTAGTACGTAGATATGGACAACACTAATAAAAAGGTAAAGCAATTTTATTAATAATTGAGGTTTAAATATAAATAAAATCATGAAGAATGTGATGAAAATAACTATGTTAATTGTGACTCGATTAGTAATATAGTTTCGGTTACAGACAGAAGAACACACAATCTCCATTATAATAAGATGTTAGGCTAATATTCACAAACAGAATTGGTTAATTGGATTTCAATAAAAACAATGAAGTCACTCCGGTTATCTTTATGATGGAGGGTGAAAGTGAAAACGGGTTGGTTTTATCAAATTGCTTCAGTCATTGAAAGGACTTTAGAAACGGTGATGTGTTGGGTACTTGAAAAATACCTGAATATGTTCACTCGGTTATAATTTGTTTAGATTTTAGATTGCGATGATTTCCTCAATTATTCTGTTTTTCTTCTTGACTGTTTGCTAGCTCAGTCGGTAGAGTGATCGACTAGGAATCACAAGGTTCTTGGTTCGATACCGGCCCTCGCCAACTCTATCTATCTATCTATCAATCCATCTTAAACAGTTCATATCTACCACACATCCTTTTCTATCTACGTACGAATGTATGTATGTATGTATTTATCTATCTATCTATCTATCTATCTATCTGTCTCTCTCTCCACACACACACACACACACATATATATATATATATATATATGCACGCCTAATCCATTTAATTATAATTAATTAATTAACAAAATTAGGTATGACTATAATTAAGCACATATCTCCCACAAATTGTCGGCCTTCGCCATTTCAAACACATTGTTTGACTACTTCATATATATATATGGGTTAGCTCAGTCGGTAGAGTGTTTGGCTAGAAACTGCAAGGTTCTTAGTTCGATACCGGTCCTCGCCAACTCAGCGTATGTGTAGCACAGGGATCTGTGCGGTAAAGTGTTGAGCTGATGGTAGGAATGGCGCTCCACCTCAGATGCTAATATAATCTCTTTGGTCTAGCGCTAGTGAAAAGAGGATAGACTCCCTCGCTGTCTGGCTGATACCGATATTAGGCCGCCCCGACGACGACTTACTTTATACATAAGTTTGTTGAATAAGTTCAATACTCTTCGATCCAAAACTTACTTATTCACTCTGAACGAAGAAAGTTGGATGGAAGAAACTGCCATTAACACACCTAGGAGAGGTTGCTATTGAAAATGCAAAAATCTAAATCCTAATTATCTGGTGTTGCTTATAAGCCGAATTATTATCTTACAAATGTCGTCACCTCAGCTAAATAATCGTTCATTCTGTTTTTATTATAAAGAAAGAAAGGGAAGATAAAAATGCAAGACAGAACAAATATTATAAGAAAAAAGAGTGTAGGGGAAATATAGAGAGAGGGGCGAGCGCGAAGAATCAATAATGCTAATCTGTTTCAATTGAACATAATGAAAAGATGAAAAGAAGGAAAGAAAGCAAAAAGAATGGGAGAGAGAGATATATATATATATATATATATATATATATATATATATATATATATATATATATATCCAAAAGTCCGGAGAAGAAATCTTCCTTACGACACAATAATTTTATTTAAAAAACCTGTCGCAGTTAGAGAACTCAATGTATGATCTTAATGTTAGAGTCTGTTAGAGTCACAGAGAAAATATATAGGTAATGAAATAACAAAAGACTTAGAGATTTAGCATAATAGTCTATTTCTCCCTGAAATAGACTGTAACGCTAAATCTCGAAGTATTTCGTTATTTCTTTACTTATATATATATATATATATATATATATATAGAGAGAGAGAGAGAGAGAGAGAGAGAGAGAAAGAGAGAGAGAGAGAGAGAACGAGAGAGAGAGAGAGGGATAAATCAAATTTATTATTTACATATTTGCGATAGCTCTTAAGTAAACATATCAAACGTTGTAATGATTAAGCATGTTCGGCTAGCTTAGAAATTAATACAATTTTGACATTAAGTAACCCATAAGGAGTTGATATGCCGTTAAACAAATAAACCAAACCAGGATAACTAAACAGGACATGGGTAAATGTGCAGCGGGGAGATATTTTATATTGCTTTTTAAAATTCACGTCGTGCCTAACGTATATATTCTAATATCTACAGAGTGATTGAAAAGTAACTCCTTATCCCTATGTGAAACTATTGATAATTCTTTTAATATATAGTTACATTTTTCTCAATTATTTAATGTATGTTCCTTAATCAATGGCAATTAAATCTGTGTTGTGGTTTTTCTTTT
>CM042153.1:65393571-65398571 GCA_023376005.1 Doryteuthis pealeii | reverse complement strand
GCTAAAATAATAACTCAATGCCTGAAGAAGACAACAACAGACCAGAAACACGTGTCGCGTATGTAAGATAAAAAGAATTTAAAAAATTTTTCTGAGAACATAATACATTTTGCGGACCTTCTTCTTTCTTTATAAAATAGCTGATAATATATAGATTATTATTTGCTTATCCATGGCAAAATCTTACCTCCTTGTGTTATTCGGCAAGTATTGACATATTTTTTTATTATCTTGGCTATTTTACGAATCCTCTCAACCCACCGACCACCCCTCCCCAGTCCTGGCCGCCTGAAGAAATAAATAAAGAATATTCACGTGACGCACGAAGACTTCTTACATTCCTACAAGTGTTTAACGAATCTTCTTCGAGTGGACGAGCGATGACTAAAGCTATGAAGTCATTCCGTCTCATCTGTCCGTTGTAGTCACTTAATAATTAAACGGCAAATCTTCGCTCTTCCTCTCTCTCTCTCTTCCCACGCCCCAACCCCCCAAAGATCCGTCACTGCACCCCGACTCCCCTTCCCTCCCCTACCCCCTTTTACAGAGCAGCCGCACAATTTTGGCGGGAATCTGGACACTTCCATTAAATGATGAAGCAACAAAATATTTCCAGAGATCATCTCTGTTTTTTTCCTGTATTTTTTTTTTTTTTTTTTGGGGGGGGGTATGGTGGTGCTTTTTTTCTCTCTCTCTCTCTCTCTCTCTCTCTTTTCTCTCTCTCTCTCTCTCTCTCTCTCTCTCTCTCTCTCTCTCTTTCTCTATCTTTCGCAATCTATATAAAATTTATCTATATCCTTTGTTTCTTAATTCCTATCTTCTTTCTCTTCTCTCCCTCTCTCTTTCGCTCTCTTTCTCTCATTCTGTCATTTCTCTTCCTCAATTTCTCCCCCTCTCTTTCTCTCTCTCTCTCTTCTCTCTCTCTCTCTTTCCTCACTCTCTCTCTCTCTCTCTCTCTCTCTTTCTCAATCTATCTATTTTATCTATCTATCTATTTCCTTTGTTTCTCTATTTGTCTCTTTCTTTCTCTTCTCTCCCTCTCTCTTTCGCTCTCTTTCTGTTTTTTCTCTTCCTCAATGTCTTCCCCCCCTCTCTCTCTCTTTCTCTTTCTCAATCTATCTATTTATCTATCTATCTATCTCCTTTGTTTTCTATTTCTCTCTTTCTTTCTCTTCTTCTCTCCTCTCTCTCTCTCTCTCTCTCTCTCTCTCTCATTCTGTTTTCTCTTCCTCAATTTCTTCCCCCTCTCTTTCTTTCTTTCTTTCTCTCTCTCTCTCTCTCTCTCTCTCTAACTCTCTCTCTCTCTTTCGCAGTCTATCTATTTATCTATCTATCTATCTATCTCCTTTGTTTCTCTATTTCTCTCTTTCTTTCTCTTCCCTCCCTCTCTCTTTCGCTCTCTTTCTCTCATTCTGTCTTTTCTCTTCCTCAATTTCTTCCTCTCTTTCTCTCTCCCTCTTTCTCAATCTATCTATTTATCTATCTATCTATTTCCTTTGTTTCTCTATTTGTCTCTTTCTTTCCCTCTCTCTTTCGCTCTCTCTCTCTCTCTCTCTCTTTCATTCTGTCTTTTCTCTTCCTCAATTTCTTCCCCCTCTCTCTCTTTATCTCTCTCTCTCTCTCTCTTTAATCTATCTATTTATCTATCTGTCTATCTCCTTTGTTTCTCTATTTCTCTCTTTCTTTCTCTTCTCCCCTCTCTCTTTCGCTCTCTCTCTCATTCTGTCTTATCTCTCCCTCAATTTCTTCCCCCTGTCTCCCCCCCCTCTCTCTCTCTCTCTCTATATATATATATATATATATATATATATACATATATATCTATCTCTCTATCTTTCTCTCTCCTCTCTCTCTCTCAATCTATCTACTTATCTATCTTTTTTCTTTCTCTATCTCTCTCCCTCTCTTTCCCTCTGTCTTTTTCTCTTCCTCAGTTTTCTTTCCTCTCTCTACCTCTCTCTCTCCTCTCTCTTTTTCTCTCTCTCCCTCTCCCTCTTTCTTTCTCTCTTTCTCTCTCTCTTTCTCTCTCTCTCTCTTAATCAATCTATCTCTTTGATTCTTTGCCTCATTCTTTTTTCTCTCATTCTTTCTCCCTCTCTTTATTTCTTTTTTCCTCTCTCCCTCCCTCTTTCTATCTCTTTGTCTCTGTCGCTCTCTCTCTCTCTCTCTCTCTCTCTCTCTCTCTTTCTCTTTCTCTCTCTTTCTTACTTCTCTCCTCTCTATCTCTTTCCGACTCTCTTTTCTCTCCCTCTATCTCTTCCTCCCCTTCTCTCTCTCTCTCTCTCTCTCTCTCTCTCTCTATCAATCTATCTCTTTCTTATTTCCTCCTTCTTTTTCTCACCTTTCTCTCCCCTCTCTTTATTTATTTCTTTTCTTCTCCCCCTCCCACTTCTCTCTATTTTTTATTTTTTGTTGGGGGTGCAATTTTGTAATCCGTGGGCAATCATTCCCAGATCTTGTCTATTAAGCGGGAGAGAAAACGTAATAGGGAACGGTAGATAGGGGGGCGGAGTCTAATAAACAAAATAAATAAAAAAAAAGTAAATATATAAATTTGACCGTTTCATTCAATGACTTGTATTCAGCACCACATCCCAACGAATCGTTTTTAGACGAGGGGAAGGGGATGAAGGGCACGGTTCTGTTATGACTAATTGTCATTATTTACTGACTATAACTAAAATTGGCACAATGGCGGATACTGTGCGCCGTCTAAGGAAGGTACCAAATGCACTGGTCGATTGGGACAGATTGCGAGGGAGAGACAAAGGAATACGTGCAGTCGGCATGTCTTGATGAACTTAATTGTTTTTAGGAAGAAATTACTAACGGTGTATTAATGAATGTAGTGCATATACATATCCAAGGTAATATATGTATGTATGTATATATGTGCGTGTACAAACACACAAACTCACACACACACACACACACACACACACACACACACACATATATATATATATATATATATATATACGTATATATTGGGAGAATATGTGCTTAATTGAAGTCCTACCTAATTTGAAAATTAATTAGTTGATAATTAATGAATTAGGCGAATATATCTGTTCAAATGTAAGGCGTAAACAAATCGAGAAAAAGTCAATCTCTGTATGTACATGACTTTTTCTCGATTTGTTTAGGCCTTACGTTTGGACAGATATATTCGCCTAATTCATTAATTATCAACTAATTAATTTTCAAATTAGGTATGTCTTCAATTAAGCACATATTCTCCCAAAAATTGTCGGCTATTGCCATATCAAACAAACTGTTTGCGTACTCTCATATATATATATATGAAAAATGAATGGAAGTGAATTCGACAGTGTGAAATAAATATATTAGAAAAAACAAACACATGATGTTACAATTCGCTGACATAAATCTGATTCGACCCTTTATTGAAGTGGTCTTCATCAAGAGCGAGTTGTGTATGATAGAGAGAATGGTGAAAGTGGACCGTTATGAGACGAAAGTGGTGCAAATGAAACGTTCAATATTATGGCCGGAATTTTTTTTTTTTTAATTTTAAAATATAGAAAATGCATATTCTGTTTTGAAAATAAAATAAAATAAATTTTGTTTTATTTTATTAAATCAGAAGCATTTTAATCCACAAAAGAAAACTCAAAAGAGTTTGATGTAAATGTGTATAAAAATGTATAAGAAAGTATCAAAAAGTTAAAAAATCCCAGCACTGTAGACCACGATATTCACCGGATAAAATATAGAAATACACACACACACACACAACACACACACACACACACACATATATATATATATATATATATATATGTGTGTGTGTGTGTGTGTGTGTGTGTGTGTGTGTGTGTGTGTGTATGTGTGTGTGTGTGTGTGTGTGTTTGGGTATTTATAAAGAATTAAAAGTTGCATTCAATCTAACCCGAGCTGTCACTGCCCTTACAGCAGAGCTTAGAATAAGCAGACCCTTTTCCCTGTAAAGAAGTTACCTGCCCCCAAGGTGATGTCCTGTGTATAACACTAAACTGCATAATATAAAATAAATATAAATTATCTAAAATAATATAATAATATATAAATACATTTATGTATATATTATATATGTATATTAACAATATTAATATATATATACTAGCAAAATAAAAAAAACACCCTCCAGGTGGTGTAAAATTAAATTTTTGAAAGATATTGTGTGAGGGAGCGGGGAGAGAGTTAAAAATTCAATGTGAGAGAGTTTGCACCATAAGTAAGTAAAATTATCAAACTTATTGAAGGGTTAAAAAAAAGTACGACAATTTGAAATGAAATTTAGTTCTGTCTCCCTACAATAAAATGTTACTTGCATCTATTAATTATTAATCAAATAATTATTTTGAAAATTTTACACATAAATTTTACACAGAATCGTTAGGTATTCATTTATTTGTAAACTTTTGGTTAACTTCATGTTACTGAAAAAAAAAAAAACGTGAGAGTAAAAGATATTCTTTTAAATTGATTACAAATTTCGCAAATAATTTTTTCCATTTAAAATAATACAATTTTTTTAAATTTAATTTCATAGTTTATTTATTTAAATAATATATAGTTTATTCATTATAATATAAAGGATTCATACGTTGAATTATAAGGAAAACGTTTTATTTATTTTATTAGTAATATTTGTTCTTTATTCTATGTATTGACGACTTTGGTAATTGTGACGTAAGCAGTGACGTAATTTTTGTTACAGACAAATAGAGATCGAATCTGCATTATTAATAGATGTTAATATAATATATAATATAAATATTTACCAACGAGCAGGATGTGACACAAAGTCAATTTCTTAAGCGGAGTTTAACAGGTTTGAATTCAGAGCTTTCCTTCTCCTAGACCGGTTGCCTAACCAAGGTTAAAGAGCCCGGTCTGGCCTGCTATTTACCCATAGCTGGAGGGAGAGTAGGATTCATACCTTTCCCAAGGGTATTAGCGCTAAGTGAAAATGCAGTTAGCGCGTCCAGGATTTG
>CM042153.1:65383571-65388571 GCA_023376005.1 Doryteuthis pealeii | reverse complement strand
ACACACAACACATAACACACTAGAAAGACGAAGATCACACAGCACTTCACACACACACACCACACACACACATATAAAGATATATAATAGAGTAGTATATAAGAGAGAGAGAGAGAGAGAAGAGAGAGAGAGAGAGAGATATGGACAGATGAAGATAGATAGATTTAATAAGCTATGGCAAGGTATGAATGGACTATTACGTCGATAGATAGATAGATAGAATAGATAGATACTAATCAACTATTAGATAGATAGATAGATAGATAGATAGATAGATATGAATCAACTATTAGATCGATTGATAAATAGATATAAACCAACTCTCAGATAGATAGATAGATAGATAGATAGTGATGATAGATAAATAGATTGATTTGAAATCAACTATTAGATCGATTGATAAATAGATATAAATCAACTCTTATATATATATATATATATATATATATATTATATATATATTATATATATATATATAAGATAGAGTAGATAGATAGATAGATAAATAGATAGATAGATATAACTGGAGATAATGATGATGTATCCACATTCTGGAGATTTGTTTAGTGATTTATGTTGAGAGGTGACACCTTGTAAAAAAGCGTTTATGAAGCCCCAAACATAAAATCAGAAGTTATGGAATAGCTTACTTTCTACGTTCATATTTTCATATTTTGTGTAATTGTTACGTAAGATATTTTCACACAGTGCTATCAAATACGAATAATTTTAAAACATCTATTTGTCCCATTAATGATACATCATCTCTGGGCCAGAGTGGATCTGGATGTATAAGGTAACAGACACTTCTCAGATTTCTACAATTGGAGACTTAACATCAGATACAGTTTAGCTTTCCACCCAGGATAGCCCTTTATTTGGCTGGATAGGTTACCACTCAGCAGGGGATCCAGCCAACGTGTACTTAACCCCACCGGCAGGGCGATTTATATCGCTTGAGTAATCTAAAACTGGAGTTACCTTGACTAAGGATTTTAATTCGTTCTAATCGTAACTCAATTTCTGCGTCATCATCATGTCGTGCTCGCAGGACGGATATCCATGAAAATCTCTCGCCAACTGTCCCTGTCATTTATTGACTCCACCAGGTCCTCTACGCATCATCCATTGTTCGTGCAAAGCTGTTTAATGTAAGTCTTTGCTGGACGGCCGGTGCTGGCGTTTCCACCAGATAACGTCGCTTATGAGTTCCGTCCTTGCTTCTCCAACAGTGTCCAGCATGGCTTTGTTCCTCTCATTCGGATGGTTTGAGTGATAACAAAAAAGCCACCGATACCGACCACCTAAACTATCATAGCATTCAATTTCTGCATATATCAAATCCTTTTCCTCATAAATAAATAGAGAATATTTAAGGTTGGTCGGTTGGCTGGATGGTTGGTTGGTTGGTTTTGTTACATAACCACTTTCCTTTTATTCTCAATATACCCGTAGTTATATATCAACCTTAACCTTGTCTTTTCTATCTTGGCCTGTTCTGTATTTCTTCTTCTTAAGATTATATATTAATGGGCGCACCGTCTGTTTTAGACGGTTAGTGTAGAAAATAGATTTGAATTCAAATATTATTTGACTTCAAATCTAAACTGAAATATTTAAGATTGGCTGGTTGGCTGGCTGGTTGGTTGGTTTTGTTACATACTCACTTTCTTGTATTCTTAGTATACACGTAGCTATATACCAATCTTAATCTTGTAGCTTGTCTTCTCTATCTTGGCTTGTGCTGTATTTCTTTTCTTAAGATTATTATATATTAATGGGCGAACCGTCGGTTTCAGACAGTTAGTGTAGAAAATAGAGATACAATGAGACAAGGTTGTAGTCGGGTGGAAGGACCAGTCAACACGTTTGTAGATTTAAGATAAAGGGTTTTATTGTAGAGAGGTACGATAAGACAGACAAGAAATAGTGAGGCACGCTACTAATCCTCGAATCCAACCCAGCATAATGCCGTGCTCACTATATATATATATATATATATATATATATATATATATTATATATATATATATATATGTATATAGTCAGACCACATGGGTAAGAGACAGTATGGAATATTCCATTCATCTGAAATGCCATTAATCTGTTCCAGCGCCTTGTTCAGTATGTATAAGTATAAAATTGAATTTTTTTGAAATATTCTAAAATCTGTTTTATTTTATTCATTGTTTACGTTATATTTATTTACTACAAAAATGGATTGAAAACATTCTAACTATAAAAGTGCTTGGTTAATTTATGAGGAAGTGCGTCCCGGTCTCCTGTCTCATAAATTGCTACCCGGTGACTATTAAAAAAAACGACCCCAGCTACGGTATTACTTGAACGAAAACAACCAACTTAGGGCGTTAAATGTATGTGGGGGGGGGCTTCTCTTTTTTTGTCGTAATTCAAACAAAATAATATAGATAGATATGAACAAATGGAGATAAATAGATAGATAGATATTTTTTCGACAAATAAATGTATTTGGGGGGGGGTCGCTTCTTGTTTATTTAAACTAAAAACCAGACATTAAACAAACATGAATAGAAGAAATTACGATAAATAAACAAGAATTATGACAAATTTCTATAAATAAATAAGAATTACGACAAATTACGATAAATAAATAAAAATTACGACAAAAAAGAGAAGCCTCCCCCCTAAAATACATTTAACGCCCTAAGTTGGTTGTTTTCCTTAAAGTAACACCGTAGCTGAGGTCATTATTTTAATAGTCACCGGGTAGCAATTTATGAGGCAGGAGACCGGGACGCACTTCCTCATAAATTACCAGTGCTTTGAATGGGTTTTTAAGAAATGAGTTTTAAAAAATTGAGTTTTTAAAAAAGTACGTACCCATCAAAAACGGATAAAACAAAGCCTTTTTGGCATGAAATAACCTAGTTAGGATTGACATGCCGTAAAATCCAACCAGCCAACCAGCCAACCAACTACTGGATATTGCGCAAGGACAGGTGCCCAAAATCTTCTTCAGAAAGATTCGTGGATTAATCGGCCTCTATCTCAGTTGTCGATCGTGTGCAACTCTTCTCTAGCTTCATGTTCTCGTGACAGCTGTGGGTTGCGGGGGGAGGGGAGTCGTTATATCATATACAGAAAGATAGATAGATAGATAGATAGATAGATAGATAAATACTTTAGTATAGCGAGTAGTTTTTCCTACGAAAAATGATAATTCAAAAAAAAAAATAGAAAAAAGGAAGGGAAAAAAGTAGAAGATTTCATGTGTTTTATTTATTTTATTTCGAAGGAAAACTCGTTTTTTCTGGAATTTTTAATCCGTCAGAGTTGATGTTATGTAAAGGAAAGGAAGTGATGTTAAATGCGTGACATGATCAAGGTTGGCACGACTCATCTTCCTTTCGCAGAATGAGATCACGATATATATATATAATATATATATATATATATATATATATATATATATTATATACGGATAGAATTTCAGGTGAATATATATATGGTTATACATATATGTAGTTTTTAATCCGTTCATATGCATGGTAACATGTGTATAATTTCAGTATATATATATATATATATATATGTGTGTGTATATGTGTGTGTGTGTGTGTGAGTATTTACATCCAACAGTTTGTATATATATGTAGGTATATATATGTATATATAAACATATATGTATATGAATATATTCACACAAGTATCAGTCAACTTTCATATAAATATATATATATATATATATATATATATATATATGTGTGTGTGTGTGTGTGTGTGTATGTGTGTGTGTGTGTGTGTGTGTGTATGCGTGTGAATATATGTGTGTAATCACATTCATAGTTTTCGTTCGGTGCACAGTATTTGCATATATGTACTCATGCATACAGATATTTACTTACATTCATAAATTTATATGCATATATATATATTATATATATATATATATATATATATAATATAGGGATATGTGTGTTTACGTGTGTGTGTGTATGTGTGTTTTTGTCTGTCTGTCTGTCTGTCTGTGTGTCTGTACATATATGTGCAAATGAATGCTACACCTTCAGCACAAATGATACATTGTAGATTTGTTTCAGCAAACAAGGAAAAAAAAATAACCCACATACATCAAAATTATTAATCAGTAAACGTACTTCTGAGGGCACATTTTGTCATGAACTGCTCCCTGCGCCTGTGTGAATGTTTTTTTTTCTTTTACTTTCAATTATAACTTCATTTTAAATGCCAGTTTCATCCTCTTATTATGTCATTACAATTCTCCTAAAAATAAATATTCACACACAAGTAAAAGTAAAGTCGTCGGGGCAGCCTAATGTCGGTATCAACCAGACAGCAAGGGATTCTATCCCCTTTTCACTAGCGCTGGACCAAGGAGATTATTTTAGCGTCTGAGGTAGAGCGCCACACCTACCATCAGCTCCACACTTTATACCGCACAGATTTCTGTGCTACCGACTGAGCTCTTTCTGTTCGCATTACATAATGCTCTCTCGGTGGGACTTAAAATACGCTGAGTGTATCCCCAAGATATAGGTAACTTCACCCCCCCCCAAAAAAAAGGGGGAATCCAAGGTAGGCAACTAATCTGTATCTGGTGGCGAGGCTTCACTCCTGGAGATCTGAGGAGTTTGGTGTGCCTGTTCATTACCATTGATTTCAGGTCCTCTCTGACCCGAAGTGCTTGAACCTGTTAATATCCCATCTAAGGGGAATTGGCAGCACTTGTTGGGGTCCCATCTAGGGGTTGAATAGAAAAAAATGAGTTGGGAAAATGCGTTAAAAAAATTGAATACTTAATAAGAATGCATATCTTCGGCATAAAATAACCCAAAAAGGGTTGGCATGCGGTAAAATCCAACCAACCTTACATGTCAAATTGATCTATTTAAAATATTTGTATTTGATAGAACTGTGTCAAAAAACCACTTGAGAAACAACTACTAAAAATGTGGAAATATGGACATACAAGGAACGCGATTCCATAACCTCTGGGT
>CM042153.1:65366071-65378571 GCA_023376005.1 Doryteuthis pealeii | reverse complement strand
CACTCTTTCATATTCTCTCTCTCTCTCTCTCTCTCTCTCTCTCTCTCTCTCTCTCTCTCTCTCAATCAATCAATCAATTCCTCTCTCCCCCTCTCTCACTCTATTTATTTCTTTTTTCTCTGACTCACTCTTTCATATTCTCTCTCTCTCTCTCTCTCTCTCTATCTCTCTCTCTCTCAATCAATCAATCAATCAATCAATTCCTCTCTCTTTCATATTCTCTCCTCTCTCTCTCTCTCTCTCTATCTCTCTCTCTCTCAATCAATCAATCAATCAATCAATTCCTCTCTCTTTCATATTCTCTCTCTCTCTCTCTCTCTCTCTCTCTCTCTCTCTCTCTCTCTCTCTCTCTCTCTCTCTCTCTTTCAATCAATTAATCAATCAATCAATTTCTCTGAATCCCTTTAACTCTTTTTTTTTCTTTCAAAATTACTTTCTTATTCTTATTTTGACTTCCATTTTTTTTTCTACTCGGTTGCTCAATTCGGCATTTTAAATGGCCAATGCAAACACGCAGTGAAATGTTCGACTTCCAGCTGTTTCTTCTGACTAATATTCCTTACCTTGTTTTCATACCGAAAGTCTCCATCAACATTTTCAACAGATCAAACAACGCAGATGAAAATATTAATCACGATAAATTCAGGAAATTCAACAACGCGTCATCACCGAAAGAAAAAAAAAGACAACGATAAAAAAATACCCAAGAAGAATACATGTTTACTATTCATTCGTACTAGTTTTCTCATCATTTGTTGTGTCAACGTTTCGGCCGCTCTACACCCCGGCCTTTATTTCACCTGCATTTTTCCTCTCAGTAAGCCTTCATTTATTTGTTTTGTTTTGTTTTGTTTTACGTCATATCAACCTCAGTGGGTCATTTAATGCCGATAAAGTTTTGAAATAAATCAATTCTTAATGGATAATACAATTTTTTTATAGATACATTTTTCTATTTAACCCATAGATGGGACCCTAACAGGTACTACTACTCCGGGTCAGAGTGGACCAGGGAGCAATGGTGATGAAGGGGTGCTCCACATTCCCCAAACCTCCAAAACTGGAACTTCACCATCAGATAGAGTTTAACGTCATTCCCAGGACATGTAGACCCGCAGCCACAGCCTTCTAGCACCCATATGATAAAAGGGGTTGGGGCTTTCCATAAGGGCAATAGAGTTGGGGAAATCATATAGGTGCTAGGGCTTGACGTGACCAGCCGATTGATCGGAGGGGGCCCTCTCCGACCGCCCGTCTAGCCCAAGATAGGGCCAAAGTGGAGTATTGCATGTCATGAACTGCTCATCCACCTGGGCTCTATCCTTAAGCATCACGGGTCGCCACCCACGACCAACAGGTGGCCCCATTGGGGGAGTCTTACCCCTCTGCAGAGGTGCAGTCGGTGCATTCTAACGCCCCAGCCGACAGGGCGGCCTTGATTTATTCAGGCCAGTTAAAAAATGATCGATGTGAAGTAGAATAAAGAGCGTTCTGATTTGTGGTCGCACATAATCAAGCAGTTTCCATGTTTAAGGGATCTTTCCTATTTGTCCATTTATGATTTTACGCAATTGGGTATAATACCATAGAGCATAATGACCTACAACGATTATATTATATATTATAATAATATATATATATATATATATATATATATGAGGAAAAATGAGTAAAGAAAAGAAATGTAGTGGATAAAAAACGAATTTAATCGATATCATATTAATCGATATCACTTACACATGTATTTCGGTCAGTTTATGTGTGTCAAAATATTTCGCACACATAGAAGAATCGACCTTCATCAGAGTGGAACATTTATTTTGAATGAAAAAATTCGTTGGGAAAAAAAAAAACAACAGAGATTTTTGGAAAATATTCGAAAATCGAATTTTAAAAATTTGGAACGCTGAGAATAGTTAAGATAGACCGTTATGATTTGGATATTTGTTTTTTTCTAGGGGTTATGGTACAAAATTTTATTCATTTTTTGTAACAATAAAACAAACTATTTTGTACCATAACCCCTAGAAAAAAACAAATATCCAAATCATAACGGTCTATCTTAACTATTCTCAGCGTTCCAAATTTTTAAAAATTCGATTTTCGAATATTTCCAAAAATCTCTGTTGTTTTTTTTTCCCCCAACGAATTTTTTCATTCAAAATAAATGTTCACTCTGATGAAGGTCGATTCTTCTATGTGTGCGAAATATTTTCACACACATAAACTGACCGAAACACATGTTTAAGTGATATCGATTAATGTGATATCGATTAAATTCATTTTATCCATTTACATTTCTTTTCTTTACTCATTTTTCCTCATATTGTCGGATTCAATTCCTTTTCTATTTTCACACACCCACACACACACACACACACATATATATTATATATATATATATATATATGAGGAAAAATGAGTAAAGAAAAGAAATGTAGTGAATAAAAAATGAATGTAATCGACATCACTTTTAATCGATATCACTTACACATGTGTTTCGGTCAGTTTATCAAAATGTATACGGATTACGCTATTATTATTATTAAAATAATCAGACGAAATTGAAAATAATGATAATAATAATAATAATAGGAAAAATGTAAAAATGTACACAGAAAGATTTTTTACGACCTTCATCAGAGTGAATTTTTATTTTTTGAGTAGAGAAAAAAAAATCTTTCTGTGTACGGAATATTTTTACATTTTTCCTATTATTATTATTATCATTATTTCAATTTCATCTGATTATTTTAATAATAATAATAGCGTAATCCGTATACATTTTAATAAAGTGACCGAAACACATGTGTAAGTTATATCGATTAAAGTGATATCGATTATATTCATTTTTTATCCATCTACATTTCTTTTCTTTACTCATTTTTCCTCATACTGTCGGATTCAATTCCTATTCCTTTTTTACACACACACACACACACACACACACACACATATATATATATATATATATGTGTGTGTGTGTGTGTGTTTGTGGTAAGGATTAGAGGGAAGATATGGACAAAAGAACAACTCAAACAAGTAGAAGTAGTTGATATATTTCATCGTGCATTGAGTACAGTTTCATCAGTCTTTTATTTGAACATTTGCACATCATACATTTGTTTTTATAGAAGAGAAAGTGAACGGGTTTGGTGATGAAGTCTCTTCTATAAAAATATATGATGTACAAATGTTCGTATAAAAGACTGATGAAGTCGTACTCAAGCACGACCGAAATATATCAACTACATCTACTTATTTGAGTTGTTCTTTTGTCCACATTTTCCCTCTAATCTTTACCACATAACTGTCGCATTTACTCCAATCCTCCTATCCTCATATATATATATATATATATATTATATATAGAGAGAGAGAGAGAGACAGAGACAGAGACAGAGAGAGAGGAGAGAGAGAGGGGAGAGGGAGAGAGAGATTACTCAACAGATTTAGCGCCATCAGAATATCATTTCTTTGGCCCCATGAAAGAGGGTTTGAGACAAACATTATTGCAGTGACGAGGAAGTGAAATTTGTAGAGAAGAAGTGGTTCAAAGAACAGTCAACAGAATTTTACGAGGCAGGGATACATGCTCTCATTCGAACGTGAAACATTGTTATTGAGAGAAACGGTGACTATGTGGAAGAGTAAGGATGTAATCCACAGGGGACCAGCTTCATTTTGATGTATGATACATGTTCCTGTGTTCGTAATTATACCTGTCCAAAACATAATGGCAGTACTTTTGACTCACTCTCGTACACCCCCCACACACATATATATATATATATATATATATATATATATATATGTGTGTGTGTGTGTGTGTGTGTGTGTGTGTGGAGAAAATGGAAAAAAACACTTGTACCAATCATGTCACGTTTCTTCAACAACAAACGCTGCTAATGGATACAAATTCTTTCTCTAAATACTATCTCATCTCCCGTTTCATTTTGAAAAGATTTCCTTCACTGTTCAGACAGGGCGTTACATTCATTTTGGTTTGGTTTGGTTTGTTTTGTTTTACGGCATATCAACCTCAGTGGGTCATTTAATGCCGATAAAGTTTTGAAATAAATCAATTCTTAATGGATAATACAATTTTTTATTAAGACATTTTTCTATTTAACCCATAGATGGGACCCTAACAGGTACTACCACTCCGGGTCAGAGTGGACCAGGGAACAATGGTGATGAAGGGGTGCTCCACATTCCCCAAACCTCCAGAACTGGAACCTCACCATCAGATAGAGTTTAACTTCATTCCCAGGACATGTAGACCCGCAGCCACCGCCTTCTAGCACCCATATGATAAAAAGGCTTTGGGGCTTGTCATAAGGGCAATAGGGTTGGGAAAATCATATAGGTGCTAGGGCTTGACGTGACCAGCCGATTGATCGGAGGGGGTCTCTCCGACCGCCCGTCTAGCCCAAGATAGGGCCAAAGTGGAGTATTGCATGTCATGAACTGCTCATCCACCTGGGCTCTATCCTTAAGCATCACGGGTCGCCACCCACGACCAACAGGTGGCCCCATTGGGGGAGTCTTACCCCTCTGCAGAGGTGCAGACGGTGCATTCTAACTCCCCAGCCGACAGGGCGTTACATTCATTTTGGTGCACGGCCATTCAATATTTTGATACTCTGTTTTTCCATCGCATGACAGATAATAGCTATAATCCAATTTTCTGTTTATGTCAACATTTTTTACACATAAACTCATAAATTATTCCCGTTATATAAAGTCCATCAATTAATTAGCCCGATATAAATGAATGGCATTGTAATCCACTACGCTACTAAAGCCTACTGGATATTAAAGTGAATCTTACAATCTGGGGGGCTATCTTGACCTTTGATGAGCGACTCCATAACGGCCGTTGCCCGGGGAAATTGACCACTCTAGATTCCAGCATCTATACAAATGCATTAATAATGATAACTTTAGGAGGTGGCTTTAATAGCTATATAATTACGAGGTCGGTTTGGACAATGTAAGCATTGACTCTCATAGCCGGAAAGTACTTAGAAAATTAATATGTTCAGTGAGTTGAGAATTTGTGAGGCTTCCCTAACGAACATAATGGCGTGGGTATAAGAATTAGGATGGTGTTAACTCAGTAGCTAACACCAATTTCTCATAGTGCATTAGGTTATCCCAGAAGGTCTTCTAACGCAGGACATATACTTATATAGAGAACAAAGAGTTTTAACAAATAGACTTTATTGTCTAAGCAAAGTTCAACAGAAAGAATACAAGAGAGGCTAGATAAATATCCTAAAGAATATATAACTCATAGCTAACACCTGATTCGTATAATGCATTAGGTTATCCCAAACAGAATAACCTAACACAGAACATATACATTGAACAAAGCCTGACAAAGAATTATAACAAACAGACTTTATTTAAGCAAGGTTCAACAGAAATAATACATGAGAGGATAGCTAAATATCCTAAAGAAAAAAATCCTTGAAGATAGTTTGATGAACATGAAGAAAAGGTTTTGACTTACTGTACCCTCTATAGAAGGCGGGAGGAGGAGAATTGGTAGGAAAAGGGTTAAAGGCATTTTAAAAAGTGACTGCTGTATTCGAAATTGATCTTATTTAAGGATGGTTTATATTGGTTGGTATATATATATATATATATATATATAATATATGGAGAAAAGTAGACAAACACGGGATGTCATGGAAACTGGATGTTTATTGTCGACAATGCAACGTTTCGGTCATTTAGACCTTCTTCAGGACTCGAATATAGTCTAAATGACCGAAACGTTGCATCGTCGACAATAAACATCCAGTTTCCATAGCATCCCGTGTTTGTCTACTTTTCTCCACATATTGTCGGATTAACCTCCTCATATTTCTCCCATATATATATATATATATATATATATGTGTGTGTGTGTGTGTGTGTGTGTGTGTATGTGTGTGTGTGTGTGTGTGTGTGTGTGTGTATATACGAGGATCATTCAATGTTAGATGTATTTCGCATCAGGTGTTAGTAATTGGAAGCACTGTTTACAGTTTACACATTATACGTATTCGATAGGCCTATCTGTAAAAACATGAGCTTTGAAAACAATCCCCTTACCACCAGGCATGAAATAACCCTAGACTGCTGACATGCCATTAAAATCAATCAATCAATGTTTCCTTTTGTTCTTCTCTGTTTTCTTCTTTCCCTCTTTCTTTTTTTCTTCTGTCCTGTTTCTTCTTTTTTTACATTTTTATATTCGATCTTTTCTTACTTTATTCAGTTGATTTTTATCTAGAATAGCCAGAATATGCGTCCTCCGGATGTAAGTATTTAAGTTTTGATGTAATGAAATATAGCAAATTAGAAAGACTAAAGAAATTGAATAAGAACGCATATAAAACGATTACACTTATTTTAATTGGTTCATGTATAAAATAACCCATAGCATTGATTTTGATACACTGGAGAATAAAACAATCATATTAGAGATTAATAACAGCAAGTAATTATCTATTAAACCCAGTTATGTTAAAACCAGTATGCAAATTAACCACACTGTATATTATGTAAACATTAATTTCTTAGTAATAAATAAAAGACAGTATGATTTTAAACACACTAATAACCCGGCCTCCGGGTCGGGGGTCCGGTGTGCTTCGGCCACTGGACCAGTGTGTTTGAATTAATAGCTTCGATCCCAGGGGGCTATCCCCCCCAGGCAATACCTGCCCCCTTGATTTAAAGGGGCGGGACTGGGTTTATTGCCCAGCGCCTGAGGCGCCCCCTTGAGGGGGAATGCCGAAGGGATCGACACAGTTTTGTTCTTTCTACCCATGAGTTTCGGCTTGTGGGTGGCCCACGTTAAAACGAGGCCTTTGTGCCCAGCCCATACAAGTGGGGGTATAGGCAAATACCCACTAATAACACGGGCTGTTTCGAGGCAAATCTAACTTAGATTTTCATATAGACATCGTTAATAATAAGATTAATCTATGTATAAATGATTTGACTATAAATTAAATCCTCATTATTAAACTTATACAACTCCTAGCGGTATTTTTACGACAGCCGTGACGTAGATTCAGTTACAGACAGACAGTTACCGAATACCCATTATAATAAGATTATTCATTTATTTTAGGCAATTCAAAATTTCTTCGTTTTTTCTTTTTTCTCCCCTTTTTTCCCTTTCCACATTTCAAGTCTTTTTTTCTTTTTTCAAACTAGCCACTCCATTTTCTGAGTAACCGATTTCATATCTTCGTCGGCCATTTTGTTTGTGCCCCCTTCTACTCTAACCACTCGACACTCACCTAGACAACAACAAAATTTGGCTAATGGCTTTCATATTGTCGAAAGCATTTCCTCAGTCCAGTCTCCAAATATTTCCCACTTCACCAGTCGCACAAATTTGCATTCAGTCAAGGAGCCTAAAGAAAAAACTACTTCCATATTCA
Organism: Doryteuthis pealeii; assembly: GCA_023376005.1. Taxonomy (NCBI): domain Eukaryota; kingdom Metazoa; phylum Mollusca; class Cephalopoda; order Myopsida; family Loliginidae; genus Doryteuthis; species Doryteuthis pealeii. The sequence goes on along the minus strand of CM042153.1, from coordinate 65,371,123 downwards.
TAAACATCCAATCAGTACGAGATCATTATGACTAACTTTCGAAATAATTGCTCCGTCCTTATGATGGGCACAAGAGCTTTTCTGGCTGGCGGCTCTGAATCTTCAGACTATTATACATTTTACGAACTACTTCAGCTAAAAGGTTTTGCAGGGAAGTCTTATTACGCGCCAGAAAATAGATAACCAGACATATATTACTTTATTGGTTTGGTTTGTTGGATTTTACGGCATGTCAACACTTGTTGGGTTATTTTATGCCGAAGACTTATTGTTGCTTGATTGGTATTCAATCTTTTTTAAAACTGAATCTTTATTAAACACATTTTTTAAAACTCATTTTTTTTCTTCTGTTTATCCCACGGATGGGACCCTAACAGGTGCTACAACTCAGGGTCAGAGTGGACCTGGGAGTAATAGTGATTGCTTACTCCTCATTCTCTAAAGCTCCAGAATTGAAACCTCACCATCAGATAGAGTTTAACGTCATCGGATAGGACATTAAGACTGTAGGGAATTATCTTCCTTTTGCCGAGAGTTATCTTCTCGCTGCGTTGCTGTTGTTCCCACTATGGGACCTCTGTTCATTAAAAGGCTGCTTCCTCTTTTAGCTGGACGCTTCTCAATGAACTGTTATGGGCTAGAGTCTATCTACCCCCTTCTCGGTGGGGCTTTTACCTCCCCCTTACATTACTGTAAGTCCTTTATACAGCATGGACTATCCTTTAGTTTCATGTCTGTAACATTTATATGTTAGGTACATTTGGGTATCTTGTTTATACTTAAATATTGTATATGTATTTACATGTTCTATTCTCCTGTACAGTATGTATATTATCGTTTCCATGTGCTGTTATATATATTAAATGTTTTGTCTCACAACGTGTCGGAATTGTATGTTCATTAAATGACTTTGAATCTTACGTTCAGCCACCACCCCATAAGGAGGGAGTCTTACCGCTCTGCAGAGGCGCAGTGTATTCTAAAGTCCCAGCCGAACTTAACTGTGAGTGAAAACAAATTTTAGACATCAGGAATAGAACCAGACTGAACAGTTTAAATTTTATTTGTCTGTATTTTTTTTAGAAAAGGCTTGATGTCAATAATTTTGATTTTTAGGACTGTTGTCCTCGTCGTTATTGTGGTATGTATAAACACATCGTTCCGGTCGCTGTATCTACCGAACTTCCTCGGGTGTTCCCTGTGTATTCGAGTATAGTAATAATCCAACCTGGGATATCATTTTTGATAGTTTGTTGATAAAACAGTCGTCATTACTATATTCGGATACACCTGAAGAAGTCCGGAGGATACGGCGGCCGAAATGTTGTGTTTATATAACAGTTTGAAAGAACAAAATTCCCAGCATAATAATGATCCAACCTGAGAAATCATGTTTAATAGTTTGTCAGTTGATCAAAGAGGTGTCGAAACTTTTGAATATCTTCTCTTATTATAATTGAGATTGGGTGTCTGTCTGTCTGTCTGCAGCTGAAACTACGTCACTGGTTACGTCATAATACTCTCAAGAATTGCGTAAGTTTATCTTTAATACTTTATCGTCATCCTCATCATCATCATCATGTCGTGCAATTAGCACGAATACCCATGACTATCTCTCGCCAACCTTCTCTATCATTGTACCGCGGTGGTCCTCCGTACGGCATTCAGTATCCCCGCAGAGTTGATCAATGTAGGTCCTTGGTGGGCGGCTCACACTAGTACTTTAGTACCACACTAGTAAATTATCGTCAAAACCATTAATATATATTATAAATCTTATTAATTTACGATGTTACTATGAAAATCTTAGTTAGATTTGCCATAAAACAGCCCCTGATATTAGTGCGTTTAAGATTAAATATATCTGATATATATCTAAGAAATAAAAGATTACATAATATATTAGTATTATTAGCGTTATTTGGACTATTGTCCCCATCTTCATTGTTATTTGTACAACGTTTCGGCCGATATACCCTCCGGCCTTCTTCAGGTATTTCTTGTCGGACTCGGGAACCTTCTTTTCGAACTCGGGAACTTTCTTGGCGTATCGGAGCCATCACGGAACTTGAAGTTCCCGATTCCGACAAGAAAATACCTGAAGAAGGCCGGGGGGTATATCGCCGAAACGTTGTACAAATAACAATGAAGATGGTACAATAGTCGAATAACGCTAATAACACTAATCTTCAAGCCTCATCTCAAACATTCAGAGAGATACATAATATATGGTGTGCTTAATTTGCATACTGATTTACAAAACCGGTTTAATAAAATAATTATTTGGTTTTAATGATCTCTAATATTTTTCTATTTTCATTTTCCAATGTATTAAAATCAATCCTCTGAATTGTCTTTTAGAGGAACCAATTAAGTTATAATCGAAATAGGTGTAATATTTTTAAACTTAATTTGGTTAGTATTATCGGCGTTATTCGGACTATTGTCCCCATCTTCATTGTTACTTGTACAACGTTTCGGCCGATATGCCCTCCGGCCTTCTTCAGGTATTTCTTGAATATGGGGACAATAGTCCGAATAACGCAGATAATACTAATCTTCAAGCCTCATCTCAAACATTCAGAGAAATTAATTTGGTTAGTCTTTCTGATTAAATATATATCATTGCGTTAATACTTAAATACTTATGCTCGGAGGGCGCATATTCTTTCTAGTTCAAAAAATGCCAGCAACTTTGAATATGTTATTTATTATATAAAAGCTATTTATGTCTATAACTTAGCGTTCTGATCTATCCCCTTTCATTTCAAAAATGTTTTAATGTCTGTGACCTATAAAAATAAGTAGTGATGTGACCTATTTGAATAACTGCATGCTCTACGAATTCAAAGACAGTTCCTCAGCTTCCGCAACGGTGAGGAATATTTAGACTGTCTGATGAAACAAAGTCCTGAGAGTCGGGAAATGCCAGCCATAGTTTAATCAGTTTCGGTGCGTGAATCTTACCTTTTAAAGATTCCTACCGTTACGAACCACCGATTTCAATCAACAATCAAGTTCTCCTAACGTAAGAATACGTGAGGCGTCAGTACCGAAGGTAAGTAAAGTGAACTGGCATGCATCGGTCTAGCGACCCCAGTCAAGCAAAATCTTATTTTAATACTCGTGTTCCTTAAAGATAGGACCGTTATCATCTTGCAACACCCTATGGTTAAAAATGAGACCGTCCAATTTGAAATACAAAAATGTAAATATGGATTATCTGGTGTTGCTTATTGACCGAATTCTTATTTATTATGGGTGTCGTCCCCTCAGATAAATAATGGATCATTCCGTTTTTATCATAAAGAAAGAAAGGGAAGAAAAATGATATGCCACAAAGAAAAATATGCCAAGAAAGAAAGAAAGAAAGAAAGAGTAGGAGAAAGATAGAGAGAGGGAGTATGCAGAAGCGATAACGCTAATTAGTTTCATTCGAGCATTATGGAAAGATGAAAAGAAGGAAAAAAAGAAAAAAGAAAAAAGTGCGAGAGAAATTTAAATCAAGATTATTATACTTTTTACATATTGAATTATTTTTCCTAGCTCTTAAGCAAACATATCAAACGTTGTAATAATTAATTTAAAATACTCCGATATGTCCACAAGTTCTGCTCGTGATCTTTTAATAGAACAAAGGAAACTATCTACATAAAAAGGGCGGTATTTTCGGCTGGAGACAGAGTTGGACAACTAGTCAAATTTATAATGCCTCTTTTAGTATGGGTATCATATATATATAATATATATATATATATATATATATAATATATAATATATATATAAACTAGCTAAAATGTGCCTACGGGCACAAGTATTTGAAATTTGATACAATTAAATACAATATTGAATTAGAAAGACTTATGAAATTAAAAACGAATACAAAAAAGATTGCACACTTTATTCTAATTGATTTCAATATAGGATTATACATAGGATTTATTTTAATATGTATGAGAATAAAACAATGATCATAAAAATCTATAAAACCGTGTAATTATTTATTAAACACGGTATTATTAAAACTGGAATGAAAATTATTCAATCTATATACTCTAGATAAATAGAAAGCGCGTGGTGTAATGGGTAAAGTTATGGGAAATGGACTCGTCGCCCCGAGTTCAAATCCTGGACGTGTTAATTGCATTTCACTTAGCGCTAATACCCTTGGGAAAGGTATGAATCTTACGCCCCCTCTAGCTATGGGTAAATAGCAGGGCAGATTGGGTTCTTTAACCATGGCTAGGTAACCAGTCTAGGAGAAGGAAAACTTTGAATTCAAACCTGTTGAACTCCGCTAAAGAAATTGACCTTGTGTCGTATCCTGCTCGTGCGGAGGAGTTGGTAAATATATATATACTCTAGATACATTTATTTCTTAATGATATATAGCACATATAAATGATTTGGGCTGTTTAGGGGCAGATCTATCTCAGTTAGACATTAATAGAGACATTGTTAATTGATAAAATGCATATTAACATTAAATAATGATTATTTAATAACTAAGGGAAATGTGACGTCTGTGTTAGTGTAGTTTCGGTTAAAGACAGACAAATGTACAATCTCCATTAAAATAAGAATATATATATATTTAATATACCAAACTTGTTGGTAAATCCTTGCGGTGAGAAAAAACCCAGCAAATAGTTTGATTGTAAAAATATACTACCAAACATTACCCGGGGAGAAAAAATTTTTGGAAAAAAGAAAAGACCAAGATAATCGTACCAACCACAAATAATCTATTGGCACGTTCGAATAAAGGGATGTATCCCGACCGTATTAAACGTGTTCCTATCTGACTGCTCGCCATATAAAGGGGGTAATGACAGCAGTGGGAAATAAAAAAAAAACTAGTCCTCAGGGGTTTGGTAGCAGGAGTGGAAAGGTGTATTGGTTTATGTGCCAGCAACAGGAGCCATGTCCGATCCCCAGTTTCATTTGCTGCTTCTCCCATGATGGGTTTCGGGATGTCGAGGTTCGCCAAATAAACCTCGTCTCCTGGGATTAAGTCGCACCGATAAACCGTATAACTACAGGCAGAGATGC
>CM042153.1:65344284-65355971 GCA_023376005.1 Doryteuthis pealeii | reverse complement strand
CTTATCGAAAGTAAAACTCCATCATCAATGTAAAATCCAATTAATTTTCAATTCGAAAATCCAGTACAGACTAATTAACTGTACTGACACGTCTTCAACGCACTGACTTTCGTCTCCCCCTTTCGCATCTGCGGCCGTACTCACCCAACCAACCCCTTACAAAACAACTGTGCGATTCTTTCGATTTTTCCATACCAACCGAGTCAGTGTCCGTCATGGCCATCTGCTGAAGAAAAGTCTCACGTCTCTAAGTTTTACTTTCAATAATATAGACATTATTTTCTGTTTTCTTTTTTTTTTTTTCTCTTCTCGCAATTACCAGAGTTAATTAGCAGTTGCAAAGTTCTCATTTATAAGACACGGTAAGCTTTTCTTATGAAGCGGCTGGTATTGTTTTCAATCCATCTGATAATTTAATTATCCATTTTTTGTTTTGGTTCCTTTTATTTTGTTGTTATTAGTACGTGATCTATATCAGCTTTTCATGACAGACATAATAGAATAAACATTCTAATTTCACTTTATCTTTATTTTTCTTTTTCGCCTTTTTTGATTTTCTTACTTTTCCTCCTAAATATGAGGCCAAACTTTGATAGATCGATTAGACAGAGTAGATAGATAACACTGAATAAATAGATAGATGATATGGTTTATACACAAACACACACACGACACGACACCACACACACACACCACACACACAATCTGAGTTTTTTAGGATGGTCGGTTTATTTCGCAAAAATTTTATCACACACGCCGCAACGCCCACCACACAAAACACCTAAAAAAAAATACATCATTGCCTTTTTCGATACACACACCACACAACTACTCATTACTCACACCGTAAAAGCGAATATTTTGACTCTATTATCAAACCGTCCACTTTTTTCAGCCGTTCCTTTCTTTCAGACTTCAAATTTGAAACAAAATGATAAAACAAGGGACTATACTTGCTTTTCTCGTTATTCTGTGTTAAAAAATTTGTTATCACCTCCACATTACCAACAAAATGCCCGGAAGAATGATCTAATTAATAGATTTTGAAACACTGCAGCGTCGGCTAATTAAACTTAACCACTTAACTCATTTAAACCTGTGTTTTTTTCAATTTTTCTTAAATACTACATATATATATATACTATATATATATATCAATACATATATACTATAATATTATATATATATACTCATATATGGAGGAGAGAGGAGAAAAAGGGAGATAGATAGATATAGAAAAATAGATCAAACTGAGATAAGCAATAGATAGACTAGGATAAATAGATTAATAGATTAGATATGCGATATGACTGAGATAGCATAGAATAGATAAGATATGACACCACAACATACACACTCACCACACACTCACACACACACACACACACAACATCACACATATATAATATATATATAGTATATAGAAGAGAGAGAGAGAGGAAAGAGAGAGAGAGAGAGAGATATGGAGACAGAAAGTATAGATAGATTAATATATCAGGTATGATATGGACTATTACGTCGATAGATAGATAGATAGATAGATAGTACTAATCAACATTAGATAGATAGATAGATAGGATATAGATAGATAGATATAATCAATCTATTTAGATCGATTTGTATAAAAATAGATATACACCAACTCTCAGATAGATAGATAGATTAGATAGATAGAATAAGATAGCATAGATCATAAAATAAGATGATTTTGAATCAATATTAGATCCGATTGATAAAATAGATATAAATTCAACTCTTATATTATATATATAATATTATATAATATATATATTATAATATAATATATATATAATAGATAGATAGATAGATAGATAGATAAATAGCATAGATAGATATTAACTGAGAGAATGATGATTGTAATTTGCACACATTCTGGAGATTGTTTAAGTGATTATGTTGAAAGAGGCTGACACCTATGTAAAAAAGCTATTATTGACAGGCCCCAAACTATAAACATCAGAGATTATGGAATAGACTTACTTTCTACGTTCACATTTTCATAATTTTGACTGATAATTGTATACAGTAATTAAAGATATATTTGACCACAGTGCTATCAAATACGAATAAATATTTTAAAACTCTATATTTGTCCCATTAATGATACATCAATCTCTGGGCCACGAGTGGATCTGGATGTTAAGTAAAACAGACCCACTCTCAGATATTCTACAAATTGGAGACAATTAACATCAGATACAGTTTAGCTTCACACCCAGGATAGCCCTTTATTCTGGATCTAGGTAAGATAAACACCGTTACCTACTCACGCAGGGGATCCACGGCCAACGTGATACGTTAACCTCCAACACAGGCAGGCGATTTTAATAATACGCTTTGAAGATAATCTAAACTGAGTTACCTTTGACATAGGATTTAATTCGTTTACTAAATCGTAACTCGATCATCATTACGCAGTCCACATCAATGTCGTTGCCTGCAAGGAACGGACTATCCATTTGAAAAATCATCTCGCCCAACGCGTCCCTGTCTCATTTATGACTTTCCACCAGGGTCCTCTACGCACATCCATTGTTCATACAAAGCGTTTAAATGTAAGTCTTTGCGGAGCGCGCCGAGTGCTGGCCGTCTTCCACCAGATAACGTCGCCTTATGAGTTCGTCCTTGCTTCTACCAACAGATAGGTCCGCATGCCTATGTTCCTTCTCATATCGGATATGGATTGGGTGATAACCAAAAACAAAGCCACCGATAGGCTATCGATGGCAACCGAAACCCAACCATAACTAAATTCATTAAGCATCAATTCTGCATATAATTATTCAAATACCTTATCTCATAAATAATATAGATGAATATTATAAGGTTTGCTTCGGCTGGCTGGATGGTCTTCTGGTGGTTGGTTTGTTAACATAACCACTATTCTATATTATTCTCAATTATACCCGCATAGTATATATTCAAACAACTAACCTGTCTTTCTATCATTGGCATGATTCTTGTATTTCTTCTCTTAAAATTATATATTAATGGCGGCACCGTCTGTTTTAGAGGACGGTTAGTGATAGGAAAATAGATTTAGAATTCAAATATTAATTTGACTCAAATCTAAACTTAAATATTTGATTGGCTGAGTTGGCTGGCTGGTTGGTTTGGTTTAGTTACATACTACACTTTCTTGTAATTCTATAGTATACACCGTAGTCTATATACCTAACTCTATTCTGCTAGCTTTGAATACTTCTACTATCTAGGTACTTAGTGCTTATTATCTGTTTCAATTAAGCATTCTATATAATTAATGGGCAACCGTCGTTTTTCAAGGACGTTAGTGTAGACAAAAAATAGAAGATACAAATGAGATCAAGCGTATGTCCAGTCGCGATGAAGGAACCAGTCAACACGTATTGTAGATTTTAAGATAAAGGTTTTATTGTAGAGAGGCCTACGCCCCATAGCAAGACAAAGAAAACTGGTAAGAGCGCGACAGCTACATAATTCGCAATCGAATCACAACCCAAGCTATAAATGCCAAAAGCATAATCCACGTGCCATCAGCAATATGATAATATATATAAGTATAATAGCTACCCTATCACACTACCCATATCAATACTATAATAGTTATATATAAACATATTAAATATATAATATGGCTATATAGGTCATACCCACATGAAGGTAAGAGACAGTTATGAACTATTCCATTCATCTGAAATGCCTGATTAAAATCTGGTTCCCAGCAGCCTGTTCTATGTATAGCTATATAAAATTGAATTTTTTCTGAAATATACTCCTAAATACTGTACTTTACATATGATCATGTATTATACATTATAATATTTGATTTTATACATGAAATTATACTAATACAAGAGAATATCCACACGCGACCAACATGTAAAACATTAACTTACATAACCTCAATCACTAAATAAAGCAAAATCAAAATGCCCTTCAAAATTAAAAGATCAAACTCCCTAAACAAGAAAAAGTAGGACTTGGATTAATGATTGAAAGATCCCCATTCCGTGAAAAATAAAGATCAGGTCGCAGCGCAAACTCACACTCGAAATCACAAAGTGAGACCAAACGGTCAAAGAAAGAACGAAAAAGAATAATCAAAACAACATAGAATAAACCAACACAACACACATAAAAGCAAAAAAAAAAACTAAAAATAATAAGATCAACACGACAACAGCATCCAGACCACGAAGTGACCCCCAAAAAAGAGAATAAAAATTACTCAACATGTAAAACTTTATTCCAAACATTAGAAAAAAAACTAAAAAAAAAATAAATCCAAAGAAAAGAAAAGAAGAAAAGAATAAAAGTAGAAAACACTAAAAAATCTTACCCAACCCCAACCAAAGCAAACCCCAAACCAAATCCCCCACAGCTCACAAAAAAACAGCAAAGAGTCAAAGATAAACTATCCTTTGCCAAACGCCCCCCCCCCACTAATTAGGGACGTTCCACATGAACATCATTTTGGAAGAAATAAACAGGGAAAGAATAAAAAGAAAAAGGAAAAAAAAAAAAAAACAAAAAAAATATCAAAGGAAAAGAGGGGGGGAAGGAAACTAAAAAAAGACAAGAGTTACAGAGGTGGGGAACGGGGAAGGCTCAATCCGATCTCTTTTTTTGTACAAGACCGTAAATTCAAACCAAAATATATAGCGATAAGTATGAACAAATGGAGATAAAAATAGAATAAAGAAATAAGAATAAGGAATGTTTACGAAACAAATAAAATGTGATCATTAAGGGTCAAGGGAAAAAAAAGGGGTCGCCTTCTTGGTTTATGTTTAAACTAAAACCAGGACGATTAAAACTAAACAATGAATAGAAGAAATTACGATAAATAAACAGAATTATGACAAATTTCTATAAATAAATAAGAATTACGACAAATTACGATAAATAAATAAGAATTACGACAAAAAAAAGAGAAGCCTCCCCCCTAAAATACATTTCCCTAAGTTGGTTGTTTTCTTTAAAGTAACACCGTAGCTGAGGTCATTATTTTAAGTCACCGGGTAGACAATTTATGAGGCAGGAGACCGGGACGCACTTCCTCATAAATTACCAGTGTTTTGAATGGGTTTTTAAGAAAAGAGTTTTAAAAAATTGAGTTTTTAAAAAAGTACGTACCCATCAAAAACGGATAAAACAAAGCCTTTTTGGCATGAAATAACCTAGTTAGGATTGACATGCCGTAAAATCCAACCAGCCAACCAACCAACTACATTGCGCAAGGACAGGTGCCCAAAATCTTCTTCAGAAAGATTCGTGGATTAATCGGCCTCTATCTCAGTTGTCGATCGTGTGCAACTCTTCTCTAGCTTCATGTTCTCGTGACAGCTGTGGGTTGAGAGGGGAGGGGAGTCACAGGGGGTATATTCGTTATATCATATACAGAAAGATAGATAGATAGATAGATAGATAGATAGATAAATACTTTAGTATAGCGAGTAGTTTTTCCTACGAAAAATGATAATTCAAAAAAAAATAGAAAAAAGGAAGGGAAAAAAGTAGAAGATTTCATGTGTTTTATTTATTTTATTTCGAAGGAAAACTCGTTTTTCTGGAATTTTTAATCCGTCAGAGTTGATGTTATGTAAAGGAAAGGAAGTGATGTTAAATCTGCGTGACATGATCAAGGTTGGCACGACTCATCTTCCTTTCGCAGAATGAGATCACGATATATATATATATATATATATATATATATATATATTATATACCGGATAGAATTACAGGTGAATATATATATGGTTATACATATATGTAGTTTTAATCCGTTCACATGCATGGTAACATGTGTAATAATTTCAATATATACATATGTATACGTATATATGTATATATATATTATATATATATATATGTGTGTGTTTGTGTGTGTATGTGTGTGTGTGTGTGTGTGTGTGTGTGTGAGTATTTTACATCCAACAGTTTGTATATATATGTAGGTATATATATGTATATATAAACATATATGTATATGAATATATTCACACAAGTATCAGTCACTTTCATATACATATATATATATAATATATATGTGTGTGTGGTGTGTGTGTGTGTGTGTGTTGTATGCATGTGAATATATGTGTGTAATCACATTCATAGTTCGTTCGGTGCACAGTATTTGCATATATGTACTCATGCATACAGATATTTATTTACATTCATATATATATATATATATATATATATGTGTGTGTGTGTGTGTGTGTGTGTGTTTACGTGTGTGTGTGTATGTGTGTTTGTCTGTCTGTCCGTGTGTCTGTACATATATGTGCATATGAATGCTACAGGTTTAGCACAAATGATACATTGTAGATTTGTTTCAGCAAACATGAAAAAAAATTAACCCACATACATCAAAATTATTAATCAGTAAACGTACTTCCGAGGGCACATTTTGTCATGAACTGCTCCCTGCGCCTGTGTGAATGTTTTTTATTCTTCTTTTACTTTCAATTATAACTTCATTTCAAATGCCAGTTTCATTCTTTTATTATGTCATTACAATTCTCCTAAAAATAAGTATTCACACACAAGTAAAAGTAAAGTCGTCGCGGCAGCTTAATGTCGGTATCAACCAGACAGCAAGGGAGTCTATTCCCTTTTTACTAGAGCTGGAGCAAGGAGATTATTTTAGCGTCTGAGGTAGAGCGCCACACCTACCATCAGCTTCACACTTTATACTGCACAGATTCCTGTGCTACCGACTGAGCTCTTTCTGTTCGCATTACATAATACTCTCTCGGTGGGACTTAGAATACGCTGAGTTTATCCCCAAGATATAGGTAACTTCGCCCCCCCCCCAAAAAAAAGGGGGGGAATCCAAGGTAGGAAACTAATCTGTATCTGGTGGTGAGGCTTCACTCCTGGAGATCTGAGGAGTTTGGTGTACCTCTTCATTAGCATTGATTTCAGGTCCTCTCTGACCCGAAGTGCTTGAACCTGTTAATATCCCATCTAAGGGGAATTGGCAGTACTTGTTGGGGTCCCATCTAGGGGTTGAATAGAAAAAATGAGTTGGGAAAATGCGTTAAAAAAATTGAATACTTAATAAGAATGCATATCTTCGGCATAAAATAACCCAAAAAAGGTTGGCATGCTGTAAAATCCAACCAACCTTACAGGTCAAATTAATCTGTTTAAAATTATTCATATTTGATAGAACTGTGTCAAAAAACCACTTGAGAAACAACTACTAAAATGTGGAAATATGGACATACAAGGAACGCGATTCCATAACCTCTGGGTACAGAATAACCATGGAGTGGTTGTCATGCCGTTAAAATCAATCAAATTGCATTGCTCTGTTTTATATTGACAATCCTAAATACAAGAAGAGTTAAAATATATTTGGCCTCTTAATAATAAAGATTAAGGAAGATTCTATCTATAGAATAAATATCATACCCACCTTCACAGGATGTCTGTGACTAGCGTCCAGTCACCAGACAATAAAGATAGAGCGTTACCGAATACGCTCTGTACAAAGTCAAATGTTCGGTATATATATTTACCAACCCCTCCGCACGAGCAGGATACGACACAAGGTCAATTTCTTAAGCGGAGTTCAACAGGTTTTAATTAAGAGTTTTCCTTCTCCTAGCCATGGTTAAAGAACCCAGTCTGCCCTGCTATTTACCAATAGCTGGAGGGAGAGTAGGATTCATACCTTTCCCAAGGGTATTAGCACTAAGTGAAATGCAATTACCACGTTCAGGAGTTGAACTCGGGGTGATGAGTCCATTTCCTATGACTTTAAACATTACACCACGCGCTTCCTCAAATGATCGGTATATGTGGATGAAAATGTTCATCTTATAACGAGCAGCCAATAAGAATTCAGGAAGTGAATTTGCCCAAATACACATATGGAATAGCTCAACGTGCTATTTAAAGCACCTACCAGTCTGGATTCTCAGATCAGACTCAGCTTGCAACATAGCTGGATTCTAATCACTCCATGAATCTCAACACTATCCTGTACTTATTACGAAAAAGCTTTACCATCTCAGAAATAGTGTCTTTGGCCCTATGCCCTCAAGATCTTGGGACATACAAGTGGTACGTATTAATTATCTTTTCTAATACGATAATTATTAATTCTACAACGAGGAATGGTGAGCATTGGAAACAAGAATAATCCCCCCAGTAAGAATCGATCGCCCTTTTCCTTCTGTCCTGGGGAAGCCTTGTTCTGCATGATAATTGCTATACATAGCCTTTTTACATATTGTTGTGTTTGAGTATCAAATAACAACATTGAATCGGGAAGAAAGTTTAACATAGATTTATTGCCCTTTATTACAACAGATATAAACAAGAGAGAGACCCCCGCACAGCTCTTTGACAACAGTAATAAAAAAATATCTGTAGCAAGACTATATACAAATCGACTAGACGATTAATATCCTCATGTAATCCGTATTATTTATTTGTTTCGTTGGACGAGTCCAACTTTCTTGTAGTGGAAATATCTTCCCTTACAACACTTATGCTATTCTTAGCTGACTGGATCTCCTATTCTTCCATTCTTCTATCTGGGCTGATTCCTCTCTTCTTCTGGTCTAGGATTTCTTGGGTCGACTTGGCTTGGGTATTTCAATCTTTGTGTCGAACTTGTTTGTTCTTATAAATGAACACAAGACTTAACATGTTTTAGAGATCTTTATTTCAAAACCCAAGGTAACCACACGCATGGAGTTAAATCTCCCCAGAGGAGCGACTCAATTTTGAGACGGCATCTTGTTGGAGTTTTTGGGTGTGTAGTTATTTACTAGGATTAGCTTAGATGTGGTACAAGGCCAGAAGTATGGAGCACCCAGTGAGAATCGAACTCACTAAAAATGGTCTGCGAATCTAGCTCGCTAGCCATTATACCACGTGAGGTGCCCTAGTTTTTTGGTATATATATATTTACCAACTCCTCCGCACGAGCAGGATGTGACAAAAAGTCAATTTCTTAAGCGGAGTTCAACAGGTTTGAATTTAGAGTTTTCCTTCTCCTAGACCGGTTGCCTAACCAAGGTTAAAGAGCCCAGTCTGCCCTACTATTTATCCATAGCTGGAGGGAGAGTAGGATTCATACCTTTCCCAAGGGTATTAGCGCTTGAAATGCAATTACCACGTCCAGAATTAGAACTCGTGGCGACGAGTCCATTTCCCATGAATTTAACCATTACACCACGCGCTTCCTACAAAGTTCTTTGGTATATAAGCTGTGCTGAAGTCCACCACTTAAGCTTATAGACTCTGCGTGAGTGCGTGGATTAAAGACAGCCAATTAACACGCTCGAATACGTGCTTGGTTAACTATCTAATCACCGATCTTGAAAGCCGTTCATTTGCATGTATTCGACACGGACGAACAGATCTGCAACCAAGGACTCTGCTCAACAAAAGGATTCTACCTAACACTAAGGAACACAAGCAAGAACCAAAGGAGTCTACCCAACACTAAGGGATACCGAGGAACAACCAAAAGGATTCTTCACTAAAGATCAACCTCTGCTTAACACAAGGATCTCCACTGTAAAGTGCTCTCATTTGAAGCTAACTCTAATCTTGTAACCTGTTGTCTGTCGGTCTCTCTTTCTCTTTTCTCTTCCTTTCCCCTTCCCCTTTCTCTCGCCCTCTCGCCCCCCCCTCTCTCTCTCTCTCTCTCTCTTCTTTCTTGTTTCCTCTGCTCGCTCTTTCATATTCTCTCTCTCTCTCTCCCTTTCTCTGTGTGTGTGTGTGTGTGTGTGTGTGTGTCAATCAATCAATCAATCAATCTATTTGTCTCTCCCTCTCTCTCTATCTCTTTTTTGTTTCTCTGCCTCACTCTTTCATGTTCTCTCTCTCTCTCCCTTTCTCTTTCTCTTTCTCTTCTTCTTTCTCTCTCTCTCTCTCTCTCTCTTCTTTCTCTCTCTCAATAAATCAATCAATTCCTCTCTTCCCCTTCTATCTCTATTTCTTTCTTTGTTTCTCTGCCTCACTCTTTGATATTCTCTTCTCTCTCTCTCTCTCTCTCTCTCTCTCTCTCTCTCTCTCTAACTCTTGCTGTCTCTCTCTCTCTCTTTCTCTCTCTCTCTTAATCAATCAATCAATCAATTCCTCCCCCCTCTCTCTCTTTCTCTCCCTTTCTTGATTCTCTGACTCACTTTTTCATATATCTCTCTCTCTCTCTCTCTCTCTCTCTCTCTCTCTCTCTCTCCTCTCTCTCAATCAATCAATTCCTCTCCCCTCTCCTCTCTCTCTCTTTCTTTGTTTTTCTAACTGACTCTTTGATATTCTCTCTCTCTTTCTCTTTCTCTCTCTCTCTCTCTCTCTCTCTCTCTCTCTCAATCAATCAATCAATCAATCAATTCCTCTCTCCCCTCTCTCACTCTATTTATTTCTTTGTTTCTCTGACTCACTTTTTCATATCTCTCTCTCTCTCTCTCTCTCTCTCTCTCTCTCTCTCTCTCTCAATCAATCAATCAACTCCTTTCTCCTCCCTCTCTCTTCTCTATCTTCTTTGTTTCTCTGACTCACCTTTCATATTCTCTCTCTCTTCTCTCTCTCTCTCTCCTCTCTCTCTCTCTCAATCAATCAAATCAATCAATTCCCTCTCTTTCATATTCTGTCTGTCTCTCTGTCTGTCTTTCTCTGTCTCTCTCTCTCTCTCTCTCTCTCTCTCTCTCTCTCATCAATCAATCAATCTCTCTGAATCTCTTTAACTCTTTTTTTTCTTTCAAAATACTTTCTTATTCTTATTTTGACTTCCATTTTTATTTCTACTCGGTTGCTCAATTCGGCATTTTAAATGGCCAATGCAAACACGCAGTGAAATTTTCGACTTCCAGCTGTTTCTTCTGACTAATATTCCTTACCTTGTTTTCATACCGAAAGTCTCCATCAACATTTTCAACAGATCAAACAACGCAGATGAAAATATTAATCACAAAAAATTCAGGAAATTCAACAACGCGTCATCACCGAAAGAAAAAAAAAAGACAACGATAAAAAAATACTCAAGAAGAATACATGTTTACTATTCATTCGTACTAGTTTTCTCATCATTTGTTGTGTCAACGTTTCGGCCGCTCTACACTCCGGCCTTTATTTCACCTGCATTTTCCCTCTCAGTAAGCCTTGATTTATTTGTTTGTTTTGTTTTGTTTTACGTCATATCAACCTCAGTGGGTCATTTAAAGCCGATAAAGTTTTGAAATAAATCAATTCTTAATGGATAATACAATTTTTTTTATAAATACGTTTTTCTATTTAACCCATAGATGTGACCCTAACAGGTACCACCACTCCGGGTCAGAGTGGACCAGGGAGCAATGGTGATGAAGGGGTGCTCTACATTCCCCAAACTCCCAAAACTGGAACCTCACCATCAGATAGAGTTTTAACGTCATTCCCAGGACATGTAGACCCGCAGCCACCGCCTTCTAGCACCCATATGATAAAAGGGGTTGGATTGCCATAAGGGCAATAGGGTTGGGAAAATCATATAGGTGCTAGGGCTTGACGTGACCAGCCGATTGATCGAGGGGGCATCTCCGACCGCCCGTCTAGCCCAAGATAGGGCAAAAGTGGAGTATTGCATGTCATGAACTGCTCATCCACCTGGGCTCTATCCTTAAGCATCACGGGTCGCCACCCACGACCAACAGGTGGCCCCATTGGGGGAGTCTTACCCC
>CM042153.1:65334284-65341784 GCA_023376005.1 Doryteuthis pealeii | reverse complement strand
TGATCGGAGAGGGCCTCTCCGACCGCCCGTCTAGCCCAAGATAGGGCCAAAGTGGAGTATTGCATATCATGAACTGCTCATCCACCTGGGCTCTATCCTTAAGCATCACGGGTCGCCACCCACGACCAACAGGTGGCCCCATTGGGGGAGTCTTACCCCTCTGCAGAGGTGCAGTCGGTGCATTCTAACGCCCCAGCCGACAGGGCGTTACATTCATTTTGGTGCACGGCCATTCAATATTTTGATACTCTGTTTTTCCATGGCATGACAGATAATAGCTATAATCCAATTATCTGTTTATGTCAACATTTTTTACACATAAACTCATAAATTATTCCCGTTATATAAAGTCCATCAATTAATTAGCCCGATATAAATGAATGGCATTGTAATCCACTACGCTACTAAAGCCTACTGGATATTAAAGTGAATCTTACAATCTGGGGGGCTATCTTGACCTTTGATGAGCGACTCCATAACGGTCGTTGCCCGGGGAAATTGACCACTCTAGATTCCAGCATCTATACAAATGCATTAATAATGATAACTTTAGGAGGTGGCTTTAATAGCTATATAATTACGAGGTCGGTTTGGACAATGTAAGCATTGACTCTCATAGCCGGAAAGTACTTAGAAAATTAATATGTTCAGTGCGTTGAGGATTTGTGAGGCTTCCCTAACGAACATAATGGCGTGGGTATAAGAATTAGGATGGTGTTAACTCAGTAGCTAACACCAATTTCTCATAGTGCATTAGGTTATCCCAGAAGATCTTCTAACGCAGGACATATACTTATATAGAGAACAAAGAGTTTTAACAAATAGACTTTATTGTCTAAGCAAAGTTCAACAGAATACATGAGAGGATAGATAAATATCCTAAAGAATATATAACTCATAGCTAACACCTGATTCTTATAATGCATTAGGTTATCCCAATCAGAGTAACCTAACACAGAACATATACATTGAACAAAGCCTGACAAAGAATTATAACGAACAGACTTTATTTAAGCAAAGTTCAACTGAAAGAATACATGAGAGGATAGATAAATATCCTAAAGAATATATAACTCATAGCTAATACCTGATTCTTATAATGCATTAGGTTATCCCAATCAGAGTTACCTAACACAGAGCATATACATTGAACAAAGCCTGACAAAGAGTTATAACAAACAGACTTTATTTAAGCAAGGTTCAACAGAAATAATACATGAGAGGATAGCTAAATATCCTAAAGAAATAAAATCCTTGAAGATAGTTTGATGAACATGAAGAAAAGGTTTTGACTTACTCTATAGAAGGCGGGAGGAGGAGAATTGGTAGGAAAAGGGTTAAAGGCATTTTAAAAAGTGACTGCTGTATTCGAAATTGATCTTATTTAAGGATGGTTTATTTTGGTTGGTATATATATATATACATATATATATATATATATATTATATATATATATATATATATATGGAGAAAAGTAGACAAACACGGGATGTCATGGAAACTGGATGTTTATTGTCGACAATGCAACGTTTCGGTCATTTAGACCTTCTTCAGGACTCGAATATAGTCTAAATGACCGAAACGTTGCATCGTCGACAATAAACATCCAGTTTCAATAGCATCCCGTGTTTGTCTACTTTTCTCCACATATTGTCGGATTAACCTCCTCATATTTCTCCCATATATATATATGTGTGTGTGTGTATGTGTGTGTGTGTGTGTGTGTGTGTGTGGTGTGTGTGTACGAGGGTCATTCAATATTAGATGTATTTCGCATCAGGTGTTGGTAATTGGAAGTACTGTTTACAGTTTACACATTATTCGTATTCAACTGGCCTATCTGTAAAAACATGAGCTTTGAAAACAATTCCCTTATCACCGGGCATGAAATAACCCTAGACTTGTTGACATGCCGTTAAAATCAATCAATCAATTGTTTACCTTTGTTCTTCCCTGTTTTCTTCTTTCCCTCTTTCTTTTTTTCTTCTGTCTTTTTTTACATTTTTATATTCGATTTTTTCTTACTTTATCCAGTTGATTTTTATCTAGACTAGTAAGAATATGCGCCCTCCGGATGTAAGTATTTAAGTTTTGATGTAATGAAATATAGCAAATTAGAAAGACTAAAGAAATTGAATAAGAATGCATATAAAACGATTACACTTATTTTAATCATATTTTAATTGGTTCATGTATAAAATAATCCATAGCATTGGTTTTGATACACTGGAGAATAAAACAATCATATTAGAGATTAATAACAGCAAGTAATTATCTATTAAACCCAGTTATGTTAAAACCAGTATGCAAATTAACCACACTGTATATTATGTAAACATTAATTTCTTAGTAATAAATAAAAGACAGTATGATTTTAAACACACTAATAACCCGGCCTCCGGGTAGGGGGTCCGGTGTGCTTCGGCCACTGGACCAGTGTGTTTGAATTAATAGCTTCGATCCCAGGGGGCTATCCCCCAGGCAATACCTGCCCCCTTGATTTAAAGGGGCGGGACTGGGTTTATTGCCCAGTGCCTGAGGCGCCCCCTTGAGGGGGAATGCCGAAGGGATCGACACAGTTTTTGTTCTTTCCTACCCATGAGTTTCGGCTTGTGGGTGGGCCCACGTTAAAACGAGGCCTTGTGCCCAGCCCATACAAGTGGGGTATGAGGCAAATACCCACTAATAACACGGGCTGTTTTGAGGCAAATCTAACTTAGATTTTCATATAGACATCGTTAATAAATAAGATTTAATCTATGTATAAATGATTTTGACTATAAATTAAATCCTCATTATTAAACTTATACAACTCCTAGCGGTATTTTTACGACAGCCGTGACGTAGATTCGGTTACAGACAGACAGTTACCGAATAGCCATTATAATAAGATTATTCATTTATTTTGGGCAATTCAAAATTTCTTCGTTTTTCTTTTTTCTCCCCTTTTTTCCCTTTCCACATTTCAAGTCTTTTTTTCTTTTTTCAAACTAGCCACTCCATTTTCTGAGTAAACCGATTTCATATCGTCGGCCATTTTGTTTGTGCCCCCTTCTACTCTAACCACTCGACACTCACCTAGACAACAACAAAATTTGGCTAATGGCTTCATATTGTCGAAAGCATTTCCTCAGTCCAGTCTCCAAATATTTCCCACTTCACCAGTCGCAAATTTGCATTCAGTCAAGGAGCCTAAAGAAAGAAACTACTTCCATATTCATAAACATCCAATCAGTACGAGATCATTATGACTAACTTTCGAAATAATTGCTCCGTCCTTATGATGGGCACAAGAGCTTTTCTGGCTGGCGGCTCTGAATCTTCAGACTATTATACATTTTACTAACTACTTCAGCTAAAAGGTTTTGCAGGGAAGTCTTATTACGCGCCAGAAAATAGATAACCAGACATATATTACTTTATTGGTTTGGTTTGTTGGATTTTACGGCATGTCAACACTTGTTGGGTTATTTTATGCCGAAGACTTATTGTTGCTTGATTGGTATTCAATCTTTTTTAAAACTGAATCTTTATTAAACACATTTTTTAAAACTCATTTTTTTTCTTCTGTTCATCCCACGGATGGGACCCTAACATGTGCTACACCTCAGGGTCAGAGTGGACCTGGGAGTAATGGTGGTTGTTTACTTCTCATTCTCTACAGCTCCAGAATTATACATTTTACGAAGTACTTCAGCTAAAAGGTTTTGCAGGGAAGTCTTATTACGCGCCAGAAAATAGATAACCAGACATATATTACTTTATTGGTTTGGTTTGTTGGATTTTACAGCATGTCAACACTTGTTGGGTTATTTTATGCCGAAGACCTTTTGTTCTATTCATGCTTCATTGGTATTTAGTCTTTTTTTAAACTGAATCTTTTTAAAACACATTTTTTAAACTCATTTTTTTCTTCTGTTTAACCCACGGATGGGACCCTAACAGGTGCTACAATTCAGGGTCAAAGTGGACCTGGGAGTAATTGTGATTGTTTACTTTTCATTCTCTACAGCTCCAGAATTATACATTTTACGAAGTACTTCAGCTAAAAGGTTTTGCAGGGAAGTCTTATTACGCGCCAGAAAATAGATAACCAGACATATATTACTTTATTGGTTTGGTTTGTTGGATTTTACGGCATGTCAACACTTGTTGGGTTATTTTATGCCGAAGACTTATTGTTGCTTGATTGGTATTCAATCTTTTTTAAAACTGGATTTTTTTAAAACACATTTTTTAAAACTCCTTTTTTTTTTCTTCTGTTTAACCCACAGATGGGACCTTAACAGATGTTACAACTCAGGGTCAGAGTGGACCTGGGAGTAATGGTGATTGCTTACTCCTCATTCACTAAAGCTCCAGAATTGAAACCTCACCATCAGATAGAGTTTAACGTCATCGGATAGGACATTAAGACTGTAGGGAATTATCTTCCTTTTGCCGGAAGAGTTATCTTCTCGCTGCGTTGCTGTTTGTTCCCACTATGGGAACCTCTGGTTCATTAAAAGGCTGCTTCCTCTTTTAGCTGGACGCTTCTCAATGAACTGTTATGGGCTAGAGTCTATCTACCCCCTTCTCGGTGTGGCTTTTGCCCCCCACCCCTTCCATTCTACATTACTGTAAGTCCTTTATACAGCATGGACTATCCTTTAGTTCCATGTCTGTAACATTTATATGTTAGGTACATTTGGGTATCTTGTTTATACCTAAATATTGTATATGTATTTACATGTTCTACTCTCCTGTACATTATGTATCTTATTGTTTCCATGTGCTGTTATATATATTAAATGTTTTGTCTCACAACGTGTCGGAATTGTATGTTCATTAAATGACTTTGAATCTTACGTTCAGCCATCACCCCATAAGGGGGGAGTCTTACCGCTCTGCAGAGGCGCAGTCAGTGTATTCTAAAGACACCAGGAATAAAATCAGACTGAACAGTTTAAATTTTATTTGTCTGTATTTTTTTTAGAAAAGGCTTGATGTCAATAATTTTGATTTTTAGGACTGTTGTTCTCGTCGTAATTGTGGTATGTATAAACACATGGTTCCGGTCGCTGTATCTACCGAACTTCCTCGGGTGTTCCTTGTGTATTTGAGTATAGTAATAATCCAACCTGGGACATAATTTTTAATAGTTTGCTGATAAAACAGTCGTCATTACTATATTCGGATACACCTGAGGGAGTCCGGAGGATACGGCGGCCGAAATGTTGTGTTTATATAACAGTTTGAAAGAACAAAATTCCCAGCATAATAATGATCCAACCTGAGAAATCATTTTTAATAGTTTGACAGTTGATCAAACAGGTGTCGAAACTTTTGAATATCTTCTCTTATTATAATTGAGATTGGGTGTCTGTCTGTCTGTAACCGAAACTACGTCACTGTTTACGTCACAATACTCTCAGGAATTGCGTAAGTTTATCTTTAATACTTTATCGTCATCATCATCATCATCATGTTGCGCAATTAGCACGAATACCTATGACTATCTCTCGCCAACCTTCTCTATCATTGTACCAGGGAGGTCCTCCGTGTGGCATTCAGTATCCTCGCAGAGTTGGTCAATGTAGGTCCTTGGTGGGCGGCTCACACTAGTACTTTAGTACCACACTAGTACTTTATCGTCAAAACCATTAATATATATTATAAATCTTATTAATTTACGATGTTTCTGTGAAAATCTTAGATAGATTTGCCACAAAACAGCCCCTGATATTAGTGCGTTTAAGATTAAATATATCTGATATATATCTAAGAAATAAAAGATTACATAATATATTAGTATTATTAGCGTTATTTGGACTATTGTCCCCATCTTCATTGTTATTTGTACAACGTTTCGGCCGATATACCCTCCGGCCTTCTTCAGGTATTTCTTGTCGGACTCGGGAACCTTCTCGGACTCGGGAACCTCTTTTCAAACTCGGGAACTTTCTTGTCGTATTCGGGAGCCATCACGGAACTTTGAAGGTTCCCCGAGTCCGACAAGAAATACCTGAAGAAGGCCGGAGGGTATATCGGCCGAAATGTTGTACAAATAACAATAAAGATGGAGACAATAGTCCGAATAACGCTAATAACACTAATCTTCAAGCCTCATTTCAAACATTCAGAGAGATACATAATATATGGTGTGCTTAATTTGCATACTGATTTTAACAAAACCGGGTTTAATAAATAATTATTTGGTTTTAATGATCTCTAATATTTTTCTATTTTCATTTTCCAATGTATTAAAATCAATCCTCTGAATTGTCTTTTAGAGAAACCAATTAAGTTATAATCGAAATAGGTGTAATATTTTAAAACTTAATTTAGTTAGTATTATCGGCGTTATTCGGACTATTGTCCCCATCTTCATTGTTACTTGTACAACGTTTCGGCCGATATGCCCTCCGGCCTTCTTCAGGTATTTCTTGAATATGGGGACAATAGTCCGAATAACGCAGATAATACTGATCTTCAAGCCTCATCTCAAACATTCAGAGAAATTAATTTGGTTAGTCTTTCTGATTAAATATATATCATTGCGTTAAAACTTAAATACTTACTTTCTAGTTCAAAAAATGCCAGCAACTTTGAATATGTTATTTATTATATAAAATCTATTTATGTCTATAACTTAGCGTTCTGATCTTTCCACTTTCATTTCGAAAATGTTTTAATGTCTGTGACCTATAAAAATAAGTAGTGATGTGACCTATTTGAATAACTGCATGCTCTACGAATTCAAAGACAGTTCCTCAGCTTCCGCAACGGTGAGGAATATTTAGACTGTCTGATGAAACAAAGTCCTGAGAGTCGGGAAATGCCAGCCATAGTTTAATCAGTTTCGGTGCGTGAATCTTACCTTTTAAAGATTTCTCCCGTTACGGACCACCGATTTCAATCAACAATCACGCTCTCCTAACGTAAAAATACGTGAGGCGTCAGTACCGAAGGTAAGTAAAGTGGCATGCATCGGTCTAGCGACCCCAGTCAAGCAAAATCTTATTCTAATATTCGTGTTCCTTAAAAATACGACTGTTATCATCTTGCAACACCCTATGGTTAAAAATGAGACCGTCCAAATCGTCCAATTTGAAATACAAAAATGTAAATATGGATTATCTGGTGTTGCTTATTGACCGAATTCTTATTTATTATGGGTGTCGTCCCCTCAGATAAATAATGGATCATTCCGTTTGTATTATAAAGAAAGAAAGGGAAGAAAAATGACATAACACAAAGAAAAATATGCCAAGAAAGAAAGAAAGAAAGAAAGAAAGAGTAGGAGAAAGATAGAGAGAGGGAGTATGCAGAAGCGATAACGCTAATTAGTTTCATTCGAGCATTATGGAAAGATGAAAAGAAGGAAAAACAAAAAAAGAAAAAAGTGCGAGAGAAATTTAAATCAAGATTATTATACTTTTTACATATTGAATTATTTTTCCTAGCTCTTAAGCAAACATATCAAACGTTGTAATAATTTATTTAAAATACTCCGATATA
>CM042153.1:65329284-65331784 GCA_023376005.1 Doryteuthis pealeii | reverse complement strand
AATCTATATACTCTAGATACATTTATTTCTTAATGATATATAGCACATATAAATGATCTGGGCTGTTTAGGGGCAGATCTATCTCAGTTAGACATTAATAGAGACATTGTTAATGGATAAGATGCATATTATTATTAAATAAAGATTATTTAATAACTAAGGGAAATGTGACGTCTGTGGTAGTGTAGTTTCGGTTAAAGACAGACAAATGCACAATCTCTATTACAATAAGAATATATGTATATATATATATATATATATATATATATATATAAACTCATTAATCTCCAACGGACCAACCAGCAACAAGCACCACACACCATTCCAACGTACCGGTCAAGCAGCCACAGATCACTACTACAATTCACGGTCAAGAAGAAAGGACGTGACTGTCCTGAAAATTCATCACTCGTCTAAAAAAAGAAACTAAAAAAAAAATACAGAGTTCTCTGATATTTATTCCTTAACTAACATATTATGGTAACAACATTAGCATAATACGGTACGTTAATGCTTCACACCTATGCCCAAACCTGGTATATGTATTTCCAACAACGGATACAATTACTAAAATACACCTAAAATATATATATATATATATATATATATATGTCTCTGTTATGTTGTGGATGCAGCTACACGACACACCACGTTATTGTAGTGGCGCATTATCATTGACAGGTTGATTTGGTGACTTTTGTGTGTGTAGCGTGGCTGGTGGCCTAAGGGTTGAGTCTTTGGCTCTGTGTTCTTGGTTCTCCGGTTTGATCTCTGTCGGGGGGGGGGGGTATACACTGTTAATGAGGCCTAATTAGGTACGAAACAGCTGTACGGTGTTCCACACGACGCACGCGGTATTCACCGAGTTTGCTTGTCGTGATTATTTCAATATTATATATATATATATATATATATATATATATATATATATATTTCGTTTTGTTAGAAGTAGGTTTTTATTCCTCTTATAGTGACTTTTCTACACGACAGTATGAGAAGTAAATACACAAGCGATGTGTTTTGATATGGCTTTTTTAGCCGACAATGTTTGGAAGAATATGTGCTTAATTGAAGTCGTACCTAATTTTGAAAGTTGATTAATTAATAATTAATTAATAAAGTCCGGTTGGTGTAGGGGTTACGGTCCTCGCCTGTCAGCTTGACAGTCAGGGTTCGAATCACGCACAAGGCGGTCTTCCTATCTATCTATCTATCTATCTATCCATATATATATATATATATATATATATATATATATTATATATATATATATATTGGCATACACATTGTAGCATTACTTAATAGTCAGTGAACTAAGAAAGAGAAAGCCTCCCGCTAAGCCCTGGAATTACCGACATGTTCTGAATTTGACATTAACTACCTGGCCTAGGGCGGGGTGGTGGTGATAACAGATTATACAAAGCCACATATCTTCACGTTCCACTGTTTCTCTTTCACGTAGGAGCCATTACTCGCGTTGGGAAATGACGTAAAGAGAAACATAGAAGGCGAAGAGAGAAAAACAGCCATCAAATGGTCTGGCGACGAAACGTTAACAATCCATGCGTGTTCGGTTAAATGCTACAGTCGGCCATATTTGACTGTTGACGTGTAACGACTGTTGCTTCGACGAGCGATTTTTTCTTCATGCGAATGTAACAGGAGTTTAATTGAATGTTTTGTTTGTTTGTTTTTTTTTTTTGTTTTTTTTATTGGTTGATATTCACAACAATCGCCGATTCATGTTTTATTTCTTTGCTGTCACTTCAATAAATAAATAGATAAATAAATCTCTATCTATCTATCTATCTATCTATCTATCTATCTAAATGTCTGTGTGTGTGTCTCTCTCTCTCTCTCTCTCTCTCTCTCTCTCTCTATATATATATATATATATATATATATATATATATATAAATTTTTCACAAAAATAAAATAAAATAAAAAATAAAAATAAAAATTCACTCTGATGAAGGTCGCAAAAATCTCTCTGTGTACGGAATATTTTTACATTTTTCCTATTATTATTATTATTATTATTATTATTATTATTATTATTATCATTATTTCAATTTCATCTGATTATTCTAATAATAATAATAGCGTAATCCGTATACATTTTGATAAACTGACCGAAACACATGTGTAAGTGATATCGATTACAGTGATATCGATTAAATTCATTTTATCCATCTACAGTTCTTTCCTTTACTCATTTTTCCTCATATTGTTGGATTCAATTCCCTTTCCATTCTTACACACACACACACACACACACACACA
This sequence comes from Doryteuthis pealeii, assembly GCA_023376005.1. Classification (NCBI taxonomy): domain Eukaryota; kingdom Metazoa; phylum Mollusca; class Cephalopoda; order Myopsida; family Loliginidae; genus Doryteuthis; species Doryteuthis pealeii. The sequence continues at coordinate 65,329,501 of CM042153.1, read as the reverse complement.
CATATATATATATATATATATATATATATATATATATATATACAATGTGTGTCAAAAAAGAGATTTTTTGTCCTTTTTGACATACCTTGTATTTTGAAAAAGAATAACATTCCATTCATTCTTCATTTCTATTTTGGTAAATACAGCTTTAAACTTGGTATATTTTTGACACACCTTGTATTCTGAAAAAATTAACGTTCCATTCATTCTTCATTTC